>CM060316.1:93637718-93660218 GCA_030674155.1 Stramonita haemastoma | reverse complement strand
TGTGTGTGTGTGTGTGTGTGTGTGTTTGCATGTGTGTGCATGTGTGTGTGTATGTTGCGTGCGTGCGTGCGTGCGTGTGTGTGTGTGTATGTGTATGTGTGTGTGTTTGCATGTGTGTTTGTGTGTGTGTATGTGTGTGTTAGTGTTTGTATGTGTGTGCGTTGCGTGCGTGCGTGCGCGCGCGTGTGTGTGTGTGTGTGTGTGTGTGTGTGTGTGTGTGTGTGGTGTGTGTGTTTGTGTGTGTATGTGTGTGTATGTGTTTGCATGTGTGTGTGTTGCATGCGTGCGTGTGTGTGTGGGTGTTTGCGCGCGTGTGTGTATGTGTGTGTGTGTGTTTGCATGTGTGTGTATGTTGTGTGCGTGCGTGCGCGCGCGCGTGCGTGTGTGTGTGTGTGTGTTTGCGCGCACGTGTGTGTCTTTGATTTTACGTCTGTACACTTAAAGTGATATTAGACGAAGCGTGTGTGTGTGTGTGTGTGTGTGTGTGTGTGTGTGTGTGTGTGTGTGTGTGTGTGTGTGTGTGTGTGTGTGTGTGTGTGTGTGTGTGTGTCTGTGTGACTTGCATACTCGTGATTTTGTTTTGATGTGTAACAACATTTCTGAGGAATAAGGTCCAGTTTTACAACGCTGCCCCGGAATGGATGATTGACACACCGATGCTAGATGTCATGGTCATTATTCCGAATTGCTGTTTTGTTGTTTTGTTTTGTTTTGTTTTGTTGCGGAGAGGGAGAGGGGTTCTTGCTTTTTTTTGTTTTGTTTTTTTGTTTTGTTCCTCTGGCCAGAGCTCCGAGGTTCACCAGTGATGAGAATTGTGTGTTATGTGACTAGTTCTTTTTTTCCCCTCACCATTAAGGTCACTAGTGGCGTTACTGACTTCGGGATAATGTTTAAACACGACGACACAGTGTGCATGTCTTTATATATATATATATATATATATATATATATATATATATATATATATATATATATATATATACATATATATAATATATATATGTGTGTGTGTGTGTGTGTGTGTGTGTGTGTGTGTGTGTGTGTGTGTGTGTGTGTGTGTGTGTGTGTATCGAGGATAAAGGGATAAGCACTCTTGTGCTTTATTACATCCAGTCCCTGTGTGTATGCAATTTTGTAAATGTCATCTGTTCCCACCGGCACACAATGGCCTACTCTTACGAAAAGCGGAACAGTATTTAACGTGTGCGCAAGATGTTCTGCGTGCGTTCGCACATGGGGCCTCGGCTTATAGTCTCATCTGAAAGACTTTTTGGGACTTTGTGTGTGTGTGTGTGTGTGTGTGTGTGTGTGTGTGTGTGTGTGTGTGTGTGTGTGTGTGTGTGTGTGTGTGTGTGTGTGTGTGTTTCCCCCCTTCATCCGCTCCTATCGACAGGAACTGTGTACTCTTCCGAAACTGGTCAGCAGGGCTATAAACAATATGACTGGATTAGATAGATTGCATTGGGTTGGACTGTATTGGATTGGATTGGCAGCGTAGAAGAGTCGTCGAAGGTGGGGGGATGGGGAGGTAAGGGAGGAGGGGGGAGGGGGGGGTAAGAGACTGCTGGATGGAGTTTGCACCTAGCACAGCCTAAGTGACGTAACAGGGCATGAGACTCCCATTCCCCCCCCCCCCCCCCCCCC
This sequence comes from Stramonita haemastoma, assembly GCA_030674155.1. NCBI lineage: Eukaryota > Metazoa > Mollusca > Gastropoda > Neogastropoda > Muricidae > Stramonita > Stramonita haemastoma. The sequence continues at coordinate 93,658,574 of CM060316.1, read as the reverse complement.
CCCCCCCCGAAAGTGTGGATAGATCTCTATGCTATTAATTGCAGAACGGCAAAAGCGTTTCTCTTCTTTCTGAAAGGTAGTGTGAGATCAACGAGTCCTTTCTATTTATTTGTAGAGGAAAAACTGACTTAGACGTGGAAAAAACAAAAAATGTATACAAGTTAAACTATATACAGAAAAATAGTTTTCATACATAATATATTTCATCGGTGGATCGGTGGTCTAGAGGTTATAAAACGCCTGCCTAGAAAGCAAAAAGTCCGGGTCACAGTGTGCGGTGGTTCGAACCCTGTTTGGGCCCAAAACTTTTCTCCTAAACTTTTCCCCTATACATTAGACCATGAGTGTTGGTTTCGGTGCTAGTCTTTTGGATGAGACGATAAACTGAGGTGCCGTGTGTTACACACCATTATTTAGCGCACGTAAAAGAACCCACGACAACCAGAGGGTTGTCCCTGGCAAAATTCTGTAGAAAAAAGCCACTCTGATAGGGAAACAAAATATGCAGTTGCAGACAGAATAAAGAAAAAATAATAATGGGTGGCGCTGCACTTGTGGCGACGTGCTCTTCCAGAAAAGAGCAACCCGAATTTCGCGCAGAGAAACATACTGTGACAAAGTGGTATAAAATAAAATGAAAAAGAAATAAAATATATTCAGTTGTAGAGGAAAGCTAACTTAGACGTGAAACAAACAATAAATGTATACAAATTAAAATATATACCGAAAAATATTTTTCATCCATATTTTTCATATTTGGTTTTAAACTTTTGGAGAATTCTACCAGTAAACAGTCGCTTATTCAGGCTTATTGATATAAAGTTTAGAATATCAGTTTGTTGGCTTCTTTCTGTGTTGAAAAAAAAAAAAAGGTGGGGAGAGGGGATGGATGGCTCTGAAACGTTTGTGACAAAGAAAGGCTTTGTACACAATTTGTTCGTCTAAAAACACCTTCATGCATTCTGCGATAAACGTGTTCGCGTTGGCTATCTTTGTTTCGCGTGCCAAAAAGAAAAAGGGGTAGGAGTTACGTCAAGGTAACACCAGAGACTGTATAAGCTTCGCCTGGTAACACTCTCATTTAAAAATTGTATTTGGAAAAAAAAAAAGAAAGAAAACAACACCAACAACAACTACAAGTATACAACATGAACAAACACTGTTTGTGACTTAAAGTTGGATTTATTATAGATGTATTCATTACGTTAGTGTTTCTATTTTCAGTTCACTGTCAAAAACATAGGGATTGTAATACCTTGTAAATCTATGGTTCCGTGAAAGGCACACAAAAAATAATAATAATACATGGAAATTTATTGATATAAAACGAGACAGAAGAATTCCTATCTGCCTGCCTTCGTCTAATATTACTAATAGTGAGCAGACATTAATTCGATAAACAAACGCACGCGCGTGCGCGCGCACCAGCACAACACACACACACACACACACACACACACACACCACACCCACACCACACCACACCACACACACACACACACACACACACACACACACACACACACACACACACACACACACACACACACAAACAACAACAACAACACACACACAACACAACACAACACACACACACATACACAACACACACCACACACCACACACACACACACACACACACACACACACACACACACACCACAACACACACACACACACACACACACACACACACACACACACACACACACACACACAACACACACACACGTCTATGACGTCACAACATGGCGACAGTAAGCAGCAACCGAAATTAGAGCGCTTGTGCACACGCATGTTTCTGTATAAAAGATGACCAAAACCCGACGTCAGCGATCAGCATCCTGCTACCTGAACGTAAATCAGTCAAATGGAAATGCTGATCCGGAAAAGAAAGAGGACGCTGTGACGGAAACAACCAGCGGAAAATCCGACGTTCTGCCGCTTAACACTACTAATGGCAGCGCTTCGAACGATCTGGATTCCTTACCGAGCAAGACCATCATCACAGAGCTTAAACAGATGATCGTTTCTCTCAGCGAGAAAATCACTGCTCTGCAGAAGACCGTGGCTGACCAGGGACGCCTTCTGGTCACCAGCAGCGCTGCCGACACCCAAAGCCAAAGCCAGTCGGCAGGAACCTCCAGCATGGTGACCAGAGGGACCCAGACCGACACTTCGGCGCCACGCTTCTCCCTGCCAGCCACTACCTATGCAGAAGCAGTGAGACAACCGCTGCCTTCTATGACCTCTGCCACACCACCCAAAAGGTCAGTGAAGCCCGAGAAATTTCAGCAAAAAGCGAAAAGGCCTGATGCCCACCAAGGCTTACGTCAAAAGTCAGTGATGATGAAAAAGAATGATGACGTAAAACCAAGTTCTGCTTCGAAGGAAGAAAATTCTAGTCTCCCCAAGGTAGTCATCGTTCATGATTCCATTCTACATGGAATTAACAACAAACGCCTTGGTCACTCTTATGGCTTTAATGCTGTAAAAGTGAACACACCGAAAATTAAGGAGATTCACCAGGCTGTAAAAACAAAGGCTGATGTCAATAAACCACAATGTGTTATCATCCATTGTGGAATTAACGATCTGAAAGACACAGACCCACAGGAAGCCAGTAAGAACATGGTTCAGAGTGTCAAAAATGTTTTGACCTCTTTCCCCAACACCAAAGTAGTAATAAGCAAAATTGCTCCAACGAAGAATGCTGATCTGCAGAGAAAAAGAGACGTGTTCAATGCTATAACATGTTCCGAATTATTTCAAGAGAAAAATGTTTCTTTCGTCTCGCATGAAAACCTGAACACTCACAACAGTAATTTCAGAGACCCACTGCACCCCAACATCCAGGGATCACGTGTCCTCGCCAGAAACATCGGCCGACACGTGCATGCCTTGTTCTGGGAAAAGCAGAAGAGGAAACGCAGACGCTGGTTGTACGACACTTCACGCCAGGCACCAACCTACAGATCTGCCTGTGAAGACTACCTTCAGCAGCCAGGATACAGATCTAACCAGTGGCCTTTCACTTTTCACCATGTCCAATCCCCATGGTGGAGACAGCAGAGAGAGCATGATTATTATTTTAATGAGTTGAGAAACACTGACTGGTAGTGGTAATTCATGTACATTAACTTGCAGTGCACTAGTTTTTAGTATTATCCAGTTTTTGCTCACATCTGTAGTAGCTGTTTTACTTAATCCAGTGTGAACATTTTTGAATGAGTAGTTTGTTCTAAGTTTTTAACAGTTCTTTAGTCAGTTACAGTTTGGGGGGTTGTTGGGGTTTTTGTTTGTTGTTGTTGGGTTTGGTTTTTGCTTTTGAGGGGATTTTTGAGTTTTTTTTGTTTCTTTTTTATATAATTTTTTTTGCTGGGGTGTATGTTTATCACCTTATTTTAATCCTTAAAAAAAATCATTAGTTATTAAACATTGTACACTGTTATGCCTTCCAAACAACGAAGTGCATTTTCCATCATGCAGTGGAATGCTAGATCTATTTCCACAAATCTGACCTATTTAATCCAACACCTTGCTGAAAAAAATTATCAAATTGTGATGTTGCAATCACTCAAAGTAAGTAGAAGTAAACTGCCCAAGCTGCCTGGCTATTACTATCCACCTGTCCATCAGCAAGTTGATGCTGTAACTAAAGTCAGTGCAGCCATATACATTCAAGAAGGGGTGGATTACTGCATATGTCCTTCACCAGTCCCTAACCAGACCTTAGATATACATTCATGTGCAGCACGAGTAAATTTAGGAAAAAATCTAATAATAAATGTTGTATCTGTGTATCTGCCTAAGGGACCAAATGATCTGAATACTGAGTGGATACACAACCTTCAAGATAATGAAAAGTGGTTCATAGCAGGAGACTTTAATGCACATGCTCCTTTTTGGGATAAAGAATGTAAGAAAGTATCCCATAATCGATTTGTAGAAAATATAGTTGATTCCTGTCTATACTTACTAAATGATGGCAGTGTCACCAGAATTCCAGACATTGTTAGTCACAAAGCATCAGCCTTAGATTTGTCGTTTGTGTCTCCTGCATTAGCGCCAGAGTGTGAGTGGTCAACGTATAAAGACACACTTGGCAGTGATCACCTACCTATTGTCACAACTTTTGGTGGAACAACAACTTGCTGTGACACCCAGGAAGACAAAATCCCTAAATTTAACTATAAAAAAGCTGACTGGAAGAAGTTTGAAGACATTCTTGCGGTTTACAACACTGACAGCTTTGACACTGACAATATTGATCACTTTTATTCCAGTTTTACTAAGACCATTCTTCATGCTGCCACTTTAACTATCCCCAAAATTAACACGTTAAAAACAAGTAAACATCAGGGAAATATCTGGTGGACACCAGCTTGTGAAGAAGCAGTCAAGAATAAACGTTTAATGTATAAAATTTACCTAAAAGACAAAACATCAGAAAATAATGTTAAACAAAAACAAGCAAAAAATCACTGTAACCTTGTTGTAGCTCAGGCTAAGAAACAATTTTGGACTTCTTTTTGTTCCACCGAAATTTCAGATCATAAAGATCTACAAAAGGTGTGGAAAAAATTTCATGAAATGAAAAGAGGTGTTAGTTTACCAGCTTGTCCAGTGAGACTGGAGAGCAAAGAATTTCCATCAAATTTAGAAAAAGCTGAAGCGTTTGCAGACATGTTTTCAAATTCGATGCGTCTTGAAGGCTTGTCACTTAAGTGCAAGAACTATAGAACAGAAGAGGAAACTAAGACAGAGTATACCGACCCAGTCCCTGACAACAGTTCCTGTATTAATGCTCCAATTCAAGTGGATGAAGTCAGAGATGCCTTACTGTCTCTTTCTACTAAGAAAACATCTGTCGGATTAGATGCAGTTTCTAATGACATGCTCAAACATTTACCAGCAAACTTCATTTTTCTACTTCATAAACTGTTCAGTAAATGTTGGATTGAAGGTGTTATGCCAGTAAATTGGAAACAGTCCATTGTCATTCCCATTCATAAGCAGGGAAAGCCCAAAGCAGACAAAACTAGCTACAGACCAATTGCTTTGACCTCACATACTGGCAAGCTAATGGAGAGAATTATTCTAAAAAGGCTGATGTATTTCTGTAATAAAAATTAAATAATACCAGTCAATCAAGCTGGTTTTCAAAAAGATAGATCTGCTATCGATAACTTGGTTAAGCTATCAACCCATATAAAAATTCAGTTTGCTAGAAGAAAGAACGTTCTAGCAACCTTTTTTGATATAAAAAAGGCGTATGACCAAGTTTGGAATGCTAAGTTGCTATATAAACTGAAGAACCTGGGTTTTTCTGGGCATTTTTATGATTATATCAAAAGTTTTTTGACTAACAGAAGTATACAGGTCAGAGTAGATAAATCATATTCAAGTTTTAGATCTCTTCATATGGGACTACCTCAAGGTTCTGTACTATCACCTCTCCTATTTAATGTTTTGCTTCATGACCTCCCTATGAAAATGTCAAAGGAAGTCATCATAGTGCAATACGCAGATGACATATGTATGTGGATGAATGTTTCTATGAAACGAAACACACCAAAAAGAGCATTAAACTACATTAAAAAAAGTATACCAGAAACAACTTAACAACATCGATAATTATATGCTTGAAAATGGATTTACTTTATCCACAGAAAAAACTTATACTGTGCTTTTCAACAATAGCAGTAATCCAGATGAGCTACCATCATTTAGAATTGGGACCAACATTATAGAGTATAAAAATACCATAAAGTTCTTGGGTGTTATTCTCACTTCTAAGCTAACTTGGAATGCACATATCGAACACAATTTAACTAAAGCAAAAAAATGCTTAAACTTACTGAAGATGGTAAGTAAACAGTTCTGGGGCCAAGACACATCAAATCTAAAATGTTTAGCTACATCTCTTATTCGTTCAAAATTATCATATGGCCAAGAGGTATTTTTCAGTGCTCCTAAGTATTTACTGAAAAAGTTACAAAGTATAGACTGCAAAGCATACAGGCTTGCTCTTGGTGTGCCTTATCACGCCTCAGCTCTGGGAACCTATAACGAAGTCGGCATATTACCTTTAGATGATTACCGTCAACTAGCATGTGCTAAATATGTGCTTAGAAACAGAACAACTAGAAACTTTATTTCAGAAGAAATAGAAGTAAAATCAGAACTGAATTTTCCGAAAAGAGCAAAATCTATAGCCTCTCTAATGCCTGTAAGTACATACGTGTCTGAACTCGTAGAAAATTCTGAAATCGATCAACACAGCATGGACACAAGAGAAGCAATCTTACCTTGTCCATCATGGGAGATGAATAAAGCACACTTCGACATAGACGTGTCTAATGTAAACAAGAATGACAATCTAAACATAATGGTTTCCGATGTTCGATCCCACATCCATCATAAATATTTTGATCACTTACAAATTTATACAGACGGATCACGTCTAGATAATCAAGAAACAGGTTCTGCTTTTGTTATACCAGCATTGAAAATCGAAAAATCATATCATGTTGGTAAACATCACTCGATATTTACAGCAGAACTAGTAGCAATATTAATGGGTCTTACTTATATTCTTGATTTGCCATTGTGCATATTTCAAATCCTTCTTTGCGTTGATTCTAAGTCGGTATTGTATGCTTTAAAATCCCCATGTTACAAGAAAACTTCGAAAATTATATTAGAGATTAAGCATGTCATACATCTCTTGACCTTAAAGGGGATAGGTGTCAATTTCTGTTGGGTGCCTTCACACTCTGGATTCTTTCCAAATGAGTGGGCAGATAGAGCTGCTAAAAAGGGTGCAAAACATGGACGGGATTCAATAGAATTGCATGTGCCTTTATCCTTGCAAGAGGGGTACAGTTTACTAGAACAGAAATCATGGAGAAATGTCACCAAAACTAATCAGCAAAATAATATATTTTTAAATAGAACTGTGATCAATACCGATAATCTAACAGTTGTCAACCACGCAAAGACTTGTGTAAATGTTTTCACGTCAAGAAGAATTAATACACTATTTTATAGAATGAAACTAAACGCATTGATAGCCAAGTTCAGCAAAAATGGTAAATGTCTGTGTGGTGAGAATATCACTAATACTCATATACTTTTTGACTGCAAGAGTGTAAAGCCTTTCATGCCCCATTTTTCTGAAAACTCCCTCACCAGCATATTCAGTAATTTAAAATTGGCATTTGAAATTGTAAAGGGTCTCTATTATAGTCCAATAGGACATTTGTTATAGTTACGTTAATGTTGTAATGAGTTCTTATATTTGTATTATTTCTATTGCATAACCAAATTTCTTTGTGGGCTGTAGTTCTCTTTTTTTATATATAGGGTGGAGGGTGATTTTTTTTTTTTTTTTTTTCATCGTCTAATATCACAAAAAGTGAACAGACGTAAAATTGAAGACAACAACAACAACACACACACACACACTCTCACACACACACACACACACACACCACACCACACCACACCACACCACACCACACACACACACACACACACACACACACACACACACCACACCACACCACACCACACCACACCACACCACAACACAACACAACACAACACAACACAACACAACACAACACAACACAACACAACAATCGACTACTGCTGATGCTGATGCTGCTGTGGATAATAATGAATAGGAGTAGGACGGCAACGACAATATAATAATAATAATAATAATAATAATAATAATAATAATAATAATAATAATAATACATGGAACTTATATAGCGCTATATCTTGTACATACAAATCAAAGCGCTTAGTATTACTACAATAGCAGTAACATAATGACAACACCACCGCTGGCTGCTACTGCTACTGCTTACTATTGAGGTTGCTGTTGGTACTACAGCCTCTCTCTGTTCAAATCAATGAGCCAGAGACAGACAGAGAGAGGCGGGATGGGGGGAGGGGGGAGGAGGGGGAGGGGGAAAAAAAACCCAGCTTGCTGTCATTATGTCGTGCTGTTCAGAATGGGAGAGCTGCATGCCCCCTGGTTGCTTGCGTGCTCTGATCGGGATAGGGTACACAACAGCGTCGTGGGAAATCTTGCCATTGAGAAAATGTACAGAGCGTGTGTGTGTGTGTGTGTGTGTGTGTGTGTGTGTGTGTGTGTGTGTGTGTGTGTGTGTGTGTGTGTGTGTGTGTGTGTACTGTGTGTGTTTGTGTGTGTGTGTGGTGTGTGTGTGTGTGTGTGTGTGTGTGTGTTGTGTGTGTGTGTGTGTGTGTGTGTGTACTATGTGTGTGTGTGTGGTGTGTGTGTGTGTGTGTGTGTGTGTGTGTGTGTGTGTGTTACTATGTGTGTGTGTGTGTTGTGTGTGTGTGTGTGTGTGTGTGTGTGTGTGTGTTGTGTGTGTAGTGTGTGTGTGTGTGTGTTGTACTCTGTGTGTGTGTGTGGGGGGGGGGGGTGTTGTTGTGTGTGTGTGGTGTTTGTGTGTGTGTGCGTGTGTGTGTGTGTGTGTGTGTGTTTGTACTGTGTGTGTGTGTGTGTGTGTGTATGTGTGTGTGTGTGTGTGTGTGTGTGCGTGCGTGCGTGAATGCAGGTAGACAGACAGACAGACAGAGACTGGCCGAGACAGACAGGTAAACGGGGAAAACAGACAGAAAGACAGAGAGAAACATTTATTTATTTATGTTATTATTTATTCTTTTATATAGACTAGTAGCAGCAACAGCAGCAACAACACAGACACACACATTAACATTAAAAAATTTAATTCTATTGTTTTTTTTTCCTGCTCAGAGGTAAGTGGCCTATTATTTTTTTCTTTTCCTGTTAACTTTTTTCAAAGGAGCTAACAATTCTTGCCCTTTGTTGCCGTGGGTTCTTTACGTGTGCTAAATAATGATGTGAAAACATCTTCCTCCTCCTCTTCTTCTTCTCTCCTCTCTTTCTTCTTCTTCCTCTTCTCCTCCTTCTTCTTCTCTCCTTCTCCTTCTTTTTCTTCTTCTCCTCCTCCTCCTTCCCTTCTTCTTTTCTCTTTATCTTATTTATATCTTATTTTATTTTATTTTTTATTTTATACCACTTTATGTCACAGCAGATTTCTCTGCGTAAATTCGGGCTGCTCTCCCCGGGAGAGCGCGTCGCCACAAGTGCAGCGCCTACCCATTATTTTTTTCCCTCAGGGATGGTGTCTAAACACGACACCTGTGTGCATGTTGGTTTTTATACTTTTGTCATCCGCTCTACCGGCACACAATGGCCTGTTCTTCCGAAAGGCGGAACGGGGTTTTAACGTGTGCGCAAGATGTTCTGCGTGGGTTTGCACACGGGGCCTCGATTTATAGTCTCATCCAAATGACTTTGACATTCAGTTCGATTTTTGTCCCCGTCAAACTGGGAAGAAAGGGCGAGGCTGGGTACGAACCCAGAACCTCACGGTTTTCTTGTTGGCAGCCGAACGTCTTAACCATCCTGCCACCTTCCATCCTTCTCTTCGTCTCCTCCTCCTCCAACACCTTCTTCTTCTCTTTCGCTGCTCCTTCTTCTTTCCCGCGCTCTTTTCCCTCTTCTCTTTCTCCTCCTTCTCCTCTTTCTCCTCTCCTTTTCCCTCTTCCCTCCTCCTCCTTCTCCTCTTTCTCCTTCCTTCTTTTCTGCCTTCCTCCTTCCTTTCCCTTCTTCTCTTTCGCTGCTCCCTTCTTCTTTCCCGCCTCTCTTTCTTCCCCTCTTCTTCTCTCCTCCTCTCCTTCCTCCTCTTTCTCCTCTCCTTCGCTACTTCTTCCTTACCGCCCCCTTCTCCCTCTTCTCCTCCTCCTCTCTCTCTCTTCCTCTTCTCCTCTTCTCCCTTCTCCTCCCCTCTCCTCTTCTCCTTCTCCCTTCCCCTCCTTCTCCTCCTCCTCTTTCTCCTCTCCCTCTCTCTACTTCTCCCTTACGCCCCCTTCTCCCTCTTCCTCCCCTCTCTCCTCCTCCTCTTCTCCTCTCCTCTACTTCTCCCTTACCGCCCCCTTCTCCCTCTCTCCTCCTCCTTCTCCTCTTTCTCCTCTCCCTCTCTCTACTTCTCCCTTACCGCCCCCTTCTCCCTCTTCTCCTCCTCCTCTTCTCCTCTCTCTTTCTCCTCTCCCTCTTCTCTACTTCTCCCTTACCGCCCCCTTCTCCTCTTCCTCCTCTCTCCTCTCTCCTCTCCTCTCTCTCTCTACTTCTCCCTTACCGCCCCTTCTCCCTCTTCTCCTTCTCTCTCTCCTCCTCTTCTCTCTTCCTCCCCTCCTCTTTCTCTCCTCCTCCTCTCCTCTTCTCTACTTCTCCTCTTACCGCCCCCTTCTCCCTCTTCCTCCTCTCTCCTCTTTCTCCTCTCCCTCTTCTCTACTTCTCCTTACGCCCCTTCTCCCTCTCCTCCTCCTCCTCTTTTCTCCTCCTCTTTCTCTCTCCCTCTTCTCTACTTCTTTCCTTACCGCCCCCTTCTCCCTTATTCTTCTGTTCCTCGTCCTTGCTGATGACGTCTTATACTTGTTATTTTTGAGAGGGGATGGGGTGGGGGTTGGGGTTGGGAGGGGGGTGGCGTTTGGGGGGGAAAAGACTGTACTTTCAAATTGCCATCTAACACACACACACATACACTGCCCGCGCATCGCATGCAAGCACATGCTAACACAGGCATGCGTCAATGCAACACACGCACCACACACGCACGCAATCACCACACGACACACATACACGCATATACACACACGAACGCATCACACCACACGCACCACGTATGCACGCGTGCGCACGCGCCCCCGCACCAAAACACACACACCACCTCATCACACACACACGCAAATCACACACACACACACACAACACACACACACGTGCGCAAATACATCTTTGCAATTATGTATTCAAGCATGCATACTCGCAGCAAGTATGCTGGAACGCATGCAGACATGCACGATCAACACATGCACAGACTTACGAGGACAATACACATGCACAGCGCGCGCACAAACACACACACACAACACATCCCAAACACACACACACACACACCCACCCGCACCACGCACGACAAAAGATCACATAAAAACACACACACACACACACACACACACCACGCACACACGCACACACACAAAGCTCACTTGCGCACAGTTCCTACTGAATAATCTCATCTTGTCTCTGCTCTGATTCTCTCCTACTGATCTCTAGTCTCTCTTCTCTGTCTCTCGTCTCTCTGTCTCTCTCTCTCTCTCTCTCTCTCTCTCTCTCTTCTCTCTCTCTCTCTCTCTCTCTCTCTCTCTCTCTCCTCTCTCTCTTTTCTCTCTCTGTGAATGGGCTTAAAAGCTTACCCGAATAAGCTATAGTCTGCTACTTTTCTCTGTCTCTCTGTCTGTCTCGTCTGTTCTGTCTGTCTGTCTGTCTGTCTGTCTGTCTGTCTGTCTGTCTGTCTGTCTGTCTCTCTCTCTCTCTCTCTCTCTCTCTCTCTCTCTCTCTCTCTCTCTCTCTCTCTCTTCTCTCTCTCTCTCTCTCTCCTTGGCTGCTAATACCCAGTGAATTTCTCAATGGGAAAACCGCCACTACCACCACCATCACCGCCAACCCCCCCCACCCCCGCCCCCTTCCACCACCACCATCACCAACAATTCCACAACACTGAACTCGATTTTTCCACACGCGTGCCCGGCGAACTCGGCAAACTTTCCTAGTATCGATCTTAAGACTTAATTCATGACACAAAAATGTTTGTGACTTTTTTTCTTTTCTTCCTTTCTTTTTTTTTTCTTCTTCTCCTTTCTATGCACTTTCTTTCTTTCTTAAGTTATTTTGTTGTGGGTTTTTTTTTCTCCTTCCTTCCTTCCAGCAATTTTTCACCTGTCTTCACATTTTCTCTTTCTATGTTTAGTTATTCGTCTTTCTTTCTTTCTTTCTTTCTCTTTCTTTCCTTTGTTTCTGGCCTTCTTGTTGATCCTTCTGTCTTTATTTCTTCGCATTCCTCGTACACTTTTCACGTTCAATTTTTCCTGATATTCTTTTGTTTTAATGCTCTTTCTTTTTTCATATACTTTCTTTCTTTCACTTTTTACCCATCCTTTTGTTTTTTTATTACCTACCCCGTTACTTAAACAAAGACAATGCTGCATTTTACTCATGTATGAAGAGGCAGTAGCAACGGTAGCAGCAGCAACAATAACAACAACAGCAGCAGCAATAGCAGCAACAGTACTTCAGCAGCAGCAACAACAACAGCAATAGCAGCAACAGTACCTTCAGCAGCAGCAACAACAACAGCAATAGGAGCAACAGTACCTTCAGCAGCAGCACAACAACAGCAATAGCAGCAACAGTATCAGCAGCAGCAACAACGACAGCAATAGCGATAGCAGCAACAGTATCAGCAGCAACAACAACAGCAATAGCAGCAACAGTATTAGCAGCAGCAACAACAATAATAGCAAAGCAGCAACACAGCAGCAGCAACAATAACGACAGCAATAGCGATAGCAGCAACAGTATCAGCAACAAAACAGCAACAGCAGCACAGTACCAGCAGCAACAACAACAGCAGCGCAATAGCAGCAACATTATTAGCAGCAGCAGCAAAACAACAACAGCAGCAGCACTAGCAGCAACAGTAACAGCAGCAACAACACAGCAATAGCTGCAACAGTATCAGCAGCAGCACAACAACAACACACAGCAGCAGCAGCAGCTGCAGCTGCTGCTGCATCATCATCATTCCAGGCAGCAGCAGCGGCAGCAGCAGCAGCAGCTGAGATAGAGACAGACAAGCGTAGTGACGTTGTAACGGATCGATGGACACCCCACCCCCACCCCCGACCTCACTCCCTCCCCTGTTTACTCTTCTCCATCCCGTGTAAGGTTGTTGGCCGTGTGAGAAAGTGGGTCAGTAATAAAGGAAGGACACAAATGCCAACCCCCTCCTCCTCCCCTCCCTTTTCTGCTCCCCCCCCCCCCCCCCTCCTCCCTCTCCTCCTCCTCTCCCGCCGTCTTTTGTTGTGTGGCGCACATGTGCGTCAATGCAATGACCTTTCATCTTGCAGGCGGGGAAAAAGGGGTGGGAAAGAGAGGAGAGGGAGGTGTGTGTGTGTGTGTGTGAGGGCTGAAAAAAAAATTAAGTATTATGTGTGCTATGCGCGCGTTATAACAGAGAAAGAAAATTATTACGTTGATGGCGAGAAGAATGACATCATTGGAACTGGTGATGGTGTTGGTGGTGGTGGTGGTGGTAGTAGTGGTAGTAGGAGTAGTAGTAGTAGCAGCAGAAGCAGCTGCATCAGCAGTAGTAGTGTGTTGTAGAAGAAGCAGCAGTTGCAGAAAAAGTAGTAGTGATTGTTGTAGTAGCAGCAGCAGCATTCGCAGAAACAGTAGTTGTTGTAGTAGTAGTTGTAGAAGAAGCAGCAGTAGTAGTAGTAGTAGTTGTTGTTGTGGTGGTACTAGTTGTAGTAGTAGCAGCAGCAGCAGTAGCAGCAGCAGCAGCAGTAGTTGTAGAAATAGCACCATCAGCAGAAAAAAAGATGGGTAGAAGTTTGTTTGAGGAAGTAGCAGCAGCAGTCGTAATAGTAGTAGTACCAGTAGCTGTAGTAGTACAGCAGAAGCAAAACAGCAGCAGCAACAACAATAGCTGTAGCAATAGCAGCAGCAGTAGCAATAGCAACAGTAGCAGCAGCAGCAATAGCAATGATAGTAGCACCATAGCATGATAGCAGCATCAATAATTATGATAACAGCAGCAATAGCAACAGTAGCAGCAATAGCAACAGCAGCAGCAACAGTAGCAGCAGCAGCAGCAGCAATAGCAATGATAGCAGCAACAGTAGCAGCAGCAGCAGCAATAGCAATGATAGCAGCAATAGAAATGATAGTAGCAGTAATAGCAACAGTAGCAGTAGCAGCAATAGCAATGATAGCACCAGCAGCAGCAATAATAATAGCAGCAGCAGCAATAGTAGCAGCAGCAATAGCAACAGTAGCAGCAGCAATAGCAATGTAACAGCAGCACTAGCATTGATAGCATCAGCAATAGTAATAGCGATAACAGCAGCAGCATGGCAATAATAGTAGCAGCAGCAATAGTAGCAGAAGCGGCAATAGCAATGATAGCAGCAATAGTAATAGTAGCAGCATCAGCATCAGCAACAGCAATGAGAGCAGCAGCAGCAATAGCAATGATCGTAGCAGCAATAGCAATAGCAATAGTAGTAGGAGCAGGAGTAGCAGCAGGAGTAGCAACAGAAGTAGCAGCAGAAGTAGCAACAGCAGCAACTGTGAGTAGCACCACAGATAGCAGCACTCCTACTACTATTGCGCGCAGCAACATCAGTGGTATGGTGGCGGCGAAAGAAGAAGTGTAGGTGTAGAGGCAGCAGCACCAGCAATAGTAACAGTAGTAGAAGCAGTAGTAATAACAGCAGCCATCTTAGTAGTAGTAGTATAGTAGTAGTAGTAGTAGTAGTAGTAGTTAGTAGTAGTAGTATAGAGTAGTAGTAGTTGTTGTTGTAGTAGAAGTAGTTGTAGTAGAAGTAGTAGTAGTAGTAGTAGTAGTAGTAGTAGCAGCAGCAGCAGCAGCAGCAGCAGCAGCAGCGCAGCAGCAGTAGTAGTAGTAGTAGTAGTAGTAGTAGTAGTAGTAGTAGTAGTATAGCAGCAGCAGCAGCAGCAGCAGCAGTAGTAGTAGTAGTAGTAGTAATGGTGGTAGTCGTAGAGGAAGAAGTAGTAGTAGTCGTGAAGAATGATGGCAAGAAAAAGAAGAAACAACAGTAAGGAAGACAGACAGACAAACAAAAAAAGAAAGGCATAAAAAAGCCATGTAGAAAGGTAATAAATAGAACGCAACGTACTTTTTCAACGAAAAAAATATATAGGCAAATAGATCGCACATGACTGCACGACACATGCAAGCACGCACACACCCATGTGCAGTTACTCATGTTCCCACGCACATGTGTGCGCGTGCACACACACACACACACACACACACACACACACACACACACACACACACACACACACACACACACACACACACACACACACACTCACACACACACATACATACGCACACACAAAAAGATAGTAAGATTCACACACACACACACACACACACACACACACACACACACACACACACACACACACACACACACACACACACAGCACTCACACACACGCACACACACACACACACAGAGAGGAAAAGAGAGAGAGAGAGAGAGAGAAGAGAGAGAGAGAGAAGAGAGAGAGAGAGAGAGAGAGAGAGAGAGAGAGAGAGAGAGAGAGAGAGAGATTAAAAATAATTGATCCTCTTATTAAGAGAAGCCTACCAAGCCTAAGTCCAAGCATAGACAGAGCAGGATAGAAAATGCATGGACATAACCAGCACATATAATATATCCACACTAAGCATAGGCTCCGGCAGTGTCAGAACCATCAGCAAACTGAGGCCAGCCAGTCAGCCCTGTGGAAAGACAGACAGACACAGACGCAGGACTAGGTTTGTTAGTGACAAACAACATACTGTAGCCATGGAGGGCGAGGTACCCTGACATTGTTACTCACAACTCACATCATCTACCCAAGTGTTGTTGTACTTCTTCTTTACATTCTTCTTCTTCCTCGTCTTCTTCTCCTTCGTCTCCTTCGTCTCCGTCTCCTTGTTGTTGTAGCTGTTGTTGTTGTTGTTGTTGTTGTTGTTGGTTGTTGTTCTTCTTCTTCTTCTTCTTCTTCTTCTTCTTCTTCTTCTTCTTCGTAATTCGACTTCTTCTTCGGAATTCTTCGCAATTCTTCTTCGCAATTCTTCTTCGCAATTCTTCTTCTTTCTTCTTCTTCTTCTTCTTCTTTCTTCTTCTTCATCTTTTTCTTCTTCTTTGCAGTTGTTTATTTATGATCTGTCAACTCCAAAGTGATTGACACCCATCTTTATTATCATGGCTGTCTTTCTCTTCATGAAATCTTAGAGTACACAAAACTGCACATGGTTTGAACAGCTATATCATGACAGATTCTATTGCCCATTGGCTAAGACCATTCAACTTCAATCCCAAGGTTCATGAAGTTATGGGTTCGAATTTTCCGCGAGGGTAGGGATTTTTTTTTAACCATCTTCCAGATCAACTCATGCAGACCTGCCAGTGCCCTTTGTGTATGTATACATATGTAGAAGATCAAATAAGCACATTAAAGATTCATAACTCATGCCAGCTTTCAGTGGGTTACAGAAGCACAAAATACCCAGCAAACATCCCCAAAACCAGAATGCCGCTACCTTCTGGTTGGCAGAAACAGTCCCATACCCAAAATCTCACCATTGCTGAACCTCAGAGCTCTAACCCATCAACAGGCAAAAAAAACTGTTTTTAGTTCACACAGAACAAAACACCAGCTTTACAACAGCCCATGGGCAGAGGGTTGAAGGACATCAAAAGCCGTGGCTTTATTTTTAGCTCTGCTCTACAGGCCTTCCTGACAAAATGTAGGTTAATTAACAGCTCTGCTTTTCCCTTCAGGCTTGCCTATATACTCAACAGCTCAGCCTACAGGCACTGATCATGCAATGGCTTCAAGGATGCAAATAAGATCATACTCGGACCCAAATACTTCAGTTAAAGTGAGCAAGAACCAATGAAGAAAGAATAAGATGGGAGCAGTGGCTAGGGTTTTTTTTTTCCATTTCTCCACAAGAGCTCAGGGGGCGGGATAACTCAGTGGTCAGAGCATTGGCTTTCCCCAAGTTAAGCAGCTGGAGTGTGGTTACCAGTTGGATGGGTGGCCATGCCTTGGCTTCAGTACAGTCCCCGCAGTTCACCCAGCTGTAAATGGGTACCTGCCCTCTTTAGGGTCAGGGAAGGTAAAGCAGCAAAGGAGAGGAGATGGGCGCCGCCCTCAATATGCTGGCCCCTAGAGAAGCTGAGGTCTCTGATGCCTGGCTCCCCTACGACTGCCTAGGTTATGGGACACCTTTACCTTTTTACCACTAGAGCTCCAAGGTTCACCAATGGTGAGATTTTTGCATATGCGACCTCTGCTGCTGCTGTGAGAACTATCACCAATTTTTATAGCATGCTATTCTATGGCATGAGCGTTATTTTTTCTGACAGCACATAAAACAACTGTTTTTTTTACCATCAATTTCTCCTTCCTCCCCTCTTCCCTATAGCACATAAAACAATCGCTTTTTCCACCATTTTCCCACCCTCCCCTCTTCCCTATAGCACATAAAACAACCGTTTTTTTACCATCAATTTCTCCCTCCTCCCCTCTTCACTATAGCACATGTATAAAACAACCCTTTTTACCACCCTTTTCTCCCTCTTCCCTATAGCACATAAAACAACCTTTTTTTACCATCAATTGTCCCCTCCTCCCCTCTTCCCTATAGCACATAAAACAACCTTTTTTTACCATCAATTGTCCCCTCCTCCCCTCTTCCCTATAGCACATAAAACAACCTTTTTTTACCATTAATTTTTCCCTCCTCCCCTCTTCCCTATAGCACATAAAACAACCTTTTTTTACCATTAATTTTTCCCTCCTCCCCTCTTCCCTATAGCACATAAAACAACCTTTTTTTACCATTAATTTTTCCCTCCTCCCCTCTTCCCTATAGCACATAAAACAACCTTTTTTAACCATTAATTTTTCCCTCCTCCCCTCTTCCCTATAGCACATAAAACAACCTTTTTTACCATTAATTTTTCCCTCCTCCCCTCTTCCCTATAAGCACATCTATAAAACAACCCTTTCTACCACCATTTTCTCCCTCTTCCCTATAGCACATAAAACAGCCGTGTTTTATACCATCAATTTCTCCCTCCTCCCCTGTTCCATATAGCACATAATACAACCCTGTTTTTTTTTTACCATTAATTTTTCCCTCCTCCCCTCTTCCCTATAGCACATAAAACAACCCTGTTTTTTTTACCATCAATTGTCCCCTCCTCCCCTCTTCGCCATAACACAAAAAACAACTGCAGTGGGTTTTTTTACCAACAATTCCTCCCTCCCTAGCCCCTCTTCCCTGACCTGGATGAAAGGTCATTGCACTGATGCACATGTGCCCAGTTTGAAAGTGGAGGAGGGGGAAAGAGGCAAGGTGAGGGGAGGGGAGGGGAGGTTGGTATTTGTGTCATTTCCTACTTACTCTTTTTATCACATGACCATCAACCCCCACAACAGGAAAAGGGTGAACGTGTTTCCCGTTTATCGGTTACAGCCTACTGGGCCCAATAGTTGGTGTATCAGCAGCTTGCCACTTGTCCCTACTACTGCTGCGGTAAGTGGACGATGAGGACGATGTATCCTAGAGCTTTCTCAATGAAGAGAAAGGACGAAAAAAAAGAATTAATGATTGAAGAAGAAAAAAAGGAAAAAAAGAAGATAAGAATAAAAGGAGAAAATGTGGGGAAAGACAGAGAAAAAAAAAAGATTGAAAAGAAGATGAAGGAAACTTGATGAAGAAAGAAACAAAGGCAGTAAGAAACAATGAAAAACGAAATGAGAGAAAGAGAGAGACAGACAGACAGAGACAGACAGATAAAATCAAATCAAATTCCTTTATTTCGAGGATAATGAATAAGCACCCATGTGCTTTTTTTTTTTACATCCAGTCCCTTTTCCAGAGAGAGAGAGAGAGAGAGAGAGAGAGAGAGAGAGAGAGAGAGAGAGAGAGAGAGAGTACATAATCCGAAAAAGTTATCTAAAAATAACACAAGCAAAACGCAAATAGCAGTAAAAAAAAAACAACAACAACAATATAGATAGATAGATAGATAGATAGATAGATAGATAGATAGATAGATAGATAGATAGATAGATAGATAGATAGATAGATAGATAGATAGATAGATATCACATACACAGTATAGACAGAAACAAGACAAACTTAACCACCACTGCATACACAATATTTTCCTGTAATTTCTACATAAGGAAACAGAAATTATCCTTTGCCGACAGGTGCATAAATACGCCAGTCCTTGACCCTGTACAAGTTAACAATATACAGAACAGCTAAAAAGATTTGAAAGTTTAATGATTTGAGTGTTGAGCTCCTCTCCTGAGGGCGTGGGGTCAAGCCACCACTGAGACTTGCGAGATTTTTCCTCTGTAGTTATTAACATCAGTACCAACTAAACTCCCCATAAGTCCTTCAGATTTCGGAAGAGTAAGCCATCCTATGCAGTTAAGATCAGAGGACAATATTTGAAAAAAAGAATGCATAAACAATTAATGTGTCATGTTTAGACATTATCTCTGCAGTCTGAATCTGGATCCCTTAATGAAAGGTGGGCAAAAGGTTGCAAACACAGAATCTCACCATTGGTGAACCTTGGAGCTGTAGGTGAGGAACTGTGGAGAGAGAAAACAACAACTAGCTAACAACCTCTGTCCTAGTCCAGCTCTAAATAGGTCAGGATGATAAAACACACGAAAACAGCCAGCACATGCGTCAATGACGTAAAAATCATTAACAAATGGATGCCGGCCACGGAAAAAAAAGAAAAAAAGAAAGGAAAAGCCACTACATTGTTAGTGACAAGCAACACGTCTGCTTACGTCACTGGGGGCAAGTTGCCTTGACATTTAACATAGCTAGAACTCACTCACACCTGACAATTCTTTTTCTTCTTGTGTGTTTAATGTTAAACTACTCCAATGTTTCGGGACACACACGCAGGCAGACAGATTCAGTTTACTGCCTTGCCCTCCATAAAAATCCTTGTTTTTCTTCAAAATACATCTCAAGTCTAAAGGAACATCACCGGCAAGGCAAGAAGCAAAATACCAGCTTTTGCAACAGCCGAGGAGGAGCAGAGGGTTGAAGGACATCAAAGCCGTGGCTTTATTTTTAGCTCTGCTCTACAGGCCTTCCTGACAAAATGTAGGTTAATTAACAGCCCTGCTTTTCCCTTCAGGCTTACACATGCTAACCACTCACCTTACGGTGCACAGGCACGCAAGCCAAGCCACTGCTCTAAAAGACGTGGATAGGAGCCTTGCACCCAAAGAGCTCAATAGGATGAAAAGAACGAAAGAGAGAGAGAGAGAGATGAGGTAGGGGAGTAATAGGGGGAAAGTGCATACCTTTGAGTAGGGGAGTAAGGGAAAGTGCACACCTTACACTAAAATGAAGTGTGTATGTCATGGATGGAGGACGTGGAGAGAGGAGGGTTGGGAGGTGACAGCTGTCTACCATGCTGTCTGTCTTTCCATCTTTCTTTTTATATCTTCTGGCTTATTTTCTTCTCTTTTTTTTTACGTTCTGTCTTTCTTCATCTTCCATCTTTCTTCCTATTGTCTGCTTTCTTTTTGTTGCTTCCCTGATTATTTCTTCCTTTCTTCCATCCATTTGTTGATGCCTCTGCTTTTGGAATTGTTAACACTTTTTTTCCACAGCATTAACAAGGACAAACCACAGCATTAACATCAAACAACCACACCATTAAATCAGAACACACATTAACATCAAACAACCACCCATTAACATCAAACAACCACACCATTAACAAAACAACCACACCATTAACATCAAACAACACAGCATTAACATCAAAAACCACAGCATTAACATCAAAAACCACCATTAACAAGAAAAACCATGCCATTAACATCAAAACCACACATTAACATCAAACAACCACACCATTAACATCAAACAACCACACCATTAACATCAAATAACCACAGCATTAACAATAACAACAACCACAGCATTAACATCAAACAACCACAGCATTAACAATAACAACAACCACAGCATTAACATCAAACAACCACAGCATTAACAATAACAACATCAAACAACCACAGCATTAACAATAACTATAACACAACAACCACACCATTAACATCAACAACCACACCAT
>CM060316.1:93632718-93635218 GCA_030674155.1 Stramonita haemastoma | reverse complement strand
AGCAGTTGTTATAGTAGGGGCAGCGACAGTGACTGAAGTTAAATTAACTCTGCTCTGAAATCTTGTTGCAGATACTATGTAATTGGGCTATGGTTAACTCTGCCGTGATGATGATAATATTGGAACAATGTTAACTTGCCATGATGATCATATTGCTATTGGATCAACGTTAACTCTCTGATGATGGTCATCACTCACTCACTCACTCAGTCCCATGTCCCAAAGGACGTAGGGGGGACATGAGAGAAGACGCAACAGAGATCTTTTTCCATGCTTCACGATCCTGTGTGGCTAGTAGGAGGTGTTGTAGGGGTTGGGCGGTCCAGTCTTTGATGTTGTCAACCCATGATTTCTTTTGGCGGCCTCTTCTTCTCTTGCCCTCGACTGTTCCTTGCAGGATGGTTTTTGCTAGGGTGTTGTGTCTTGTGGTGTGACCAAACCACATCAGCTTTCTCCTCTTTATGGTGGAGAGCAAAGGCTCTTGGGGGCCCACACGCTTTTTGATTTCTTCTTTCACAAAGTTATTGGTCTTGTGTTCTTTGTATGATATTTTGAGGAGTCTTCTGTGGCACTTGTTCTCGAATGCTTGGATTCTCCTCTCTAACTCTGCTGTCAGAGTCCATGATTCACAGCCATATAGGAGGATAGATATCACGAGGGATTTGTAAAGGTGGTATTTGGTGCAGAAGCTGATGTTGTTGCTTCTGATGATCTTCTCGAGTCTGACTAGAGCAGATGTTGCTGTTGCAATGCGAGCTTTCACTTCATTGTTTGATGTGCCATCTTTTGTTAGGATGGAGCCTAAGTATCTGAATTGGCTCACCTCTTCTAGTGTTTCTCCATTCATCTTTATTTCCGTGATGTCATTACTCGCGCTGTTGACCATGATCTTTGATTTCTCTGTACTGACCTCCATGCCGTATGCGCTCGCTCGATCTGTTAAATTGTCTGTGAGGATTTGCAGTTCTTGTTTGCAGCTGCCCATGAGGTCAATGTCATCTGCAAATCAGAGGTTGCAAAGGGGTCTTCCACCAATGGAGATGGAAGTGTGGTGGTTTTGCAGTGTCTCTGTCATGATGTTTTCAAGGAAGAGGTTGAAGAGTACAGGTGAGAGAAGGCAGCCCTGGCGAACCCCAACCGTGG
Source organism: Stramonita haemastoma (assembly GCA_030674155.1). Lineage (NCBI taxonomy): Eukaryota > Metazoa > Mollusca > Gastropoda > Neogastropoda > Muricidae > Stramonita > Stramonita haemastoma. Next base: position 93,634,075 of record CM060316.1, on the reverse strand, counting down.
TCTTGATGACCATATGATGGTCATATTGCTATTGAATCAACGTTAACTCTGTGATGATGGTCATATTGCTATTGAATCAACGTTAACTCTGTGATGATGGTCGTATTGCTATTGAATCAACGTTAACTCTGTGATGATGGTCATATTGCTATTGAATCAACGTTAACTCTGTGATGATGGTCGTATTGCTATTGGATCAGCGTTAACTCTGTGATGATGGTCATATTGCTATTGAATCAACGTTAACTCTGTGATGATGGTCATATTGCTATTGGATCAACGTTAACTCTGTGATGATGGTCATATTGCTATTGAATCAACGTTAACTCTGTGATGATGGTCATATTGCTATTGAATCAACGTTAACTCTGTGATGATGGTCATATTGCTATTGAATCAACGTTAACTCTGTGATGATGGTCATATTGCTATTGAATCAACGTTAACTCTGTGATGATGGTCATATTGCTATTGAATCAACGTTAACTCTGTGATGATGGTCGTATTGCTATTGAATCAACGTTAACTCTGTGATGATGGTCATATTGCTATTGGATCAGCGTTAACTCTGTGATGATGGTCATATTGCTATTGAATCAACGTTAACTCTGTGATGATGGTCGTATTGCTATTGAATCAACGTTAACTCTGTGATGATGGTCATATTGCTATTGGATCAGCGTTAACTCTGTGATGATGGTCATATTGCTATTGAATCAACGTTAACTCTGTGATGATGGTCATATTGCTATTGAATCAACGTTAACTCTGTGATGATGGTCATATTGCTATTGGATCAACGTTAACTCTGTGATGATGGTCATATTGCTATTGAATCAACGTTAACTCTGTGATGATGGTCATATTGCTATTGAATCAACGTTAACTCTGTGATGATGGTCATATTGCTATTGGATCAGCGTTAACTCTGTGATGATGGTCATATTGCTATTGAATCAACGTTAACTCTGTGATGATCATATTGCTATTGGATCAATGTTAACTCCATGATGATGATCATATTGCTATTGGATCGATGTCAACTCTGTGATGATGGTCATATTGCTATTGAATCAACGTTAACTCTGTGATGATGGTCATATTGCTATTGAATCAACGTTAACTCTGTGATGATGGTCATATTGCTATTGGATCAACGTTAACTCTGTGATGATGGTCATATTGCTATTGAATCAACGTTAACTCTGTGATGATGGTCGTATTGCTATTGAATCAACGTTAACTCTGTGATGATGGTCATATTGCTATTGGATCAACGTTAACTCTGTGATGATGGTCATATTGCTATTGAATCAACGTTAACTCTGTGATGATGGTCGTATTGCTATTGAATCAA
>CM060316.1:93620218-93625218 GCA_030674155.1 Stramonita haemastoma | reverse complement strand
GTGACAAAATCGCATCATCATCTTCATCATCATCATCATCATCATCGATCATCATCATCGATCATCATCATCATCATCATCATCATCATCACCACCACTCAGTGGCAGCAAACAACAGCTGCAGCAGCGACAACAGCAAGCAGCAGCTAGCAGACAGCAGCAGCTGAGATACAGACAGACCAATAGACAGACAGACAGACAGACAGACAAGCACACAGACAGACAAACAGACAAACAGACAAGACAGGCGGCTGACGTGGTTTGTAAGGAATCGATGGGAATAATGTTTACTCTTTTCCCCGCCTGCCAGGTCACTGGCTAAGAGAGAGAGACAGAGAGACAGACAAACAGACAGATAAACAGACAGACAGACAGGCAGACACAGACAGAGACAGAGACAGAGATACACAGAGAGAGAGACAGAGAGAGGGAGAGGGAGAGAGGGGGGGGGAGGGAAGGAGGAGATAGGGGGAGAGAGAGGGGGAGAGAGAGAGAGAGAGGGAGAGAGAGGGGAAGAGAGAGGGGAGGGAGAGAGAGAGGGGAGAGAAGGGAGAGAAGGGGAGAGAAGGGGAGGGGTACAGAGAGAGAAAGAGAGAGAGACAGACAGTCACAGACAGACAGACAAAAAGACAACACACACAGACAAGCAGCAAACAGAGACAGAAACAGACAAGAGAGAGAGAGACAGAGACTATAGAAGAGAAAAGTGGGTCAGTAGGGAGCGACACAAATTCCAGCCTCTTCCCCCTTCCCCCTTCTTTCCCCTACTCTCCTCCCTCCATCCTTCCCCCCTCCCCCCCCCCCCCCCCGTCCCTTCCATTACTCCCCCCACCACCCACCCCCCTCGTTGAGTCAAGCACGTGTGCGTCAATACAATGACCTTTCGTCCAGGCATGGCTGGTAGAGAAGCATTCAATGAAGAGGAGAGGAGAGATGGGATTGGGGGAGGTGGGGAGTAGGGGGTGGTGGTGGTGGTTAGGGAAGTGGGGGAGGGGGGGGAATCAAGGGATGGGGAAAATTTGTTTACTTTACGTGTAGTTTTGGAGAAAGAAATAATGATGAGGGGGGAAAAATGGATGTCGATGGTAAAGGGGAAAAAATGACATCATGAGAACAAGTGGTTGTCAGGATGATGTGAAAAAAAAAGAAAAACAGAAGTTGTAGTAGGAAAGGTTAGTTAGTTGTAGTAGAAGTAGCATCAGCAGCAGAAAATAATAGTAACAGCAGCAGTAGCAATGGTAGCTAGCAGCAACGGCGTTAGTAGTAACAGGAGCAGCAATAGTAGCAGCAGCAGCAGCAGCAGCAATAGCAATAGCAATAGCAGCAGCAGCAGCATGTAGTAGTAGTAGCAGCAGCAATAGCAATAGCAATAGCAATGAGCAGCAGACAGCAGCAGCAGCAGAGTAGTAGTAGTGCAGCAGCAATAGCAATAGCAATAGCAGCAGCAGCAGCAGCAGCAGCAGCAGTAGTAGTAGTAGTAGTAGTAGTAGTAGAGTAGTAGTAGTAGTAGTAGTAGTAGTAGTAGTAGTAGTAGTAGCAGCAGCAGCAGCAGCAGCAGCAGTAGTCGTAGTAGCAGCAGCAGCAGCAACAGCAATAGCAATAGCAGCAGCAGCAGCAGCAGCAGCAGAGTAGTAGTAGTAGTAGTAGTAGTAGTAGTAGTAGTAGTAGTAGTAGTAGTAGTAGTAGTAGTAGCAGCAGCAGCAGCAGCAGCAGCAGTAGTCGTAGTAGCAGCAGCAGCAGCAACAACAGCAGGTGCAGCAGTAGTAGTAGTAGTAGAAGTAGTAATAGTAGTAGTAGTAGTAGTAGTAGTAGTAGTAGTAGTAGTAGTAGTAGTAGTAGTAGTAGCAGCAGCAGCAGCAGCAGCAGCTGCAGCAGCAGCAGCAGCAGCAGCAGCAGCAGCAGCAGCAGCAGCAGCAGCAGCAGCAGTAGTAGTAGTAGCAGCAGCAGTAGCAGCAGCAGCAGCAGCAGCAGCAGCAGCAGCAGCAGCAGTAGTAGTAGTAGTAGTAGTAGTAGTAGTAGCAGTCAGCAGCAGCTAGTAGTAGTAGTAGTAGTAGTAGTAGTAGTAGTAGTAGTAGTAGTAGCAGCAGCAGCAGCAGCAGCAGCAGCAGCAGCAGCACAGTAGTGCGTGCTAGTAGTAGTAGTAGCAGCAGCAGCAGCAGTAGAAGTGGTTGGTGGTGGTGGTGTGTGGTGGTGGTGGTGGTGGTGGTGGTGGTGGTAGATGCAGCAGCAGTCTTTCATCTTTATATTTACTCATTTTCTGCCTCAACAACCGACCTGTCTTTTTGTTCTCTGCAGAGAAAATCAGCTGTGGGAGCCGGTAGGTGGAACAAAGAATTCTATCAAACATACATGCACCAGGCTAAAGAGGCGATTATGAATTAGTTATAGTGACATAGGTGTTTTGCCCCATTAATTCAACGCATAAGAGGACAAATGTGCGCTCGGGCGCACACACACACACGCGCACGAGCACGCTCACACGCACTCACGCGCACGCACGCGCGCGCACACACACACACACACACACACATACACACACACAGGGGGGGGGGGGGGGGGGCGGAGAGAGACAGACAGACAGACAGACAGAGACATAGAGACAGAGACAGAGAGACAGAGACAGACAGACAGACAGACAAACAGAGACAGAGAGAGTCTTTATTTCCAAGGGTGACAGATACCTTTGTCTTTATCTGGCCCTTAGCCTGAACAGGAGTTAAAATCAGTAAGAAAAATAAGACAGACGGACAGACAGACAGACACAGAGACAGACAGACACTGAGAAAGAAATAGCCATTTTAGGTTAGAGATGGGTTTGTGTATGAGTTGCTCCCCTTTTTTCTTGATCAGAATCCTTACTCATTTTCTTTCTCTCTCTATGTTTGAAAATGTTTGGGTTTTTTAGTGTGTCCTTTGTACCAAAATGTCTGTTCTAGGGCCAAACATTGACAATTATTAAGCATGCGGGCTAAGTGTATCAGTACTGAAGACAATAGTGATGGCTTTGCCTGTTTGCAACTTAACAACTTCAGATTGTGACTTGTGCTTTTCTCTTTGTCCATTTTCCTTCTCTCTCTCTCTCTCCTCTCTCTCTCTCTCTCTCTCTCTCTCTCTCTCTCCTCTCTCTCTCTCTCTCTCTCTCTCTCTCTCTCTCTCTCTCTCTCTCTCTCTCTCTCTCTCTCTCTCTCTCTCTCTCTCTCTCTTTTATATATCTTTTTTCCCTTTTTCCTTTTTTCTTTCATGTATTCGTTCGTTCTTTCTTTCTTTCTTTCTTTCTTTCTTTCTTTCTTCTTTTGTCTGTTTCTTTCTTTCTACTTTTTCTTTTTTTCTTTCTTTCTTTTATCGTTGTCCTTCTTATTAATTCTTCTCTCTCTGTCTCTCTATCTCTGTCTCTGTCTCTGTCTCTGTCTCTGTCTCTCTCTCTCTCTCTCCTCCCCCTCCCCTCTCTCTCTCTCTCAAGATGTCTGTTCATAGACAACAGTCATGTCACAAGACATGATAGCCATTCAAAGACTATCATCCTGCATGGCACATCCTAGGAGGATACATAAGATGTAGACAGAAGAAAATATTGGACAAGCAACATCATTGAAAGGGTAAAAAAAAAAAAAAAAAAAAAAAAAAGCTTTGCTGAGACACAGATATAGACACACAATCACTACAAATGGAAAGACCTAGTGCATTGTTAATGCAGTGATGATCACGTTTTGGAAAAGGGACCAGTGCAATAGTGTAGTGTAGCCCATCCACTCTACTTCCCCCTTCCCCTCTACACTCCCCGCCTTTTCATCCTTTTTTCCCTTTGGATCTTTTTTCCTTATAATTGAACTATTGGGTTTCAAGGATGATCTATCTTATACTCCCATCCTGGGAGCAGCAGCGGCTTGGCTTGGCTTGCGTGCCTGTGCGCCGTAAGAATGAGCAGTTAGGCCTAGCCTAGCATGTGTAGTAAGCCTGAAGGGAAAAGCAGGGCTGTTAATTAACCTACATTGTGTCAGGAAGGCCTGTAGAGCAGAGCTAAAAATAAAGCCACGGCTTTGATGTCCTTCAACCCTCTCTGCTCCTACCTAGGCTGTTGCCAAAGCTGGTGCTCTGTTCTGTGGGACTGGAGAGCATTTGTTGACATTTTTATTTATTTATTTATTTATTTATTTATTTATTTATTTATTGTTTATTTTTGTTTTATTCTTTTATATCGAGGATAAGGGGATAAGCACTCGTGTGCTTTTTTTTCATCCAGTCCCCGTGTGTATGCAGTTGTGTAAATATTGTCATCTGTTCCCACCGGCACACAATGGCCTACTCTTACGAAAAGCGGAACAGGATTTAACGTGTGGGCAAGATGCTCTGCGTGCGTGCACACGGGCCTCGGTTTACATACAGTCTCATCCGAAAGACTTTTGGGGATAGTCTATCATTTGTGTAAAATGGTATTTTCATGGAGAGAAAGGCATTAGGAGTAGTAGTAGTTATTCAGTTTAAGGTCCTTCCACTAAATAGTGATATTATGTGGAAGGTGTATAATGTATGTGTGGATTTGGGGGGGGGGGGGTGCACATAGCTGATCATCGGCAGTAAACAAATATAAATAAGATTAAGTAAGAATTTTTAAAAAGAAAGAAATAATAACTCAAACACTAACTTTGCAATTCCTACAACTAATAAACTTGAAATTATGATGGGTATCTGATAATAGGACTATGAGTTAACGAAAATACAATATATTTCATTAAAGAGGCGTCTATAAGAATTTTGTCTGAGCAAGAAACTGGAAGATAGGCAAAAAAGGTTTTTAGATCTCGACATTGGAAAAAAAATAATTTTTTTTTTTTTTTTAAAACTACGAGAAAGGCTCAAGTGTGAATGCCTGTGTGTTTCAATTTCCTTGCAATAAACTGACATTTAAAACAAAAAAAAAACGAAAAAGATTATCGTCAGTTGTGAGTTGTGTGTTACATGTCAAGACACCTTGTCCTTAATGTGGACAGCCATTTGCTTCT
>CM060316.1:93605218-93607718 GCA_030674155.1 Stramonita haemastoma | reverse complement strand
ATCCCCCCCCTCTCTCTCCTCTCTCTCCTCTCTCTCTCTCTCTCTCTCTCTCTCTCTCTCTCTCTCTCTCTCTCTCTCTCTCTCTCTCTCTCTCCACCCACCCACCCACCCCGCCTGCCACTCCCCACCCCAGCCTGCCACTCCCCACCACCACCACCACCACCACCCCTCCTCTCTCTCTCTCTTTCTCTCAAACTCCGCACTTCTCAATGGAAATTCCACTACCACAGCCTTTCCCATACCACCACTCTCTTCAATAAAAATGACATTTATTTCTCCTCCTCTACCCGCGGCAGCAGCAACAGCAACAACAGCCGCAGCAGCAGCAGCAGCAGACTTTTGTCAACAGCTCAGATTCCCATTCTTACCACAGGGTTAGTGAATGGCAAGGCAAGGCAAACCTGCATGCATTCCACCTTTACTTCTTTCTCCATCTTCCCATGGCCATTGATTACCGCAGATTGCAGCAGCAGCAGCAGCAGCAGCAGCAAGCAGTACTAGCGGTAGCGGTGGCAAGCAGCCACAGACCTCAGCCGCATTAGCAGCAGTCAGCAGCAGCAGCAGCAGCAGAAACCCAGTCAATTGATGATGGCAGGGACAGATCGATGAGAACTTGTTTACTCCTCCTCCTCCTCCTCCTCCTCATCCTCATCATCATCATCGTCCTCATCTGCTGCTGAAGGGTGGCTGACTGCCTGGCTGGCAGGTTGAAGGCCGATAAAGAAGGGGAGAAAGTGGGTCAGTTGAGAATGACAGACAGACCAGACAAAGACAGACAGACAGACAGACAGACAGACACGACAGACAGACAGACAGACAGACAGACAGACAGAGCAGCTTCACTTTTCTTTTCCATTATCTCTCGTAGTAAAGTGCACAAGTTAGAGGAAAGAGGATGGGTGAAAAGGGGCTGGGGGGTGGGGGTGGGGAGGATGGTGGTTGGGGGTGGGGGGTGGGTGGGGGGTGGTGGTGAGCTAGACAAATTCGGAAAGGAAATAAGATTGTGTGTGTGTGAGGTAGATACCCTTGAAATAAAAAGATGCAAAGTTTACGTTGATGGTCAATTTTCTATTTTACTACGAGCACCACATGTATACAATTAATGCATCTAGTTTACCATCAGCACTATCATCATCGTCACCATCATCATCACCGTCGTCATCATCATCGTCGTCGTCATCATCATCACCGTCGTCATCGTCCGTCGTCGTCGTCGTCGTCGTCTCATCATCATCATCATCATCATCATCATCATCATCATCATCATTATCCATGTGTGATTAAGACTTTATTCTGAACCAAAGATGGTTAAGATAAGTCTAGTTTTGTGTGTTTTCCTTGTGGGTTTTTAGTTGTTGATTTCTGTATTTCGCTTATTGCCATCCATATGTCCTCTTTCTCTGAAAGGTCAGTGAGAGTTCATCAGGTCTAGAGGGAGATTATACCTCAGTGCCAACCATACCATCCAGCTGAATTAGTGTATTAGGTACTCTTAACTGCCATAAAGCAGTCACAGCACGCTCGATCCGTCAGATTGTTATTGTCACATTTCCATCCAAGATTTACCAAATATTCCAGCAATATTCAGCTACATACAAGTCATGGGCGTTGGGATAGCTAAGTGGTCAGAGCGCTCGCATTCCCCAGGTCAAAGTTAAGCAGCATCCAGCGAGGTTACCAGTTGGATGGGTGACCATTCGCGCACCTTGGCTTCAGTACAGTCTCCCAGTTCACCCAGCTGTAAATGGTTACCTGCCCTCTTTAGGGTCGGGAAAGTAAAGCAGCGAGGAAGCGGAAATGGGCACCACCCTCAACATGCTGGGCCCCTAGAGAAGCTGAGGTCTCTGACGCCTCGCTCCTCTACTACGACCACATAGGTTATGGGACACCGCCTATATAAGTCATGCTCAATGGTTTGGCATCAAGTTATCTACATCTTCTCCCTTTTCTGAGTACAACTGATGTCCAGTGCATGTCGCACAGTTCGAAGACTAAGACTTTTGGGGAGGAAACCTAAAGCATGGTGAAAGCATGTGTGTTTTTTTTATAGTTTTTTTACGTCTGCTCGCCATCAGTGGTGTTAGACGGAGATAAGTGTTTATAGATGTTGGTCATCACTGAACACTGCCTTGATAGCTCTCTGAACTTCTTACGACATGTGAAATCACCTCAGCCATTCCTAGGATCTTAAGAAGATTTTAGAACCAAAAATTTTCAGAATGATTCCTTAGCCTCCTTCATTTTAAAAATGCTGAATTTTCCATTCACACTACAAGAGTATGGCTTTGATCTTATTTGCAAGAATGGAAACATTATAAAACCCATGGAATTGTAGAATGTCTAGTATCGGGAATGCTGATTTACATGTACCCAGTGTTGACATTTCTGCTGATTTCTTATATTATCAGCTGTTGGTGTGTACCACACATTTGTTGTGGATAGAACTCTCTGTGTGTACACGCACTGCTCTGTGTTTTGAATCTTACATTGAGTCATGTAA
>CM060316.1:93592718-93600218 GCA_030674155.1 Stramonita haemastoma | reverse complement strand
GCAGAAATACGTAAAGTTTTGTATTCATGTAGTGTCGGAGGGTTGCGTTAAACGATTGCACCCAAGGTTTTTTCCAGCGTACGTATTAGATCATGCAGCTGATCTAGCGAATACTTCAGGGGCCAGGGGATTCCTAGGCCAGTGCAGTGGTGTAGTGCATAATTATTAAGCACATGTGTAATAATTCGCACTCTGTGACCCTTCCCTGGGAAAAACCGAGAAGTTAGGCAGAAACAAAATTAATGGCCCAGTCACCGCATCAGTCGTCCATGTGTTTGTGTGTGTGTGTGTGTGTGTGTGTGTGTGTGTGTGTGTGTGTGTGTGTGTGTGTGTGTGTGTGTGTGTGTGTGTGTGTGTGACTGCATCAGTCGTCCATGTGTGTGTGTGTGTGTTGTGTGTGTGGTGTGTGTGTGGTGTGTGTGTGTGTGTGTGTGTGTGTGTGTGGTGTGTGGTGTCTGATCAGTCGTCGTGTGTGTGTGTGTGTGTGTGTGTGTGTGTGTGTGTGTAGTGTTGTGTGTGTGTGTGTGTGTGTGTGTGTGTGTGTGTGTGTGTGTGTGTGTGTGTGTTTTCGGGGGGGGGGGGAGTGAGGGGGAGAGAATGGGGAGGGGGTGGGCTATAGTACGCAGATGGGCATGTGTATGTGTAATACGATGCCTTCCGCTAGGAGTCTCTTTGTGCACATGCTGTTACGAGTGCCGTGGACTCTCTCTCTCTCTCTCTCTCTCTCTCTCTCTCTCTCTCTCTCTCTCTCTCTCTCTCTCTCTCTCTCTCCTCTCTCTCTCTCTCTCTCTCTCTCTCTCTCTTCCATGTCATGCTTGCTACAACCACAATTACAACCACAGTCATCATCACTCCCTCCCTCCTCCACAACTTCGCACCTTACCTCCCCCTACCCCACCCTCCCCAACCCTGACCCCCACTGCACCTCTCTCCCTCACCTCCCTCAATCCTCCACTCCCACCCCCCGCCCCCCCACTTCCACCTTCAATGATGGCGGTAGCTGACGTCACGCAGGTCGGTGTCATGTGCGGTGAAGTCAGTCGGAAAGGAGAACGGTTGTTCACCTCCCTCCCCCTTCCTCCCCCTCCCTCCCTCCCCCCCCCCCCCCCCCCCCCCCCCCTCTTCCCTCAGCTTCAGGTTGTGTTGGGTTTTTCCAGTCATTAAGTGCACCACGCCTCTCGCATGTTCTTCCTAAACAGCTGTGTCCGTAATGACCAGTCATTTTGTCTTGTGTGTGTGTGTGTGTGCCTACTGTGTGTGTGTATGTCCTTATTACAGTCCTGTCCTTAGTGTACAGTCCTGTCCTTAGTGTTACAGTCCTGTTCTTAATGTACAGCTGTGTCCTTAAAGACCAGTCATTCTGTGTGTGCCTACTGTATGTATGTCCTTAGTGTACATCCTGTCCTTAATGTACAGTCCTGTCCTTATGTAAGTTGTCCTTAGTGTACAGTCTGTCCTTAGTGTACAGTCTGTTCTTAATGTACAGCTGTGTCCTTAATGACCAGTCATTCTGTGTATGCCTACTGTATGTGTGTCCTTAGTGTACAGTCCTGTCCTTAATGACCAGTCATTCTGTGTATGCCTACGAGTTGTCTTTGTGACTGTGTCTATGTACCTGTGTCTTAATGACATCTCTGTGTATCCTTTGTTGTGTCCTTAGTGTACAGTCCTGTCCTTAATGTCCAGTCATTCTGTATGCCTACTGTGTGTCCTTAGTGTACAGTTGTGTCCTTAGTGCACAGTCCTGTCCTTAATGTCCAGTCATTCTGTGTATGCCTACTGTAGTATGTCCTTAATGTACATTCCTGTCCTTAGTGTACAGCTGTGTCTTAATGACCAGTCATTTTGTGTATGCCTACTGTATGTATGTTCTTAATGTACAGGTGTTTCCTTAATGACCAGTCATTCTGTGTGTGCCACTGTATGTATGTCCTTAATCGTGCAGCTGGTGTTCTTAATGTGCAGTAGTGTCCTCAATAATGAGTCATTCCATACATGTCTACTGCGTGTCCTTAATGTACAGCTGTTTCCTTAATGACCAGTCATTCTCTGCATGCCTACTGTATGTATGTCCTTAACGTGCAGTGGTGTTCTTAATGTGCAATGGTGTTCTTAATGACCAGTCATTCCATGCACGTCTATTGCGTGTCCTTAATGTACAAATGCGTCCTTAATAATGAGCTATTCCGTGCATGCCTCATTCGTGTCCTTAATGTATGGTGTGTTCTTAATAATCATAACCAATCATTCCATGCATGTCTAATGCATGTCTTTGATGGTATGGTTTCTTGTAACAAGTCTTTCCACTGCCTACCAATGTTCTAATGTAGCTGTGTCTTATAACCGTATTCCATGATGCTAAGCATGTCCTAATGTTCACTGTGTCCTTAAACAGTCATTCCATGATGGCTACTGCATGTCCTTAATGTGCAGCCGTGTCCTTGATGATTAATCCTTCAATGTATATAACCAGTTATTCAATGCATGCCAGCCTTACGAACTTAACGTGTAGATACGTCCTTAATGACCAGTTATCCATGCATGTCTACCGCATGTCCTTAACATATACTTCTTCATGACCAGTCATTCCTGTATGCTGAACCAATTCCCCAAATGCCGCACAATGGTGATCTTATAACAGATCCATTGTTTTGAAAATCCATAATGATAGTACAAACACAAAAACCTGCGCGCAAACACACGCATACACATACACACACGCACGTACGCACACACATACACACGCAAGCATGCGGCGTGTGTGCACGCATATACAACACATACACATGCGCGCTCCGCACACAACACACACACACACACACCACACACACACACACACACACACACACAACACAATATATATAATAATAATAAAACACACATAATACAATATATATATATATATATATATATATATATATATATATATATATATATATATATATATACACAACACACACACACACACACCACACTGATGGAGAACATAACCTGTACACATACACAAGTATGCATACACGCTCGCAAGCGTCCACTCACGCTGTACGCAAAATAGAGATAGGGGGTCCAACATTGAGAGAGAGAGAGAGAGAGAGAGGTGTGTGTGTGTGTGTGTGTGTGTGTGTGTGTGTGTGTGTGTGTGTGTGTGTGTGTGTGTGTGTGTGTGTGTGTGTGTGTGTGTGTGTGTGTGTGTGTGTGTGTGTGTAAATAACAGAAACTAACAGAAAAATACCCAAAAAATTAACCTGACGAGCAGAAATTGGGAAAAAGGAAATAATTTTTTTTTTAAAAGCAACAACAACATTTAGAGGAAATAAAGCTCTTGTGTTACATTACCAACGGTAACACATTCGTGAGAACCGTAATCATCGTTTTGCCAGATTGCTGACACCTATTTTTAAAGCAGTTGACATGTTCGTTTGTATTTTTCTCTTTTCTTTATGATGTTGTTTTGTCGGGGGAGGGGGGGGTGTTTTATTTTCCTTTTATTGAGGAGAGGGGTGTGTGTGTTCCTAGCCTAGAGTTCTGAGGTTCACCAATGGTGAGATTTTGTGTATGGGTATTTTGTTTGTTTCTTTCTTTGTTTTGTTTGTTTCTTTCTTTGTTTTGTTTGTTTCTTTCTTTGTTTTGTTTTGTTTTGGTTCTTTGTTTTGTTTTGTTTTGTTTCTTTGTTTTGTTTTGTTTGTTTCTTTGTTTTGTTTGTTTCTTTCTTTGTTTTGTTTGTTTCTTTCTTTGTTTTGTTTGTTTCTTTCTTTGTTTTGTTTGTTTCTTTCTTTGTTTTGTTTGTTTCCTAGCTATTCTGAGTTCACCTTGGTTTTGTGTTGTTTTTTGTTTGTTTTGTTTCTTTGTTTTTGTTTGTTTTTTCTTTCTTTGTTTTGTTTGTTTCTTTCTGTGTGTGTGTGTGTGTGTGTGTGTGTGTGTGTTGTGTGTGTGTGTGTGTGTGTGTGTGTGTGTGTGTGTGTGTGTGTGTGTGTGCGTGGTGTGTGTGTGTGTGTGTGTGTTGGTGTGAGTGTGGATGGAGAGAGAGAGGGAGTGTGTGTGTGTGTGTGTGTGTGTGTGTGTGTGTGTGTGTGTGTGTGTGTGTGTGTGGTGTGTGTGTGTGTGTGTGTGGTTATTTTAACCCACATCACGGTATCCCGCATTCTGATTTCTGGGGTAATATTGTCTTAACACTACACTGTGTGCATACCGGTTTTTTTAAAACAAAAACATTTGTCACCTGCTCCTATCTATCTATACATCTATCCCTTAGTTTTGGCGACCGTGGGGGCACCCTGAAGACTTGACAACCAGTTCCCTCATCTCTCTCTCTGTTCTGCCTTCTCGAAATTTTGTCGAATTCTAGACCTCTCCATTCGCTGATGTTGTCCTCCCATCTCTTCCTTGGTCTGCCTCTTTTCCTTGGAACAGTGCCTTGCAGTATTGTTTTTGCAAGTCCTTTTGATCTTCGTGACAAGCCCGTACCATTTAAGTCTACGCTTATTTACAATTGAAAAGAAGATTTTCGTAGGGACAAATAGTTTGCTGGATTCTGCTACAGGCACAAAATGACGTACTCTTTCTTCCGAAAGGCGTAGTGGCTTTTTTAACGTGTGCCAAAGATATCATGCATGAATGTAGGTGGACACGGGGCCGTAGGTTTATAATCTCATCCCTAGGATTTTGGGGTGGGGTGGAGTCAGAATAGAATCCCCTAAAACGTGCATCCCGTATTGGTTCGATCCCGGGCGTCAGGTCACAAACACAACTTCTAACCGCTGGGCGATTTCGTCCCCATTTGTTTTGATAAAATGCACACACAAAACAGAAAAAACAAAGACAGAGAATCACGTTGGGTTTACTAAGACATTTTTGCAGATGTTTATCGGGATATCAGTCTCGTGTCCCTTTCTGTCCGCAGCTGCGTCCTTTTCGATAGTGTGTGTGTGTGTGTTGTGTGTGTGTGTGTGTGTGTGTGTGTGTGTGTGTGTGTGTGTGTGTGGTGTGTGTGTGTGTAAGTGGTGTAGTGTGTGGTGTGTGCGTGTGTGTGTGTGTGTATGTGTGTGTGTGTGTGTGTGTGTGGTGTTGTGTGTGTGTGTGTGTGGTGTGTGAGTGAGTGAGTATGTGTGTGTGAAGTGTGTGTGTGTGTGTGTGTGTGTGTGTGTGTGTGTGTGTGTGTGTGTGGTGTGTGTGTGTCTGTGTCTGTGTCTGTGTGAAGAAGAGAGGTGAGTAGGTGTGTGTGTGTGTGTGTGTGTGTGTGTGTGTGTGTGTGTGTGTGTGTGTGTGTGTGTGTGTGTATGACAAGAGAGAGAGAGAGAGAGAGTGTTGTGTGTGTGTGTGTGTGTGTGTGTGTGTGTGTGTGTGTGTGTGTGTGTGTGTGTGGTGTGTGTGTGTGTGTGTGTGTGTGTAAAGCTCCATTCGAAAGTGCATGCAAGAATGCACTCAGTGCGTGTGTGTGAGTGTGTGTGTGCGTGTGTGTGTGCTTTTGCGTCAGTGTGTACGTGCGCACGCGTGTGTGTGTACGCGCGCGCGCGCGCGCGTGTGTGTGTGGATTGAGTGCTAGGAAACTTTGCTGTTATTGAAAACAACGTAGCACTAGTGCGTAAAATATCGATCTTTCTGCCCCCATGGGGAGGAGGTCTTTGGTTGGGGACCATGTGGGAATTATCAGGCACGGTTAACTTGTCTGCTAACAACCATCAAACGCCTTCAGTGTGAACATAGCATGTCACGCGTGTGCATACGCAGGTGCACACACGCTTCATGTTGTCTTGTTTTGAGAACATAATTATAATAGGCTGCACGATTCATTGTGCCGTTTGTTATTTTAATCACAGTTTTTTTTTCTGTGTCAACGTTAGTCTTCTGTGGGGGGGGGAGGGGGGGGGGGGTGCGGGGGTGCTGTAAACGTGCACATATATGTATTCACACACAAGAGTAGGCGCACGTTAACACACGCGCACGTGTGCACACAAACACATATATGCACGCACGCACGCATGCACACACACACGCACCACACGCACACACACGTCTCTCTCTCTCTCTCTCTCTCTCTCTCTCATCTCTCCCTCCCACCCTCACTCCTCACTCATCTACATCCACACACACACACACACACACACACACACACACACACACACACACACACTACACAGAGGCTCGCACGCGCGCGCAGAAGACATATGTTGCAAGGATATGGTAATAAATAGTATGCTATAATAAATATATATGCTTCATTTCTTGTTTGTTTGAGATTATATTGGTTTGTTGTTTGCTTGAAGATAATATTTATGTCCCAGCCGAATTATCCGATTTAGGGACAGTGGCAGGAAAACTTTGGTTTCTGTTATCCTTTTCGACTCAATAGTTTATTGTCCGGTCACTCTGAGGTGATTTATATACAGGCACACTCAAAAAAATAGGGAGAAGGAGAACACAGAGAAGAAGGGAAAAAAATATGGTGGGGGGAAGCTGCTGCTGCTGCTGTTCCTGCTGCTAGTAATGATGATGATGACGATGATGATGGTGACGATGATGATGATGATGATGATGATGATGATGATGATGATGATGATGATGATGATGATGATGATGATGGTGACGATGCTGCTGCCGCTGCTGCTGCTAATGATGATCACGATGATGATGGTGACAATGATGATGATTATGATGATGGTGGTGGTGGTGACGCTGCTGCTGCTGCTGCTGGCTGCTGTGTGTGTGTGCTGCTGCTGCTGCTGCTGCTGCTGCTGCTGCTGCTGATGAATGTGATGGTGCGCTGCTGCTGCGCTGCTGCTGCTGCTGCTGCTGCACTGCTGATGATGATGATGATGATGGATGATGATGATGACGAAGACGAAGTTGCTACAGAAGAAGAAGAAGAAGAAGAAGAAGAAGAAGAAGAAGAAGAAGAAGAAGAAGAAGAAGAAAGAAGAAGAAAAGAAGAAGAAGAAGAAGAAGAAAAAGAAGGAGAAGGAGAAGAAAAAGACGAAATAGGAAGCAGATGAAAAAGGACAAGAACAAGACCTTAATACAGGACGTAAAGCAAGGTGCGGTAAAGGATACCTCTTCAGTGTTCAATGTAATGACACCGTCCAAAATTGGAACACACCAAAGTATTGTCTCCGCGGAAAGATTAATGTGGTGCAACGTGAACGCTGTGACACTTCCTAGAACAGATAAAACTGAAACTGAAACGTACCAGGTGCAAGGAAGAAGGTATTGTGGCTTGTCTATGTTCTGTTCTTGGTGTCTACTTATTTTATCAACGAAAGAGGAAAGATCAAGTAAAGATCATTCCTATGACCGACCACCTGCCGCCGCCGACTTACTGTTAGGTTCAGTTGGTTGGCTGACTGTTGGCTGGTTGGTTGGTTGGTTGGCTGGTCGGTTGGTTCGTTCTCTCTCTCTCTCTCCTCTCTCTCTCTCTCCTCTCCTCTCTTCTCTCTCTCTCTCTCTCTCTCTCTCTCTCCTCTCTCTCTCTCCTCTCTCTCTCTCTCTCTCTGAGCACTTTGTTGC
>CM060316.1:93577718-93587718 GCA_030674155.1 Stramonita haemastoma | reverse complement strand
TTTCGGACTTTGAATGCGGTAGGTCCCCAAACTGTCAGAGTTAACGTGCCGGAATAGCCTACTGCAACAACACAACAACAACAAACGGGGGGTGGGGGGGGGGGGGGGGGAGCAAATTCAAAAACAGAAAAAGAGGCCATGTGTAGTTTGTGTTGGGAGATTAGGAGGCCTATGTCCCATAACCTAATGCAGTCGTTGGGAAGCGAGGCGTCAGAAACTTCAGCTTCCCTATAGACTAATGTAATCGGGGTGGCACCCACTTCTCTTCTCTCTCTCTCTCTCTCTCTCTCTCTCTCTCTCTCTCTCTCTCTCTCTCTCCTCTCTCTCTCTCTCTCTCTCTCTCTCTCTCTCTCTCTCTCTCTCTCTCCCCACTCAGTCTCTATCTCTCTGCTTTACCTTCCCTGTCCCTAGTCAAGAGCAGGTAGCCTACCTATTAATTTTACAATTTGTTGAACTGGGATGAGGGAGGGGGGAGTGCTATACTGATCTGAATCCAAGACGCACAAACGGTCACCCATCTTCAAAGGCAAAACCACGCTCAATGCTGCTTCTTCACCTTAGCTTGGGGAGAGCAGATGCTTTTGACCACTGAGCTACCACGCGTTCCCTGAAGAAGAGGAGACAAGTGAATGTACAGATTCTTCTTCTTCTCGTTCTTCTTTTCCTCCTCTCCCCTCCCCCTTCTCTCTTCTTTTTTTTGTCTGTTAGTCCTATTCTTTCACACAGAGTAACCGCAACTTTCTCTTCCAATAGGATAAGGAATCAAACTTATAGCCGGTTCATTGGTTGGTTCGTGAGTGCATGTGCGGGCGTGGCTGTGTGTGTGTGTGTGTGTGTGTGATGTGTGTGTGTGTGTGTGTGGTGTTGTGCGTGTCGTGTGTTGTGTCTGTGGTGTGCGTGTGTGCGTATCTGTTTTTAATAATTGAATCTTATTGTTTTGGGTGATCAATGTTTCTGTTTCTCTTTTTTTATGTATACATGGCTTGTGACCTCACGAATTCCTCTTTGATAAAGTGCTGGTACTGGTATTGGTGTGGGTACTGTCTTAATAATGATAATAATACATGGAATTTGTATAGCGCTAGACTATATCTTGCAAAACAAATCAAAGCGCTTGCATTCGACCTACACAACACACAATCAACAGTGTAGTGTGTGAGAGGTGATGGTTGCATATTGTGCTGTGTTATTCTGCGGTAAATGTTTTTTCCTATTTACTTTTTTATGTACGGCTTGTAACCCACATGGATTTCTCTATTATTTTGTGAGATAATAAATCTTTGAATTGTGAATTGGTTGGGTAGGCAGGTGGGTAATGGTTTGACTGGTTGTCGTTATCATTATTGCTGGTGGTAGTGCTGCTGTTATTGTCAGCCAGAATCAAAACATTGCCATATTGGCAACTCAGAACTGAAGTGTCGATGCGTGTGATCTTTTAAAATGGGCAGAGGGTGTACGGATTTGAAGATGTCTAAGGCTTTTCAAACACGAACCGGTCACAGATTTGTATCATGAAACTGGCGGCTTACACATGTTAGCGAGCGCACGAGTGCATACACGCACGCATGCACGCGCGTGCGCGCGCGCACACACACCTGTACGAAAGTGAAGCCCTACGCACTTGGACACACACACACACACACACACACACACACACACACACACACACACACACACACACACACACACTCACTCTCTCTCTCTCTCTCTCTCTCTCTCTCTCTCTCTCTCTCTCTCTGTTCTCTCTCTCTCTCTCTCTCTCTCTCTCTCTCTCTCTCTCTCTCTCTCTCTCTCTCTCTCTCTCTCTCTCTCTCTTGTCAATGTGATACTGTAGATGCAGTAATGTCCACTTTAGATGCATGTCTACGTCATTACCACAATGCACGTGCTTCACAAAGCAGCCATGGCAGCGGGGAGAAAAGAAAAAAAAAACAAAGACAAAACAAAACAGGAGAAAAACCTTCAGTCAGTAAGCTCAGGCTTCTGTGCTGGTTTCCAGGAAAACAACGACAGAAAGAAGGAAGGAAGGAAAGACAGGAAAAAAAGGAAGGAAGGAAGGAAGGACAGAAAAAAAGAAGGAAGAAAAGACAGAAAGAAGGAAGGAAGGAAGAAGAAAGAAAGAAAGAAAGAAAGAAAGAAAGAAAGAAGAAGAAAGAAAGAAAGAAAGAAAGAAAAGGACGAAAGGAAGCAGAGAGAGGAGAGAGAGAGAGAGAGAGAGAGAGAGAGAGGAGAGAGAGAGAGAGAGACAGACAGGACAGACAGACAGACAGACAGAAGACAGACAGACAGGCAGGCAGGCAGAGCAGACAGACAGACAGACAGACAGACAGACAAGAAAAAGACGGTATCAAAAAAAAAAAAAAAATAGAGGAAAATATGAAAGAGAGAAAAATTAAAGTTAAGGAGACAGAAATAAAAACAGACAAGCAGAAAGAAAGGACAGAAGAAAAGTGCTATAACATGGTCTGGTAGAAAGAAAAGAAAGAAAGAAAGAAAGAAAGAGAGAAAGAACAGAAAGAAAGAAGAAGAAAGAAAGAAAGAAAGAGAAAGAAAGAAGAAAGAAAGAAAAAGAAAGAAAGAAAGAAAGAAAAGAAAAGAAAGAAAGAAAGAAGAACAAACACAAGTCAAGTCGAGGTAAGGCAAAGTGAGGGAAATCAAGAGAGGGAAAGCAAAGACAGGCGACTTCCTTTGGCATGAAAACGAATGACGATTACATCAACTGAATTAGATCAGACAAAAGACAATACAAGAGCAGACCAGACAGACAAGGCAATTCAAAGACAAAACAAGGCAGAGAGATACATCAAATAAAGCAAAACACACAACAAAGAAAGTAAGCAAGTCAAGAGAAGGCAGACGCAAATAAAACGCGAAACAAACACGAGCAGACCAGACGCTGTGAGACAATATCCATTAAAGACAAGACATTGCAAACTAAAACAAGACATTACACAGCAAGGCAAGACAGAGAAGAGCCAGAAAAAGATAGTGAGTTAAGATATCCCAGACTACACAAAAGATTTACAAACAAAAAGTAGCATAGGGCTGGGAGAGACAAAGCAAGGGAGCTAGATAGATATCACACAGCCTGGCTAGACATGACAAGGCTAGACAAGGCGAGGTCAAACTAATATAAGGAATGCATGATAGACAAACCATTGCAAAGCATGGACAGATATACATAGTATATGCAGACAAAGCAGGGGTCATGTAAGAAAAGCATGATAGACAAGCCATTGCAAAGCATGGCAAAAAAATAATAAATGCATGCAAGGCCAGGTTATGTAAGGACAGTACGCTACACAAGCCATGACAACCCATAGCAAGACGTAACATGGCCAGGAAAGGGGAAACAACACATGGAGAGCACGCTACACGAGCCAGTCAGTACAAATCAGACAAAGACACAACAAAGTCAGAAAAGGGGAGACAACACAAGGATAGCAAGCGACATAATCCAGTACAAAGCATACCAAGACATAACAATGTCAAAAAAAAGGGGAGAAAACACAAAGAAAACAAGCGACATAAGTCCAGTACAAAGCATAACAAGACATAACAAAGCCAAAAAGGGGAGAAAACACAAGGAAAACAAAGGACATAATCCAGTACAAAGCATACCAAGACATAACAATGTCAAAAAAGGGGAGAAAACACAAAGAAAACAAGCGACATAAGTCCAGTACAAAGCATAACAAGACATAGTCAAAAAAGGGGAGAAAACACAAGGAAAACAAAGGACATAATCCAGTACAAAGCATAGCGAGACATAACAACAGTCAGAAAAGGGGAGATAATGTCATGAAAGCAAGCTCGACAAACCATCACAAATCATGGCAAGATACAAGAGAGCCAGTAAGGGCGAACAAGAGGGAGGGAGGGGGAGCACATTGAGAGAGTGCTGGTGCTGGCAGTTTACTCAGGAAGCAGGCTACTCTTGTATGCATCCTGGCCTTGCAGCTATGAATTGCTGCTTACTTGCAGTGCCCCGATGATTATATATATATATATATAATATATATAGAGAGAGAGAGAGAGAGAGAGAGAGAGGAGTGTGTGTGTGTGTGTGTGTGTGTGTGTGTGTGTGCGCGCGCGCGCGCACGCACGCGCACACGCACTGACCTGTCTACTTCCAACTCAGTGTGTATTTACGCAAGTGTGTGCACTACTCCTCCGACTAATAGACATTTTGCGATGCACGTAGACAATTGCCCCGATAATGTGTGGTGTGGGTGCATCCTTATTACTGCTGAAAGGGCGCAATCGAACAAATGTGTGGTGAATGAAAATGGCGCAATCATAATTATACCGTGACTTGCTTTTTTATGGGGACAAAAGTTGATCTTCAGATCGCTGGAATGCAAAGCATAAATTAATCAGACATCACAGAGAGAGAGAGAGAGAGAGAGAGAGAGAGAGAGAGAGAGAGAGAGAGAGAGAGAGAGAGAGAGAGAGAGAGAGGAGAGAGAGAGGGAGGAGAGAGAGAGATCAAACGATTTCGGATGGTGGTAAAATAAGGACAACATGCTTTTCCATCTAGCCCCACCCCATATGGTCCTACAGACAGACAACACGCAAGCACGCACGCACACAGAAACAGAAGGGCAGAGAGGTTGGAAGAGAAAGAGAGACAGACAGAGAGAGACACAGAGAGAGAGACAGACAGACAGAGACAGACAGTCAGACAGACAGACAGACAGAGACATGTAACATTGCATGAAAAGTCAAAAACTAGAATACAGCAAGTTACAAATCTGCCATGTATGGACAAAATAACCACATACATAATATCATCTACATGTTTGCGATTTGGGAAAGGTGGGAAAGGAGGGAGTGGGAAGGTAGAGAACGCGCGAGAGTTTCGTACGCGCCATGCACGCGTGCTTGTATGTCCTTTCGTGGAGGCTTTCGACAAAAGACAAACTTGCAACATCTGTTGATATCAATATAACGTGCCGAAGATCTTGTTTCGGAGAATTACACCAAACAAGAGGGATGGGAAAAGGTGGCAGCGTAGAAATGGTGTCAAAGCGGGGAGGGGAGGGGAGGGGAGGGGGTGGGGTTGTGGTGGTAGTGATGGTGAAGGTGTGATGGTGGAGTAGAATCTTGAGGTCAAAGTTTATTTGATATAATTTTATTTATTTATTTATTTATCTATTTATTTATTGACTTTTATATCGAGGATAATGGAATACGCACTCATTTGCTTTTTTTTTTTTACATCCGTCCCCGTGTGCATGCAGTTTTATCAATCTTGTCATCTGTTCCCACCGGCACACGATGGCCTACTCTCACGAAAAGCGGAACAGCATTTAACGTGTGCCCAAATGTTCTGCGTGCGTTCGCACACGGGACCTCTGCTTATAGTCTCATTCGAAAGACTTTTGGGGAGAGTAGAGTCAGCACTGATGTTAATAACTCCAGGGGAAAAATCCCCTCGAACGGGAATCGAACCAGTGTCGTCAAATTGCGAGCGCAATGTTCTGACCACTAGGTTATCCCGTCCCCCCCTTGAGAGATTGTGATAAATTGTGAGATTGTATTGAGATGTGTCTGCATGGAATATGCATATTTATTATTGTTGTTATTGTTGTTGTTGTTGTTGTTGTTGTTGTTGTTGTTATTATTATTATTATATTATTATTATTATTTATTATTAAACTTGTTCTCCATGCCATGCATTTGCCACTTTCTTTGGTCTTTTGCCTATTTTTCCGTGGGAGGGATAACTGCATGAAAACACACACACACACACACACGCACGCACGCACGCAACGCACGCACGCACGCACGCACTGAATAAGACAAATAAAAACCTGTTATGCTTATTCTGCTACCCTTCTTTAAATGATTAATTCCTTCTTTGTTCCCCCTTTAGCCCCTTAAAGGGTCACTGGAGCATTCACCACACTAAAACTCATGCAGTGTGTCTTTGATACGTGCGTGCGTGGCGCGTGTGTGGTGCGTGCTGTGTGTGCGTGGCGTGTGTGGTGCGTGCGTGCGTGCGTGCGTGCTGTGTGTGTGTGTGTGTGTGTGTCTATATAACTTAATATATACTACTATATTACTTAATATCTAAAACCCACCTTAATGCCAATGCTCTATTACTCAATACTAAATATGGCCTGCTCCCGAAGTCGACTTATGATATAAAAAAAAAATCCTATCGACTTAAGAAACAAAGATTGTTGCTATATATATATGCGTGTCTCAACGACATTCCTCTATAATCTGCCGAGTTCGGAGTCTTGCATGGTCTTACCACATACATGCCTAGGTGCTGAAAGGTGAGGTTTGGGTGAGGACTCTCGAAACAACAGCGGGGAAGGGGGGGGGGGGGGCATACATACATACATACATACATACATACATACATACAGACAGACAGACAGACAGACAGACAGACAGACAGACAGACATACATACATACATACATACATACATACATGCATACATGCATACATACAGACATACATGAATACATGAATACATACAGACATACAGACATACATACATACATACATACATACAGACAGACAGACAGACAGACAGACAGACAGACAGACAGACAGACATAGACAGACAGACATAGACTGACAGACAGACAGACAGATGCCTCAGACATCTGCAGCGTAATGAAATAGGTGGCGTACATCTATATCTAGTCCTTGATTGTGACTTTCGTTGGCAATACATTGGATAGTAAATAAAACCGCAACACCTGTGGATTACAAATCTATCTGTGCGAGGTGAGTGCTATACCTTATCAAATTATCAAATCGTC
The DNA here is from genome assembly GCA_030674155.1 of Stramonita haemastoma. Taxonomy (NCBI): domain Eukaryota; kingdom Metazoa; phylum Mollusca; class Gastropoda; order Neogastropoda; family Muricidae; genus Stramonita; species Stramonita haemastoma. The sequence continues at coordinate 93,580,934 of CM060316.1, read as the reverse complement.
TAGACAAATTGGTCCTAAAACAGGATTCCGTGGTCAAGAAGTAACGCACCTGCCTAGAAAGTGAGAAGTGCGAGTTCGATCTTGCATATGTTCCCCCCACCCCACCCCACCCCCTCTCGCCAGATGTGGGGAGTGGTGGTCTGGGTGCTTGTCACTCGGATGAAATGATAAACTAAGATTCTGTGTGCAACACGCAGTCAGCGCAAGTTAAAGAACCCCCACGGCCACAAGAGAGTTGTCCCAGGTTAAAAATTCTGTATGCCAAATGCGCTATAATAGGGACACATCTACCATGGGTGGCGCTGATCTGACGCGCTCTCCCACCCGGAGGAAAGCAGCCCATATTTTACACAGAGAAATCTGCCGTGACTGAAAGTGGAAGTTAATTCAATCCAGCCTTGTTTTCTGCTAGGTGTTTTTTTTCCAGAGGCTGACTGATTCAAATCATACAAAACAGAAGAATGTGGTGTAGAGTATAACAAAATGAACTAAAATTAAATTTTCACAAATTGGCGTGGAAAAGTTTTTTTTTCGTATTCAATGAGAAGTGAATCAATATACAATGCTGACTCCTCCTCCCCGTTCCAGTCCCCATATCACTTTCATGGCTAAAGAATGTTAACTGTGGCAGGGAGTGGAATACTCGTTTTTCTGGTGGTGACTGTTACCGCATCTCTCCCATAGAAGTTCCTCATGAATCTGCAGATCCCAAAGACTTCGCCACGACCACACCCCAGACATAGAAACGAAGAAATAACCGAAACTAAGGTCACCTAAGTTCACGACATGAATGGTCACTGAACCTGAAACTGATATCGTCTTTAGCCCATCGTCATCAATGAGGTATAGAATGATGGTAACGCTGAACATTTCCCGATGCTTGAAGTTCGGAATTGTGTGAAAGGACTGTACTTGGGTTTCCTTAATTAAAACATGAATAATCTGACTGTACTAGGTTGCAGAGATATAATATATAGCCTACATCTGCAATATCAATTGGGAAATGAAACATACCTCAAAATTTGCATTTGTATATGTTGGGGACGCGATAGATCAGTGGTCAGAGCACTCGCTTTCTCCAAGCAAAGGTTAATTAAGCAGCATCAAGCGTGGTTACCAAGTGGATGGATGACCGTTTGCGCACCTTGGCTTCAGTAGAGTTCCCCAGTTCACCTTTCTGTAAATGGGCACCTGCCCTCTTCAGGGACAGGTTAAGTAAAGCAGGGGAGGGAGAGAAGATGGGCGCCACTCTCGATATGCTGGCCTCTGGAGAAGCTGAGGCCTCTGATGCCTCGCTCCGTTACGACCACATAGGTTATGAGACACCTTTACCTTACCTGTGATATGTTAGGACTGTAAGGTCTATGTGGTTTTTTTCCCCGTTGAGTCAAGAGCACGCCCAGTTCTGGGCACTAGGTTCTGGCTAAAGTTGATAAATACACTAAAACAGACCTAACCTTCTGACGCGTTTGAATCCACAACCTCCCATTAAGAAGTCTATCTTACCACTGTGCCAATTTATAAAACCTAACAAACAGACTAAGCTTCTGACGCGTTTGAATCCACACCTCCATTAAGAAGCCCTCTCTAACCACTGTGCCAAGTGAAAATATGTACTGGTTAACCTGTAGCGTGGCGTAGTGACTGATAAGGATAACCTGATGATGTAGGTGATTACACGTGGAGCCAGAGTTTTAGACTGAAGGACAGGACTGAAATGCACACTTTCTTTCACGACAATCTGATCAGCAGCCACACCCAAAAGATACTCTTACAGCACTCTGGAGTATCAAATACTGTGATCCTCGGTAAAGGTGCTGATCCAATCAAGTACATGACAGCAGACTGTAATGACGTTCTTCCATTAGTTTTCAGTTTCTGATTTCACAAGAATATCTTATCGCATGTTGAACATTCCATGTACACATCTGCTCAGAAGCCCGCGAAGCAAACACCTGACAAACGCATGACGACGCTGGCGGCATCTCGTTTTCAAGATGGATGTGCTTTTGCAACTCCCACAAGTTGGCATTAGTTAGAAGATTAACATACGTCCTTGATCTTCTGCATATTGTATAATTACAGAAGATTCAAACCACCCGTCACCCTCTAAAGTCAAAGCATGAATAATCTGCTCTGCAAAATGAAAGACAACATTTTTAGAGTAGACATTTGCCCCAAAGTGTTGCAAACGCTTGCTGCAGACCAGCCCTCTCTTGGACCATCACTTTCAGCATGTCCCTCCACAGTGGATTATTATTACAGACAGGAAAACTGCCCCGTGAACAAAAATGGGGCAACACTACCATTTTGTGAATATCTTCCTATCTTTAGCTGAATTGCATGGTCTGCACAATCATGAAACACATGGTCAGTCACAAGATACATTATGCTGAAGACAACAAGATCGTCATTCCAGAACATCTCATCTTTTGACGACTTGACGGGGGTCTGGCAAAGCCCAGCTCTTGGTCCACTGGGTGACCAATCATGTCCTGGCTCTCTTGCTCTTGTCCTCTGCAAAATGCGGACTCCTTGCATCAGCTTAAAGGTAAAAAGGTAAAGGTGTCCCATAACCTATGTGGTCGTAGGGGAGTGAGGAATCAGAGACCTCAGCTTCTCTAGGGGCCAGCATATTGAGGGCGGCGGCCATCTCCTCTCCCTCGCTGCTTTACCTTCCCTGACCCAAAAAGAGGCAGGTACCCATTTACAGCTGGGTGAACTGTACTGAAGCCAAGCCGCGCAAACGGTCACCCATCCAACCAGTAACCACGCTCGACGCTGCTGGGGGAAAGCGAGCGCTCTGATCACGGAGCTGTCCCGTCTTGCATCAGCTTACGTAGGCTATTTCATGCCATAAAACGGGGGCAACAACTTTGAATTGGGCAAACAATTGGTCCATAACGTTAACTTCTTGTGTACCGCTGCTGACCCCCATCAGTTTATTACGCATGGCAGTGTTTTTGCATTCAGGAGGAAGGTGGCAGGATGGTTAAGACGTTCCTCTGCCAACAAGTAAACCTTGATTCCCGGCCTCGACTTTTCTTCCAGTCAGACGAAAAAATCGAACTGAATGTCAAAGTTGTTCGGATGAGACTATAAATGGAGAGGCCCCATGTGCAAACGCATGCAGAACATCTTGCGCACACGTTAACAACCCGTTCCACCTTTCGAAAGAGCAGGCCATCATGTGCAGGTAGGAGTGGATGAAAACAA
>CM060316.1:93502718-93572718 GCA_030674155.1 Stramonita haemastoma | reverse complement strand
AGCACATGTGTCTTTTATTCTGTTATGTAGATCATACACATATTGGTACACATTCTTTGACACTAACTTAAGCCAAGCTAGTTAAAACCATTTCTGTAACTTTGTGTCGGTCAGTGTATTGATAAACCTTGCATGCATGTCACACTTGACAGTAGTGCACATTATACATGTCAGCTTGTTTGTGTAATGAGCTCTCTCTGTCTCTGTCTCTGTCTCTCTGCCCTTTCTCTGTCTCTGTCTCTGTCTCTGTCTCTCTCTCTCTCTCTCTCTCTCTCTCTCTCTCTCTCTCTCTCTCCTCTCTCTCTTCTCTCTCTCTCTCTCTCTCTCTCTCTCTCTCTCTCTCTCTCTCTCCATAAACCCTCATTTCAGTGTGTCATTAAATTGTTCTTTACCGACCAGTGGGTTTTTTGTTTGGTACTGTGTTGTCAGTCTGTGTTTCTTTTTTTTCTGGTTTTTTTTTTTTAGTGGTTACAATTTGATTTACAACTTGCTTTTAGATTCATATACGGTTTATGATGTGAAATATGGATTTTATTTGAATGAGTTAGCTCAGATTTAACCAAGCTGAAACTAAAGTAACATGTGGAGAAAAAAAAGTGAACAAAACTAAAAAGCATTTCATTGAGGTCATGTTCATGTGATCTTGCCAAAGATGGATATACTGCGTCCCTGGTGCATAATGTCAGTACAACACATTGACTGTATACATCAGATATCTGATGAACACAGACGATCAAAAAACCAAACCAAAACAAAAAAAAACTGTTTATATGACAAAGTTTGTATGTAATGTTTACTATTTAGTGCAACTTCACAGTTCCATTAAGAATATAAGCTATGATTTTTTTCTTGATACATTTTTGCCTACCTTACCTAAGTCAGGATGACAATGTTGGACATTTTATCAAGAGCAATTTGGCTGACTGTGAAGGAAACTGGAAAGATATTTTGTGAAGATGATGAGCTAATAATTATCAAAGGATGTGACAGATTTAGGATGCTGTCACATCTGCTTTGATAGAAACAGCTGGTCTGACACCAGTATGATATATACAGTAGATGTAATTAAAAAAAACAACAACAACAACAAAAAAACCCTCCTCTGTTGTTGTCTTTGAAATTAAATAACAGTTAATTATGCTCTGATCCTCCTGAGTTACAGTGTGTGTGTGTGTGTGTGTGTGTGTGTGTGTGTGTGTGTGTGTGTGTGTGTGTGTGTGTGTGTGTGAGCATTTTTGCATGTGGACTAGCACATGTAGTATACTTTGTGCATATGTGTACACATGTGTGCGTGCAAGTAACTGAATAATTATATCAACAGGTCCTAACTTCAAATTATCATCACAGTCACTTTCAAGAGAAATGATGACTGATGTTGTTGTTTTGTTGTCTATGTCTTTGTTTTTTAAAAGTTTTTTAAGCTGGGCTTTTTACCTTGCTAAATTTATTCAACCAGATCCAGATGGTGTATGTATGTATACATGTATGTATGTATGTATGTATGTATGTATGTATGTATGTATGTATGTATGTATGTATGTATGTATGTATGTATGTATGTATGTATGTATATTGTATGTATGTGTATGTATGTATTTTTTTCTTGCAGATCATAACCATTTATAGTGGTTTAGACTCTCAGTGCACTTGCCATTGCACCAAGAAGTTAAGTGCACTATCATTTGAAATGTAGCCAGAGAAGTCGGTATCCATTTCATTCATTTTTAGAAAGTTCTGTAAGCAATACAGCTATAGAATCATCAGATCAATAAAGTGTGTATTTATTTATAAATAGAGACTGTCTCAGTGTCAGGTAGAATAGGTCTGAGGAGGGGTTCTGACACAAACTTTGAAATTATTCATATATATAATCCCAAACACTGAAACAGGAGTGGTTTTGCTGTCATATACTGCTAGCCTTTTGTTTTGTTTTGAAATCTGGGATTGCGCAAGCGCATTTTCAGTCTAGGTGAAATGGAACTGGTAGCTAAAATTAGTAAAAAGGCAACTGTTAGACTTTTATTGTAAAAAGAAAAAATAGAAGATGTGAGTTAGTAATTGAATAGGGGTTCATGTCTTTTCATACCGTTGTGCCGTTTTGTGTTCAAAAGTTTATGGAAATTGTGCAACTTGAACCCAAAAAAGTGTGTGGTTTATTTTACAGTATGTTTTCAATATATTCAAGAGAGGGGATTTTAAGTAGTACATGTTCCACAAGTTAACATTTTCAAAATTTCTGTTTGAAACCAAATACTGTGCATAAAACAATAAAAGAAAGGCTGAGGATAAAACACAAAGGTAGGAGTGAGCAATAAATTGTGTTGTTGTTTTTTTCATCAGTCTACTGCAAATTGATGTGCATGTGTGGTGGTATATAAATAGTGTACTCTCTCTCTCTCTCTCTCCTCTCTCTCTCTCTCTCTCATCTCTCTCTCTCTCTCTCTCTCTCTCTCTCTCTCCCTCCTCTCTCCCTCTCCCTCTCTCCCCTCTCTCTCTCTCTCTCTCTCTCTCTCTCTCTCTCTCCCCACACCACACACACACCACACCCACACCCTCTCACACCATCACACACAACCACACACACACACAACACACTCATCCGCACACACCACGCACGCACACACACACACACACACAACACCACAGAGTAAGGAAATACATTAATGCGTTACCTACTTATCGAGTGATGAGGACATGGGGTTTATTATTGTTGATATTTTTTGTACTAGTCAGTTTATGAAATATTCATTTTTTTCATACACACTCAGCTACAGCTGTAGAAACAGTTTACTTTATAGTCCTCGATGCATGATAAAGCACTGATGGTCTGAAATGTTGGGGAATGAATGAATGATGATCAACATCTGCTGCATGTATACAATGTAGTTTTGAGAGTTCTTGACAATGCTCGGGCTATATATGTTACTTAGATTATTATCAAAGAATGTGTCCATGCAATTTGCATTGACATTTTAATTATGTACAACAAAAAGCGTTCTGCTACACACTTTAAACTCAGAGGGGTCTGTTTTCATGTATTTTATTATCCACATAACTCCCTCCCCCCCCCTCCCTCCCTTCCAAAAAAACAAAACAAAAACACAACTCCATCTTGCCTACATACACACACATTACCAGACTCACACTTACACAAACCACACCGCACGCACACGCACGCATGCATGCATGCACGCACTTACACTCACGCAGACAGACAACACACACATGCATGCACGCACTTACACTCACGCAGACAGACAACACACACATGCTTGTAATCTTGGAAATGGCTGTCATAACCACACACATGCGCGTGCAACACACACACCACCCACACCCCCACACCACACCACACACACACACACACACACACACACACACACACACACACACACACACACAACACACACACACAACACACACACACACACACACACACACACACACACAACACACACACACACACACACACACACACACACACACACACACACACACACACACACAACACACACACACACACACACACACACGTGTACTGATATAATTATATTCTGAAGATGAAAATGAACAAGTAAATAAAACTTGTGAAAATGAGAGAGAGAATGAATAGATCGTTTGTTGTTGTCGATATGCAATGGCTGGCATCCTCAGCACAGCTTGGTTTAATTAGCCTTAATTAAGGAATGAAATGATTATAGTACTTTGCCATTTAATGTTGGAGATTTTCTTCAGATTGACTGTTGGATTTGAAGGGTTTAAGGAAGTGTTGGTTTTGAACTTGAAGTGAATGTTAGTTTGTTACTGAAGCCACTGAAACTGAATGAGGTGACAACCCAGACATACAAGCTTTTGTAGGGCTATAAACAACATGAAATGAAAATATTGAAATACTTGGATCTCAATAGTTTCAAGCTCGCTTGAGGTAATATTGATTTTATAGCATGGCTCAACAGAAGTGTGAGTGTGACACTTCCTGCTTTGACTTTTTAGAGTACAGCAAAAATATTTCCTCTATAAAAGCTGTGTATAAAAAAAAAAACACCTTAGGCATATGAATGTTTCTGTTGATACTAAACTGAATATGAGTTGTTGGTATAAAGTCTTTTTTCTATTCATTAATTATTTTTTACTTTTTTTTTTTTATTATCCTCAGCTAGAGCTCTAGGGTTTACTAAAGGAGAGAATTGCTGTATATATATATAATACATATGACTTTAGTGCTCGGTAGCCACAACTGACAGTGCTTGACACCATGTGCATGCAGGGTTTTTTTGTTTTTTTTGTTTGTCACCCATTCCAATGAGCACCCAGTGGCCTACATCTTCTAGAAAGGTGGGATGGGTTTTTAATGTGTGTGCACAATGTTCAGCGTGCATTCACACACAGGACCTTGGTTTATAAACTCATCTGGAGACTTTCGGGAGTGGACGTCCTTCTCTGTCTCCTCCTCCTCTCTTCCTCCTTCTTCCTCCTCTCTTCCCCTCCTCTCTTTGATAAACGACTCATCTCAAGTCCTTCAGAGGACTTTAAACCGAGCCTGTGGCGAACCCCGCTGAACATTGTGCATGTAATCGTTGTTTCGTAGAGTAGGTCATCTTCCTGACATGATTACATCTCTACACAGGGGAGATGCCGGTTCCATTATCTCGAATAATCATCATCACCTTCTCACATTCTCTCATCCACCTCTCTCTCTCTCTCTCCTCTCTCTCTCTCATCTCTCTCTCTCTCCTCTCTCTCCGTCGCCTCATTGAGCTCTCTACTGCTAAAGCTATAAACTAATTATGTCAAATTATGAATTGGGTATTGTTAAAGATAACAGCCGGAACAGTGTGCTATGCAACAGACCCTGTTGTGATTGGCTGTAGATCGTTGTTCGTATTGGTGTCAGTCTTCCTGAAACGTAACAGAATGTTTATCAAATTTATTATGACCATTTTACTATTCTCTGTCTCTTCTCGTCTCTTCTCATCTCTCTCTGTCTCTCTCTGTCTCAGTTCTCTCTCTCTCTCTCTCCTCTCTCTCTCTCTCCTCTCCTCTCTCTCTCTCTCTCCTCTCCTCTCTCTCTCTCTCTCCTTCTGTTTTTTTTCATATTTATTTCTGTGTGTCGTCTCCCTTCATATTCTCTCTTCTGTCTTATCCTCCTTCTGTCTTCTCCTTCCTTCCCTCCCTCCCTCCCCCCTCTCTCACCCTCTCCCCCCAATCTCTGCTCCCTTTCTCTCTTTTCCTCCCTCCTCTTCTTCCTCCCATCTTTGGGCTCTGTCTCTCTCCCTCCACCACCCCCCTCTCTCTCACCTTCTCCATCCCTTCCTCCTCTCCCTCTCTCCCCCCCCTCTCTCCCTCCTTCCTCCTCCTCTCTCTCTCTCCCTTCTCTCTCCCTCCTCTCTTTTTGCCCTTACTCCTCCCTCTGTCTTCTTCGATCTCCATCAAGACTATGTCTCTTGTCTGCCTGTCTCAATCTTTTGTCTATATGTCTGTCTGCCCCCCCCCCCCTCCCCTTCCCTCCAGCCCCCTTCCCCTCACCCCCCCCCCCCCCCCTGCCCCCCCTTTTGCACTCTTTTATTCCTTCGCTCCTCCCTCCTTCCACAGTCTTTTCGTGGAGTCGCTCTATCCCGATGCATACACTCATATATTGACCTGGCGTTGACATCGTTGAGGGACGGGGATTAGGTCTGACAACCCCATTGATTTTTCTGTCTGGAAACTGGGTTAGCAGTGAAAACTACTTGCTGAGCTGGCGGCGGCCGCCGTCGTCGCCTCTCGTCAATGGACGGTAGAGAAGTGGAGGGGAGTAGGGGAAGGAGGGGGGGGGGGGTCTCTTCTAGGCCCTAGTCCTGCTAGTAGTAGTGCTTGCTGTCGTGGGAGTATGTGCCCTCCCTCCCTCACTGTTTACCCTAGGCCTTTTCTTCTTGTTTTTTTTTTTAACTTGTCTTCTTTGTTGGTCTCTCTCTCTCTCTCCCTTCCTCTCTCCTTTTCAGAAACTGCGTCACAAGTATTTTTTGCAAGTAGTGTGCACCTAGTTGTGGAGCAAGTAGTAGGTTTGTTGAGGTGTTTGCAGAGATGCGTGCGTGGTGGATGATAAGTGTTTTCTCGATGCATGTCTAACTCGCAGGGTTGTGTGTGTGTGTGTGTGTGTGTGTGTGTGTGTGTGTGTGTGTGTGTGTGGTGGTGTGTGTGTCGTGTGTTGTGTGTCGTGTGTCCTTGTGTGTGTCTGTGTGTGTGTGTGTGTGTGTGTGTGTGTGTTGTCACTGTGTGTGTGTGTGTGTGGTGTGTGTGTGTGTGTGTGTGTGTGGTGTTGCACTCCACTACTTAGCAAAATTCTAACAGGGATTGGAGAATGTTCACTGTGCATTCATAATCTTTTACATGTGTGAATTTCTTTTTCGTTCCTCGGCCAGAGCTCGTGTTTTATTCACCAATGGTGAGATTTTGCATATCATCTATGCGACTGTTTTGACCCAGCATTAAAGTAGCTGCATTCTGACTTTGGGGAATGTGTGTGACCGTGAAGGGGAGTAAGACACCAGAAGATCTGGACATACTGCTAAGCCCAAAAAATGTTTTAAAAAACACAACCCCCCCCCCCCCAAAAAAAAAAAAAAAAAAAAAACCACAACAAACCAACCAATCAATCAACCAAACTTTGGCCTCAATTCAACATGTGCACCAAGTTGTGTGTGTGTGTCATGTGTCACTGTGTGTGTGTGTGTGTGTGTGTGTGTGTGTGTGTGTGTGTGTGTGTGTGTGTGTGTGTGTGCACTCCCACTACTTAGCAAAATTCTAACAGGGATTGGAGAATGTTCACTGTGCATTCATATCTTTTACATGTGTGAATTTCTTTTTCGTTCCTCGGCCAGAGCTCGTGTTTTATTCACCAATGGTGAGATTTTGCATATCATCTATGCGACTGTTTTGACCCAGCATTAAAGTAGCTGCATTCTGACTTTGGGAATGTGTGTGACCGTGAAGGGGAGTAAGACACCAGAAGATCTGGACATACTGCTAAGCCCAAAAAATGTTTTAAAAAAACACAACCCCCCCCAAAAAAAAAAAAAACAAAAAAAAAACCACAACAAACCAACCATCAATCAACCAAACTTTGGCCTCATTCAACATGTGCACCAAGGGTTGAACCTGCAATGTGTCACTTCAGGACCACCCTGATTACAAGCATTGACATCATCATCATCCATCCAGTCATCAGGCCAGGGAAAGTGGAGTAAGCCTACTATACTGCACGTAAAGTCCATTGTTCCATCCCATATTGTAGGAGGAAGGGGGAGAGTATTTCATGCACGTGTGACCATTATTTTCACCCCCCAGAATATACTCGTAGAAATGTTTCTAATATATTCAGACTACCTGACTGACTGGAACCAAAGCTAGGATCATGAGCGTTCTGACAATGGTGTGAATTGAAAGTGCCCCAGGCTGCGTTGACAATGACGGTGACAATGATCACTTGATCTGCCTTGTCCACACAGATTTCAGATGGCTTTTCTGCTGGAACCGCACGTTGCTCTCTCTCTGTCTGTCTGTCTGTCTGTCTGTCTGCTCAGCCTGCTGTGCTAATCAAGAAATCGATGCGGGTCTCACAGACAAGCTCTCTGATTCGATCTGCTGAGGGTAAACAGGAAGTTACGCGGGGTGAAGGGGGGATGGGGGTTGGTGGGTAGTTGCGTGTGGGGGTATGTCTGGGAGAGTAGCTAGTAGGGAGAGGGCAGGAATTTTTCTCAATGAAACAGCGAGCGATGGTCTGGCGACAAGCTGATGAAAAGCTGGAAGAGAAAGTTGGGGGGGGGGGGGGTTAGGATTGGGGAGGGGTTGGGGGGGGGGTTAAAATGGAGGATTCCAGAGGTGGAAGAGAGTTAATTAGTTCCAGAAATTGGGGGAGGGGGGGGTGACGTTGGGGGGAGGGGGGGATTGATGGGACTTGAAGGACTGGGGATGGAAGAGAGGTGTTGTGTAAGAGTCAGGAGAGACAGGAGCAGGTGTTCTGAAACAACGGTTAGAGTAGTAGTGGGTTCTTGCGATCGATCGATTTCCAGGGAGGGTGAGATTCTGCTGAAAGGAGAAGAAGAAAAAAAGAGAGAAGGGGGAGGGGTGGGGGGAGGGGGTACCAGGAAGCCGGGAGGAAAGAAGTGGATGAGATGGAGTTTGAGGAACCGGAATGAAGAAAGAGGAGACTGGAGGGGAAAAGTGACACGGGGGGGGGGGGGGGGGGTGAGCGAGGAATGTCACAGTGCCTTGCGAAGAGAAGAGGGAGCTCGATCTAACAACATGAATGATAAGGACTCTTAGAGAGTGGTAAGGGCCTCTGAAACTAGACCCGTACATCAGAGATGATAACAATCTAGGAAGAGAGAAGAGGATAGAAGAAAAGGTCAGCAGGAGACAGACACGTACTAAGTGGGGAAAGAGATAGGTGTAGGGGTGGGCACAAAGGATGGTAGAAAATTGAGAACAGAATGTGATGATTATCATTTAAAAGAGAAAAAAAAACAAAGAAAAAAAAGTAATTTTGCCTTGGTAGATGAATGTGGATGTAGAAGTAAGACAGTGTGAAAGAGGCCTTATAGCTTATATATATATACATTTTTTTTAAGGGGAGTGGGGCGAGAGAGAGATAACAAGAGGGAAGATAAGTAACGTTTTACAAAAGTACTCGTGATAAATTTGGAAATTAAAAACGGAAGCTTTTTAAAAAAAAAAAAAAAAAAAAGAAGAAAAGAAATAAAGGGGGGTGGGGGTGGGGGACAGTGAAGAAGAAGAAAGTTTTCATGGATAATGAATCATGTCACTCTTAGAGGTAAAACTACTATTGTAAGTGATGAATAAGACATCGGGGGTTATTGAAGCCAATGTGGTGTTTAAGCCAAAATCAAATAACAAAATCTTTTGCAGGGGAACCCCCACCACAACCCCACCCCCAAGGAAACAAAACCAAAAAAAAAAACCCAGCCACCAGCAACGCCCACCACCACCCCAAATAAAATCCCGTAATATGTGTGGGGTGTGTGTGTGTGTGTGTGTGTGTGTGTGTGTGTGTGTGTGTGTGTGTGTGTGTGTGTGTGTGTGTGTGTGTTTCCACGGTGAGAACTACGAGGTTCCCCATGGTGAGAATATGCGCATGCTACCGCTTTTTTTTTTTTTTGCCCACCATTAAGGTAGCTGTATTCTGACTTCGGGGATGGATTTCAATTGAAAGCATAATTTTGTGAGATAAAGCTGACAATGAGGAGGATAGTGGCCACTTGGTTTGTTTTGACCAGTCAGGTTGTCAGGACACTTGTCACTGATAGCATTACCTGCTGTGCAGATTATATCTTTCCCACCCTGCGATGAAGAAATCGATGGTGGGCTTACAGACACACTGACTGAGCTACGATCAGCTGAGGGCAAACAGGATGTACCGCAAAGAGAGAGAGGGAGGGAGGGAGGGGGTGGGAGAAGAGAGAGAGAGACAGACAGTGTGTGGTGTGTCAAAGTCAAAGTCAAAGTCAATGTCAAATTTTATTTCCAGATGGTACATTGAGTAAGAAAAGAAAAAATTTGCTTTTTTCATGAAGCCATCTGTGGTGTGTGTGTGTGTGTGTGTGTGTGTGTGCGTCAGTGCTGTTGTGTGTGTGTGTGTGTGTTGTGTGTGTGTGCTGTGTGTGGTGTGTGTGTGTGTGTGTGTGCGTGGTGTGTGTGTGTCACTGTGTGTCGCTGTGTCTGTATGTGTGTCACATGTGTGTGTGTATGTGTTGTGTGTGTGTGTGTGTGTGTGTATGTGTGTGTGTGTGTGTGTGTGTGTGTGTGTGTGTGTGTGTGTGTGTGTGTGTGTGTTAAGGGGAGGTCGTATATATATGGGAGGGTATGATAAGTTTTGAAATAGGGACCTCTTTCCCCCAAATGACAGCAGCAGTGGCTTGCTTTTCCTTGGCAGACGACAAACTATTCAGACAGGAACACTGGGGGGTGGGATTTGGTTGGGGGGGGGGGGGGGGGAGGCTGTTGACCTGAACGAAAAGGAGAGTAAAGGTTAAAAACCGAGAGGTAGTAGTATAGCGAGGACGCTTAAGACTATTGAAGATATATAGGATAGTATAGTAGGTGTGTGTGGTGGGAAAGGAAGGGAGGGAGGTGTTAGACAGAGATGGGAGTGGAGTGTGGGTTCCTTGATTAGTTTTAAAATAGGTTGAGGGTTGTAGATCAAATATGGAAACAGGGGACACCCGGCCCCTGAACAAGGGTGATACGAGATGCATGAATGGTTAAGCGGGGGGGCACAATAAGTGTGCCTGACTATAGAATTTTTTGTCGGGGGGGGGGGGGGGTGGATGGATGGACAGTGTCAGAAACGCTGAAGATGTAGAATTTTCGTTGATAAACAGATAGGATGTAGCAGTGCTAGGAAGAGTATTGAATATTATAATATATATGTAAGCAGGAGAGAAATCTTAACAGGTAAGGGGCCAACGAGAGAGGGTTCCAAAACTAGGCGGATATCAATCAGACAACTACTGCACGCACTGTGTAAAAGCTTTGTGATACTATAACTTTGTGAACAGGTTTAGTGCTTCATGGTTTCCCAATGTGTTACTGGTTTGCCCCAAGAAGAGCAGGCCATCGTGTGCCGGTAGGAACGGATGACAAAATTTATAACAAACCAGCATGACACACAGTAGTCGTGTTTAGGACACATCCCTGAGGAAAAGTCAGGGAGTTGGAGTCCCAGAGCGATCGGGGCTGTAGGTATATGGCAACGTTCTGGTGGCTCCTGCGACGGTACTGGAACCATTCGTATCGGTCATTGCCTTTCCAATGGATCATTCCAGTGCCATGGAGAGGGGGGGTCTGCTGCATGGGTAACAGCTTGCCCTCCATGCATACATGCCCAGGCTTTGAGCTCTAAAGACTAGAGTGCAACTCCATAGTCTTCCGAGACTGATGGGTGCCTACTACAAGGGTGAGACTAAAGAAAGCTGAATCTATATGTCCTTCCCCAGCTGTGCTGTCTTTGACTAGTGTTCTGTAAATCGTTTATAAGGTAAAAGCTATTTTAACCATTTAACTGGATGTGATGGGAATGCTGAAAGAACCGAATGCAGGCGTGTTCTAGAAGTGTTGGAAAATGGAAAGGTTCCAGAAAGAGCAGTCGCGGGTAAATTTATACTGCCATACCAATAGTGATACTTCATCTCAAGAACGGAAAGATTCCAGAAAGATCAGTCACGGGTAAATTTATACTGCCATACCAATAGTGTTACTTCATCTCAAGAATGGAAAGATTCCAGAAAGATCAGTCACGGGTAAATTTATACTGCCATACCAATAGTGTTACTTCATCTCAAGAACGGAAAGATTCCAGAAAAAGCAGTCGGGGTAAATTAACACTGCCATACCAATAGTGATACTTCATCTCAAGAATGCAAGTTGTTGTCTGCCTCTTGATGTGAAATGCAGCTGCATTCCCCGCCTGTTCTGTCGGGATGACCTACTTGTGAACGTGATGCAAATTAAAGACTTGGCCAAAAGAGGACACGAACTTTTTTTTGGGGGGGAAGGCAGCTGCAAGGAGTTTCGAGACACAAAATGATATTGAAAAAGAAACAAAACTCTGCGAGTACAGACAACCGGAGAAAGAACTTGAGGAGATTCCATGACAGAGAAGTGATCGGCTAGAATTCCAGAAATAGAAGAGAGAGGAGAGGCTCCTGATTTTTTTTTTTATTAATTAATGAATTCTGCATCTGCGGCTCGACATTATTTTTGTTTTCCATTATTTTGTTGTTGAAGTAACGATATATATTAATATATATATATATATATATATATATATATATATATATATATATATGTAGTATGTATGTATGTATGTATGTATTGTATGTATGTATGTATGTATAATTGTGTGTGTGAAATGTAGTAGTAGTTCTTTTTTGCACACGCTGTTATGAAAAGCAGTACATGCCCATCCCTTTCCATCATCCCTGCACTGAACTAGGTCAAGGGGCACCAGCAATATTTTGTTATAGTAAGTAGCTTCTTGTATCAGTTAAAAGGGATTCATATATTCAATGCCAATAGTTTATTTATCATGCTTACATTGCGAGTTGCAAATAGAAAAAACGGAATAAAGCAGCGAACTTAACAAAACAAGTAAGCTACGTGTTGTGACAACAGTTTCCAATAACTGCTTTTTTTTTTTTTGGGGGGGGGGGGGGTCTTTCGGGACTGCTTTTTAGCATAGCATTTAAAATGTGGTGTGTGTGTGTGTGTGTGTGTGTGTGTGTGTGTGTGTGGTGTGTGTGTGTGTGCTGCACGTTCCCATTAATTTTGTGGTCTGTGTGTTGCCATTCTTCAACTTTTACTTAAAGAAGTATTATATATTGCGCGTGCGTGCGCACGCGCGCGTGTGCGCATTATGTGCACGTGCACGTGCGCGCATATGTGTATGCGCGTGCAGATATGTCTTCAAACTTTGTTTGGAAGATGAATTGAGATCCTTGATGACATTCAGTTTCTTCGCCCACTAAAATAGACTGCTTTTTGGGATAGTGTTTGTTTGGGAAAGGGGAGGGGAAGGAGATGGAAGGAATAAGAGATAAAAACTTGTCTTCGTGTAATCATTTGTCAAAACTGTTGCGCACCCTCGAGTTATTTCCAGCATGGTTCGGAATATATATATATAGTACCATTGTTGTATAAATACCTGTAAAGTTTTGCGACAGAAATTGACAGCGGGAGTTATTTTGGAAACGGCACTTCCATTTTTTTTTGTTTTTGTTTTGGTTGTTTTTACTGCTGTTATAGTTTTTTAAAGAGCACTTCATGTGGGCTAAATAGAGAGTCGTTAGGCATTTCGATTCTTGTCCTTGTATACTTTTAGAGCGTAATAATACTTTTTATTTCCCCCTCTTTTGTCTTTTTGTATGCCTTGACCTTCATTTTGAGCACGTGTGTGTGCACACCGACACTCGCGCGCGCCACACACGCACGCACCTCTCTCTGATCTCACATACTTGTGCACACACGCAGCACGCACGCACACGCGCGGGCTCCTGCACGCACATACCTACACTCACGCACACGCATGCACGCTCGCACACGCTCTCTCTCTCTCCTCTCTCTTCCTCTCTCTCTCTCTCTCTCTCTCTCTCTCTTCTCTCTCTCTCTCTCTCTCTCTCTCTCTCTGTCTAATACAACTGTAGGCTTTAACCGGAATGTTTCACGATTAATCCGGCAAGGCAATGCCAGCTGTTTTCATGTGGAAATTCCGCCAGTTAAGGTCTGGACATTGTAATGTTGTACATCAGTAGTTTTCATGTGGAAATTCTGTAGTTAGGTCTGACATATGTAATGTTAATTACATCAGTAGTTTTCATGTGGAAATTCCCCAGTTAGCTCTGACTGTAAATGTTATTATATCACTAGTTTTCATGTGGTTGTGTAACTCTATGTGAATTTAGCTCATGAAGTTTACACATTTTCATGTGGAAATTCTCCGTATGTTATCATCTATGTAGTTCATGTGTATGCATCAATTCATGTGGAAATTCTTTATGTAATGTTATACTCAGTGGTTTCATGTGGAAATTCCCCAGTTAGCTGTATGTAATGTTATGCATCAGTTAGTTTTCATGTGGAAAATTCCCCAGTTAGCTGTATGTAATGTTATGCATCAGTTGCTTTCATGTGGAAATTCCCCAGTTAGCTGTATGTAATGTTATGCATCAGTAGTTTTCAGGTGGGTATTTCCCCAGTAAGCTCTGACCATGTAATATTATACATCAGTAGCTTTCGTGTAGGGATTTTCCAGGTCTTACACGTACCATTTTATAAGCGAAGATTTGTTGTCGTTGCTGTTTCTTATGTAAGTTGACGTTTCGTTTGGTTGTTTACTTGTTGCATATTTTAAATGGGAATTCCCCAGTTTGTCCTCTGTCATGATTATGACCTCTTACAAACATAAATAATGGCGCGGGTTAGTGGTGTGATTGTATTGGCAGACCGCCATGTATGGCACGCTTCCATAAAGAAACTGCCGTTTTGATTACTGCCATTTTGTGTGACAGAACACGTCAGAGTAGCGCTTTTATCCAGGTTTTTTTTTTGGTCTTGTTGTTTGTTTGTTTGTTTGTTTGTTTTGGGGGGGTGAATGGGGTGGTACGTGGATTTGCTTATTTCTTTTTCCGAACTGTTATGCTCACTTTCTCACCTCATGTGATTTCTGCCTTACCTTTATTTTTTTTTCTCAATTTTTTGTTTGTTTGTCTTCTTTCTCCTTCCGTGCTTCTCTTTTCTCCTAATTTTTGTTTGCATGGTTTTCTCTCTCTCTGTCTCTCTTTGTCTCTGTCTGTCTGTCTGTCTGTCTGCCTGACTCTGTCCTCTCTCTCTCTCTCCAAAAAAAAAAGAAAAAGAAAAAAAGAATAGAATGCAATTCTGTCTTTGTCTCTGTCTGTCTGTCTGTCTGTCTGTCTGTCCGTCCGTCCGTCCGTCCGTCGTCCGTCCGGCCGTCCGTCCGTCCGGCCGTCCGTCTGTCCGTCCGTCCGTCCGTCCGTCCGTCTGTCCGTCTCTCTCTCTCTCTCTCTCTCTCTCTCTCTCTCTCTCTCTCTCTCTCTCTCTCTCTCTCTCTTTTCTCTCTCTCTCTCTCTCTCTCTCTCTCTAGTGAAACAAATAGGTATCCTCTTACAATTAGTTCTGCTGTTAGATATATTAGGTACTGGTTTAAAATTTTGAACATGGAGGAGCACAGACTACCATTCAAGTCTTATACTGTTATAGGGTGTTTGTGTTTTTATTTCGGTGCTATGGGAAAGAAAAACTTGGCAACACATATACGCATTTGCTAATTCAAATATGGCTTTGGATATGTCTGGTTGAATCAAGGTGTTGGAAATCTAAAAGAGTTCATTGATGCTTTTAGACAAAGATTGATTGATTGTCATTGGCAACGATGGAATAACCATATTCCGACAAGTGATATAGAACTTATCCACAATCTATAAACTTACATGACATGAAACCGTATTTAAAGCTTGAAATGGATATGCATTTTGAAAGAATAATTGCTAATTTCAGACTGGGTGGGTCACATATTAATGTTCATAAACTGAGATACAAAATGCATGTGAATCTGATACAACATGCTGTTTATGTAATGAAGCAACAGAAGATGAAATACATTTTGCCTTAAGCTGTGCCGCCTTTAATGACATTAGGCAAAGATATACCCCAGCAAAATATACCAACCAGCCTAATGCATTTACACTCTGTTTGCTCCTTTGATGTAGCAATCCTAATGTCAGAAATTTTGCTTTATATTTACATAAAACCCTGAAAAATAGGAGATGTTATGTTGTCGTAAGATCGTTAAGATTTTTTCTCCTGTGGATTTATTTACATGTGTTTGTCACTGCTGTACTTCACCGTGTAAGCCTATCATTATTCAGTGTATTGATCAGCAACCCTTCATGTACGGGACAATGCAAACTCTCTCTCTCCCTCAACTGTTGTAAAAAAAAAAAAAATCAATTAAAACCTCATCAAGCAGTGTACTTTTAAGTGTGCATAACAATTTCACCATTTTTGCGCGCTTCCGATTTCTATCGCATTGTGTTCGATTGAAATATTTAGGGACACCCTCCAATAAATGGCTATCGTCAAACGTCAAATTACAGACTGTTTCCTTCAAGGTCGCAGATCGAAGGTTGTGCCTGTCAGCCGACCTTACGTCCCTCCCTCCTTCCATCCTTCCCTCTTACACACACTCACAACCTCATCTTCCCCACTCTATCCCTCTCCCTCCTATTATATTATCTTTCTTGCAACACCTTGTTCTCTTCCCCCCCCCCCCCCCCCCATTCTTTATTTTATTTTTTATTGTCCTGAAACAGGGTGGACTCTTTCGTCTACTATACTACTACAGTACAGCTGACACCACAAAGAAGCAGCAAGAGAAAAGCGTTGTGATTACCTGTTTCGATTTGGGAGTGACCGAGTTTACGTTAACACCCTCCTTCCTCCCTACTACTACAACTATCCGTCCCACGCCAAACGTCACCACCCACCCACCCCCTCCCTCCCCATCTGTCTCTATTCCATCATAGCCGGGATAGATGCGTAACATGCCTACGACTTTGATGGAGTGGGCCGGGCGCACACGTGTTGCGGGGTTTTCTTTTTCGTGGCCTATTTAAATGAATAGTTGGGTCTGATAACCTGTCTCTCATTAGTTGGTGGGGTTTGTCCGTGTAATGATTATTTTCGGATCGACCCGGGTCGTCGTCTGTAGTAGTAGTAGTAGTAGTCCTAGTCGTTTCTTTTGGGTCGCTGCGTCGTGTCCGTGTTTTGTCAGCATGGGAAAAGGTTAGTGTAGTTTAGACTTAGATCTCTCTCTCTCTCTCTCTCTCTCTCTCTCTCTCTCCCTCTCTCTCTCCTCTCTCTCTCTCTCTCTCTCTCTCTCTCTCTCCTCCTCTCTCTCCCCTCTCTCTCTCTCTCTCTCCTCTCTCCTCCTCACCCGCTCCTCCGCCGCACGCACGCACGCACGACACCACACCACACACACACACACACACACACACACACACACACACACACACACACACACATTACATTCTTTAAACCCGTACTTTGGGCATGGAAGATACAGAATTCAATTTCATCCTTAGGGAAATAGAGAATAAGTCTATAGATCTAGAGCAGAAAAATATAAAACACAGTGTAATTTAGCTGGAACAATGATAGTCAGACTAGAAGTAAATCAAACTATTTCATAAGCATTGTAGGTTTGGTACATTTTCCCCAGCTTCAAACACATTGCCTTTCCTGCCTAAGCAATTTATGGAAATTAAACTGTTTTCGTGGTCGCAAATACTGTTGTGTATTGCGAACCGATTCCACAGATGTTTAGATTGAGCATTAAGAATCCAATTTGTATCCACATGCAGTCATGTACGGTCACAATTGTGACAGTGAGGAAACTCGCGTGGGATATTCTGTTTACTGCTTCCCAATGGTAACTTGTAATCGCTGCATCTAAACTGAAATATTGAATAAAAAAAATATTTTATAACAGAAAATATGTGATGTTCTTGTCTGTGCTTAGATATAAAATTTCTAGGAAACACAGATCTAGTTATGACCATTTCCTATTGAAGCGTTTCGTCACACACACACACACACACAACACACACACACACACACACACACACACACACACACACACACACATATATATATATATACGTATATATATATATAGTATATATATATATATATATATATATATATATATATATATATATAGCGCGCGCGCGCACGCACGCACGCACACACTCGTGCACGCGCGCGCATACCCAAACTTCTCTCTCTCTCTCTCTCTCTCTCCTCTCCTCTCTCTCTCTCTCTCTCTCTCTCTCTCTCTCTCTCTTCTTCTCATTGCATTATCTATTCATTCATTCATTCATTCATTCATTCATTCATCTTCTCTCGATGACGCTCAACATTCTGCATTACGTGTGCAGGTGTATGCGTTGTACGTGCTTTGGATTGTATGAATGTGTCTCTCGTGCGCGCACGCATTTATTTACTCCTTTATTTATTTATCATTTATTTATTTATTTATATTTTTGGTGTTGTTGGTCTATTTGATTTTGACTATTCATTTATCATCTATTTTTTATTATTTATTCATTTTTATTTATTTTTTGTTGTTGGTCTATTTGATTTTGACGTCTCTTCACAGAGTGATAACATCACTGTAGTAGTAGTAGTATATAGACGCTTGCAAGCTCGGGTGCGGGACGGGTGTGACGTGCGTGCAATGATGTGTTCGTGCCCGGGGGCATTCACTTCACTCCGAAAATCAATCGCTTGGGAAAAAAGAGCGGTGGTGGTGGAGGAGATAAGAAGGGAGAAGGTGCTAGGAGTTGTAATGAAATCTAGCGGAATGGGCAGGAAAGGGCCGAAATTCGGTCACCTCATCGCGTTTTATGCATGTGTAAAAGAGAGTGTGGGAGGGGGAGGGAGAGGATCCGCGAGGGTGGGAGGGGGGAGGAGGGAGAGAGAGGAGGGGGGGAGAGGGAGGTGTGCGGGAGTAAGAATAAGAGGGGGGTGGCAGTTGTGGAATGACGGTTGGAAGTCCGATAAAGTGGATGAGAAAGACGTCTGTGGGAAGACCAAGTTCGTACTGACCAAGAGCTAGTCTAGTTATAGCGTGGATGCCAGTCAGTGAGACAGACCTCTGCATGCGCGTGCCATGCTTGCGTGTTCTTCTTTGGTGTCAGTGTGTCTTATCATGTCGGCATGATTGTTTTGTAAGTCAGGGGCCACTCACCTCTTCCCACCCCCACACTTTCTCTGCCCCCCATTGCCTCTGTATACATCTCTGTCTCTCTCAGACCCCGTCTCTTTGGACCCCCTCCTCCTCCTCCTCCTCCTCTCGTCTCTCTGTCTCTCTCTCTGTCTCTCTCTCTCTCTGTCTCTCTCTCTGTCTCTCTCTCTCTGTCTCTGTGTGTGTTCTCTCTTTCTCTTTTTAATTATCGGAACCTCTCTCTCTGTCTCTCTCTCTCTCTGTGTCTCTCTCAATGGCATTGATTCTCATCTCTCTCTCTCTCTCTCTCTCTCTCTCTCCTCTCTCTCTCTCTCTTCTCTCTCTCTCTCCTCTTCTCTCTCTCTTCTCTCTCTCGTCTGTCTCTGTCCTTCTTCTCTGTCTCTCTCTCTCTCTTCTCTCTCTCTCTCTCTCTCTCTCTCTCTCTCATCTCCTCTCTCTCTCTCTCTCTCTCTCTCTCTCTTCTCTCTCCTCTCTCTCTCTTCTCTCTCTCATGACTTCATCTCTCTCTCTCTCTCTCTCTCTCTCTCTCTCTCTTCTCTCTCTCTCTTCTCTCTCTCTCTCTCTCTCTCTCTCTCTCTCTCATCCTCTCTCTCTCTCTCTCTCTCTCTCTCTCTCTCTCTCTTCTCTCTCTCTCTCTCTCTCTCTCTCTCTCTTCTCTCTCTCTGGAAGGGGGTGGGGTGGGGTGAGGGATCGGGTTTGCAATAGACCTCGTGAGAGACAGGAATCACTGGGTTTTGCCTGTCCCTTCTCCACGGATTTGGTTAAAACATACATTTTACTCAGTGAGGACATAAGCAAACAGGAAAGACAGCAGAGGAAGGAGGTGTATAATGGAGCAGCAGCCTATTTTAGGCCTGTAGAAAAACTGGATTCACGCTCTTGCAGACCAGTGATATTTATGTGGACATGTAAAGAAGAGAACTGTTCCCCAGTTTTCCATCTGCCTGCTGTAAATAGCTAAGAGGTGTATTAATGACCACACATTTTTTTTGTTCTAGGGTTTTCTCTAGGCCTATATATACTGCAACTAAGGAGACAAGTGTGGTTAGGAGAAGTGGTTGTGTGTGTGTGTGTGTGTGTGTGCGTGCTTGCGTGCGTGCGTGCGTGCGCGTGTGTGTGTTTGTGTGCGTGTGTGTGTGCATTTTTATGTGTGTGCTCACTTGTGTGTGTGCAGGGATATTGCTGTTGGAGAACTGAATTTGATTCCTAAAACCGGAATGTTATTTCTAGTGGATTTTGCCAGTTTGTGGCCAACAAAACACACTCATGGAAATCATGCAGCGAACATTATGTGACTGCTGTTCTAAACTCTGTACACAAGCCATGATAGAATGAATATAAATGGAGGGTCAAAAATCAGATCAGATGTCGAGTTGTTGCTTGCTTCTGCCAGCTTTCAGTCTCATTGAGAGAGTCGTGGGGGTGACTTGCAGCCAAGGCTTTTTACTGCCTCGGGTATCCTGAAGTTTCATTTGACACCACTATTCTCCAATTGTTGGGAACTCGTATCCTGTTTCTTTATTCAAATAAGGATGTTTTTGATGCCTTGGGAAAAATCATGACTGACTTGTGAGCCCATACCTAAAGTTGAGTTTAGGTCCATTTGCTTGAAGATATATTTTGCTGTCCTATTTTTCTTATCCTTTTTTTTTTATTTGGCCTTGAATATTGACCCCTTTGCTGCCACATCCATCTTATGCTCACGGACAGCTATTTGCTGGGAGGGTTTTGCTCCAGGAATGGGAAATTAACAAAAACAAAACTCGGAAATCTGATACAATTCTACCACTCATGAGTACTTATGCAGACATGTTGCTGTAGGTGTTTAACACAGTCTGATGTAAAGATAGAATAAGAACAACTCATGTTATGGTCATTAAGGATTCTGATGTAAAGATAGAATAAGGACAACTCATGTTATGGTCATTAAGGATCTTCCTGTTATAGGGGCTCTTTCAGGCATGCAGAAGTATGTAGGCAGATGCCATTTTGAGGCTCTGAAGAGGTTAAAGGATTCATTGAACAAACATTGAAAAAATAGAAAGATGCATCATGAAGGCATCATGTCATTTTTAAATACTTTTTTTGTGGAAATACCATACATATATTTTTTAGAAATTTGTCTTGCTGTGTTCAAGATCTGTTTAACTGTATGATTCTTTTAAAAAAATTTTTATTGTAACAGTTCCCAGTAAGAAATATATTCAAATCAGTATTTTTGCAATAGTAAAAGTAATAGTAAAAAAAAAAGAAAGAAAAAGAAATGTTATTCAACACAAGAACCCCCTCCCCCTCCACTTTTCAATGCAACTTTTCTCCCTTGCACTCGATGGAACCGGAACCCATGACCCCTATGACCTCTCAAGTGGAGGACCTCTTGGCTAATCACTTAGCGTAGGTGACTTAGTTATGTATTGTTTGTTTCTTTACAGTGTAGTTGTTTGTTCATAGAACATGTTTGTTGTCTGACCCTGACTTCTGGTGGCATGTATGTCTGTTACTTGTGGAATTTTAGACAAAAGATGCAACGACTTGTGACAGTTTTTGCAAACAGCTTTTGTTGCAATGAATTTTGTCGAAAGATAAGTGGCAGAGATACTTTTGGAAATAAATTTATTTACATCAGAATAATGCACATAATTTTCTTTTCTTTTTGTTTTTTTGTTGGTCTGCTTTCACTTGGATTAAAACTCTTTTTTTAAATCATTCAGTGCAAACTTATATGCACACAAGCTACAGTTATTGTTTTTTTTTTTTTTCTCCTCATTCACTCTGTCGTAAAACTCTTGAGGGAAGAGAGAGAGAGAGAGAGAGAGAGAGAGAGAGAGAGAGAGAGAGAGAGAGAGAGAGAGAGAGAGAGAGTGTGTGTGTGTGTGTGGTGTTGTGCGTGTATGTGTATCTGTGTCTGTGTGTGTCTTGTCTATGTGTGTGCGTCTTCACAGTATGCGTATTTCATATGTTGTGGGTATCATCTTTGTTTCAGATGGGAAGCTGGACCAACAATGATTGCTAGCGCAGCAGCATTATCTGCAGAGGTGCCTCTCCACCTGCCTCTTGCTTTAAGGTACTGCTGCACTGTGCTGTATTCTGAGTGTGATTCTGATGTTATGTGTTATATTTGCTTGGGGAACTGTACTGAAGCAGAGGTACATCCACTTGATAACCACACTCACTGGTGCTTAACCTTAGCTCCTTAGCTTGGGAAAAGCAAGTGCTCTGACCATTGAGCTTTTTTTTATAGCGATTTTTGATACATTTTTAAAAGCTATTTTTGCTGCAAATATTTAATGAATAAACAGACTCAAAGTCACTCATTTTTTTCTTTTTCTGCCCTCTTGGAAAGAGGTTAGTGAGAGGACCAACAACAAACAAACAACATTAACAACACTGTCATTATTAGCGGGATTATCAGCATTGCATCCAGGCTGTATTATCAGAAGGGACTGTTTTTCAGCATATGCAGAGCATGATTTTTCTTTATTTGAAAATAGCCTTTTGTTATCCATATGGAAATGTCAGCCCCAAAATTAGCAATAGCACCCACAAAAGGGAAAAGTACTTAAAGTGGAAAATATTTTGAAAATCTTATTTGAGAAGTCTGTCATATAAAGCTAAAAAAAAAAAAATTTTTAAATTTAAAATAGGAAATGGGACTTCAAATCAGCATTTCTTTCAAGTGGTGTGATTTATCTGGGGTCCATTATTAAACAAAATCTTTTTTTTTTTAATGACATTCTATTCTATCAGTTTATATTATTAATATGTTGAGTAAACTCCTCTTCCTGATGTGTGATCACACAGTGGTTTTGAATTTAGCCAATAAATGTGAATCTCACAATAAGCTGTGACAATTTAGAGGATAAAGAAAAACAATTTTCTGAATTTTGATCAATCCAAAAAGTAATTTATATTTACAAGGCTGTCTAATAGTCTCAGGCTTATTGACAAATTGACAACAACAGCTAAGGAGAAAATGGTGGAATATTGTTGACAGTTAAATGTCAAATGAGCTGCAGGTGGTAAATTTGGGTTAAGTTTTGTGTGACACTGGAACTGTCTACAACAAAGGTGTGCTTACACATTACCCTAAATTGGGAAAAGTGGTAGCAGTTTCCTCAAAAACAGAGGTAATATTGCATTTCGAAGAGTAAATGAAGACCAGCTGACAGTACATCAAATACTTGTACTTATCAGAACTAACCTTATTCCAGTTATCTTATACCATTAAAAAAAAAAAAAGGAGTGTGATAGATACACTTTTAGAAATCATCAAAATTACATACCTATAATTTTCTCTGCTTGCCCCTTGTTATGAGTTCAGCTAAGTTGTTCTTGGGGAGGGGTTTTGTTTTGTTTTGGTTTTTTTGGGGGAGGGGGTAAAAAACGATGGTAAATGTGTGCTGGGTGGGATTTTTTGTTGGAAAAATCGTAAACTGGAAAATAAGTTACAGGGTATTTTACATTCCTATTTGACTGTCTAACGGCAGCGCTGTGTCACGACAGGTGAGTGCCGAGTGATCAGGATGCCCAGCCCAGCGACGCAGTCAGCAGCAGCAGCAAGGAAAAGCGTGACATGTAGTGCAGAGCTGTGGCCAGCACTCTGCCGCCCTGGCTCGTCCACCCCACACCATGACGGGCTGCCTGCCCCACGACTCCCCCCACCAGCCCCCTCCCCAGCCCTTCTACACCCTGGCCACAGGACCCCGCCCCCAGGCATCAGCCACTGACTCTTCTTCTTCCAGCCAGCCTGAGGACAGACACCGCCAGCAGCCAGGCCCCAGCCAGACGCCGGCTGCGGTTCCTTACCCCGCCCACTCCCAGCCAGACACGGCCTACCTGACGCAGCAGAGACCTTACCCCGTGGGTCCGCCTACCAGCCCCCCCCTCTGCCCGACCTGAGGACCGTGCAGGTGTCCAGTACGGGTATGGCCCCGCAAGGTTTCAGGCCGACGCGGATGCACGCTGCTGCGGTCGCAGGAACTGGGGCAGCCTCCCCTGCCGGAGATGTCTCCGTTTCTCCAGCGCCCCCAGCTGAGGTCCGACCCCGTGCCTCAGGTGACACACGCCTCCCCCTCCCCGTTCAGCGCGGCTTCAGACGCTCCAGGACAGCAGTACCCGGGAGGACATCCACACACGCCGTCTTTAGGACAGGCGCAACAACAGCACCACGGCCAGGCTTTCAGACCAGGGGTATCCCATTACCAGTCTGTACCAGCCCCCCATCATCACCAACCCCTGACCCCATCTCACACCACCCCCCACGTCAGCCCCCATCACTACGACCCCCGGAGCAGGAGAGGTACCGGCCTGGTCCTGTGGGGGCGCTGCAGGCTCCTCCATCCTCGCTGTCGGGGCCTGCAGACAGCCCTCCCGTGGCAGTGGACAGCCCAGGCTGGACAGCCCTCGCCCACAGCCGGCAGGTCCCCGCCCCATACAGCCACCGCCCTCTTCACCTCAGGATCCTCTGTGGGTTTCCAGCATGCCTCTCACCTGTCTATGTGCCGAGAGGTGAAGACGTCATCGTCACACCTGGCCTCCTCGGGTCAGCAGCAGTGTGTCAGCAGCACGTCGGTTCACCATCATCAGTCCTACCAGGGGCTGTCTTCAGTACCGTCATCCTCCGCTATGCTGGACAAGAAGCCTCCTTTACAGGTTTCTGTGTGTACTTTGTTGATTTGTGTGTGGATGGGTGTGTGTGTGTGGTTTGTGTGTGTGTGTGTGTGTGTGGTTGCGTATGTGTGTGGTTTGTGTCAGGTCAAGTCAAGTCAAGTCAAAATTTTATTTCCAGATGGACATTGTGTGTGTGTGTGTGTGTGTGTGTGTGTGTGTGTGTGTGTGTGTGTGTGTGTGTGTGTGTGTGCGATTGAGGCATCAGGGTTTTTTAAACTAGATAAGTGTTATCATAACTATTTCAGCAACAAAAAAAAGGATGGGAAGGCTGCTGAGTTCTCATGTGCTATATGACATTCGGTGAACACAGCTACAAAGTCAGGAAAAAGATTATTGATTGAAGGAATTGATAAGGGATGACTTAAAAATTTTTTTGTTTATTGCCCTGCTAGCTTTTAAATGAGACTCCAAGTTGAACACAAGCGATGACAACCATAACACCATGCATGCACAATAAAAAGTAACCCACCTTTTGTAGGAGAATAGGTCGGCGTGGATGACACACACACACACACACACACACACACACACACACACACACACACACACACACACACACACACACAAGTGCTCAGCATGCATCCTGCTACCTGGACAAGATGAACTGCAGAGGGTTTTGTTTACCTCTGACACACTGCCTGGAAATTTCAGTGCAGTGCCTCATTGACTTCTCAGAGAGTCGAGGAGTCAAATCCAATCAGGTGTGTGTACCAGAGCATCATTAGTGAACTGGGAATGTAAATTGACTGGATGTAAACCTGACGGGGACTTACCTGAACTGGGACTGTAAACACTTGAACTGGGATCTGGTTAAACCTGAACGGGAAATGAACTGATTAAACCTGAACTGGGGACTTAAACCTGAACTGGGAATGTAAATCATCTGAACTGGGAATGTAAATCTGAACTGGAAATCAAAACCTGAACTAGGATCTAAATCTGAACTGGGGATTTAAACCTGAACTGGGGACTTAAACCTGAACTGGGGACTTAAACCTGAACTGGGGACTTAAACCTGAAAACTTTACCTTTGTGCAGATCATGACGGAGCATTCGCCTGCCAGTTCTGGCAGTGGCGCCAGTCCCCCCCACTTCGCCCCCCACCCTGAAGGCCACACCTTCTCCCCTTCAGCTCACCTGGCCTCGACTCTGCAGGGTCTCCCTCCTACATGTCCCCAGTGAAGCAAGAGGCGCAGTGGGAGGGGGCCACTCCTCCCAAATTTTCACTTAATGGATTCTCCCATGGTTCAGGTAGGTGGAAGATTGTGAAGAAAATGTATACTGGGTTAATAGTGCAATTTTTCCTCTTTTTTTTTTCTTAATCCTCTTAGTCCTGAACCAGGATTTGCTGGGATTGAATAATTGCCCCCCCCTGAATCCTGAACCGGGATTTACACACAGTAGTTTTCCATCAGGCAGTGCCATCACTAATTGCTACCACATGTCAAAGCTCTATGAGGCCAGAGGTACAAATCCTGCTGAGAGTCTGGAAGTATTTATAGCTGCTGGTATGTACTAGAAGGAGGAAAAGGAGAGCAAGCATGTGTGCTGACCTGATTTGTGATGGAATGTGAAATCTAGGGGCAATTTGTGATCAGAGAACAAGCTGGTTTCAGAGCAAGCGTAGCACAACAGAACAGATATTCAACCTCAGAATACTCTGTAAGTGCTGCCTTCAACATGACCTCTACCACTAAGTAAATACTATTCTAATACTAACAATGTTTTCCTATCATGGTTATATGCACATGAAGAATTTAATGTTGTTTCTTCTTGAAAGAAAGATAATAAAGAAACAGTTTGAAAGGTTTTTATAAAAAAATAGCATCGAGCGTGGTTACCAGTTGGATGGGTGACCGTTTGCACGCCTTAGCTTCAGTACTGTCCCCCCAGTTCACCCAGCTGTAAATGGGTACCTGCCCTCTTTAGGGTCAGGGAAGGTAAAGCAACGAGGGAGGGAAATGGGGGCCGCCCTCAATTTGCGGCCCCTAGAGAAGCTGAGGTCTCTGACACCTTGCTCCCCTACGACCCCACTAGGTTCTGGGACACCTTTACCTTTACCTTAGTTATGGGGAATCATGTTTTATCAGACCAGTATAATGCCTCAGAGAATGTACAAACCACAAATCTTCCAAGTCCATCTAAGAAGAAACTGCTATCAACTGCTGTGATCCTTTCACAAACTCTTTCCTTCCCCGCAGCGTGTAAAAATAAAAAAGGAAGATTATCTTTTAGTACTACTGTAGTCTAAGTATTTGTAATAAGGATTTACTCTCATCATTTAGAGGAATATATGGCTGAGAGATTGTAAAGTTTTGGTCAGCACAGTATGATATTTCTGGCACTGAGTGTTAAATTTCAGATAATACCTAAATTGCAAATCCTAGCCTGCAGCTTTGGAGGTAGAAGGAGGAGTCCAGAGGCTAATTTGTCAGATATGTTGACATGAAAACAAAGCTTCCTAGACTTTTTAAAAACTTGAGTCTTGTGTGCTTTAAAAATATTTGAAGCAAAAAAATTAATGATGCAAATGCCCACACTGTATGAGCATTTGCATTAACCTTATGCCTAAACAAGCCATGCACAGCTATCAGTTTTCCCCACTTTCAGCTCCTCTCAGCTGCTAATTATCCCAGCCCACCCAGCCCACCTGGTGCTAATTATAGCAGGAGCTGACCACACATGGACCAGGTAAAAGGAAGGAGCGCGCTAAGTTTAGCACTCTTGACTAGGCCTTACTGAGTGATGTTGGATTTGTGCACTGTGGTGACATAAAAACACTGATGAGAATAAAGTAAAAGAAACGACATTAGTTCAGTTCAGTTACTTTATTACCTCACAAACAGAGAGAGAGACTCACCTGGTTTCTGTGTGCAGGTGCACCGGGAGCGGCTGCTCATGTCCACTGGGGGATCAGAGAGCGGGGAGCTGCTGGCCGACTCTGAGACAGGCTCCAGTGTGGTGGAGGACAGCAGCAGCAGCAGCAGGGAGCAGTCCCCCTTCTCCACTATGGCCAGGAACCTCTCCCTCCACTCCCCCGAACAGTCCCCCTCCCCTCTGGCCAGAAAATCCCCCCAGCCACAAACTGCCATGGCGGCGTCGTGTGATGAAGACGCGGGAGAGGACATAGAAGGAAGCGAGGAGGTTCCCTCCGCTTCTTTTTCGGGCGAGTCGGAGTTCCACCCCTCGAAGTTCAAGAGGCGGCTTCACGAACGCTACATGCTCAGTCTGAAAGACGCCCCCGAAGCCCCGCAGAAGATCAAGGAGGAGCGTGTGGACAGCCACGAGAGATGCGAGTCAGAGTCTCTGCCCCCACCGCTGATGCCCAAGCTGGAGAGGAGCGACAGTGACAGCTACCTGCAGACCCACATGTCCCACAGTCCCAGCAGGTCCTCCTCGGACACGGACAGGGGTCACCCGGAGCACGCAGAGCTGGGGGCCACCAGCGCTGACGAGGGCGACGTCTTCATGGAACCCACCATGGAGGAGCGCACCAAGTCCAAACCCCCGTCCTTACATCAACGAGAGCCGCTGGACCTGTCGCGGGCACATCCGCTGTACCCTAGTCTGCGTTCCAGTTCTGGCTCCAGTCCTCTCCTGGATCCGGAGCACCTGAGTCCCGCCTCCAAGATGATCTCTCCGGTGTTCCGCTCCCGCATCGTCTGTCTTACTCGCCCCAGTCTCAGTCTCCTTTGTGTTCGGTGCCGGAAGGGGGACGTATTTTTAACTTTAACATGCCCAGTGTGGAGGGAGCCCATTCCGACTCAGATCTGATTTCTCCTAGTCCTGTGTCTCCACGCGTTTTCACCTTTCCACCCCACAGTTCTCTGCTGAACCCCACGCCTGAGATAAGTCGCCTGGCCTTGTCTCCGCGGGTGCCCTACACCCCGCCCCCCTCCTTCATGCGAGGCAAACCTTTCCCTGGCGGTATTGCTCACTGCTCCAAGTGGGGGGATGAGCCAGACTTCTACAGCAAGCGGTCTCTGTCTGAATCCGATATGACCTGTCTGTGTCCAATCTGTGGGCATGTGTTTGCCTCCAACGACAGCCTAGCCAAACACATTGCTAAACATCTGCCTTCAGAGACGGTGAGATCGGGGGACACCAAGATCCATTACTGTAAAGTGTGCAATCGCTCCTTCTCTCGGTCAGACATGCTGACGCGTCACATGAGACTGCATACAGGCCTCAAACCTTACGAATGTTTTGACTGCGGTCAGGTGTTCAGTCGCAGCGACCACCTCAACACACATCGACGCACACACACGGGTGAGAAGCCTTACCGCTGTCCCCACTGTCCCTACGCTGCGTGTCGCCGGGACATGATCACACGCCACATGCGCACTCACGTCAAACGAACGTCCCGTCGATCCCGCTACTTATCTGTGCCTGACGACGGAGACGGCTACAACAAGCCTTCAGGGTCTGTGTCCAGCACGGAAAGAACAGACTCTCAGGATTTTTCCGTCAGTGGACACGCCTCGATTTCCTCCGTGGAGAGTGTGGAGTCTGAGTTGATGCATTCGTCACACCCCCCACCTTTCCTCAGCACCAGCGCAGACAGTTTGCTGTCTCCTGACCAGGACCGTTTGTCTCTGGGAGGTCACCACGCCTCCCCCTCCGTCTTCAAAATGTCAGGGGAATCAGACGAAAGGGAAGGAGGAGGACAGGAGGGGGGCTTTCCTGATGACCGCTTTATGCGGTACCGCAAGGGACGGAACTGGTCCACAACCAGTATAGAGAGTGTGGACTCTGAAGAAGCGGGGGTTATACGAGAAGTGTTGGTGGATGATGCTTTCTTTGAGGCAGACCCCCACCCTCCCAGAGACCGAAGGGAAGAGGGTGCGGCTAAAGGAGGCTCCG
Organism: Stramonita haemastoma; assembly: GCA_030674155.1. Lineage (NCBI taxonomy): Eukaryota > Metazoa > Mollusca > Gastropoda > Neogastropoda > Muricidae > Stramonita > Stramonita haemastoma. The sequence goes on along the minus strand of CM060316.1, from coordinate 93,543,863 downwards.
CCCCTCCACAGCCAGCTCCTGCTGACTTGGTCGGTGTAGAGACGCAGAATTTACAGAAGTGTTTTATTAGTTCCCAACCACCAGGAAAGAACAGTTAACTACAGCCAAAGACTAATCGTGTTTTGTGTTGGTGTGGAGTTGCGCTAAACCTCAGAAAGATCTGTGCTGTGCAGACTGATGACACAACTGAACAAGGAGACTGGAAAGTAGAGTTGATGTGAAATCCGCCTGTGTGGAGACGTGTAATGAGTGAAGCTAGCGAAGTATTGTCATTTTTTGAGACTTGTACTTGCTTCAATTGCGTGTTAGCATTTTTTGTTTTTGCCAGTTTTTTTTTTTCTATTGTGAGATATAAAAGTGTACAATTTTTATAATGGTGTTCCCAGAAAGAAAACAAATACGCTACAGTACAATGCTTAATCCTTATAGCATGGTATTTTGTGGGTTGCTTACCACTCCTCATCCATTCTCAAATTATCAGGCTTTTGCTGTCTGTCCCTCAGTTCATTGATTTTTGTACCTGTGTTCACCCAGTCATATTCCATTTTCTGGAGTGAAGCAGGCAAGATGTGCTGGCTTTTCAGCAACAAGATCTGTAGTATTACTGTGTTCTGTAGGTACAAAGGGAATGAAGAAGGAGTCTGTAAGTTAGTACATACATATATATATATATATATATATCATGAGCTGATGTGGGAGGTGGAACCTGTGTCAAAGATCAATGTCTTATCTTGGTTACTCAAATCCATGAATGACTTTGATGAAGTGTCTGAAGCCAAGTGCTGTCTATACCATCTTTGTTATTGTGTTTGATTTAGAATTTGAGGGTTGCTACATTTTACGCATGTATGGTACTGTTGTTGGTGTAAAGCCTGCTTTGAAATACTGCTTTCACCAAGGGCTGTAGGAGGTATGTTTGTTAAGAGTTCATTTTACTCTGAAAAGGCAAAGGTACTTTTGCTCTTGCAAGGGGCATAGACACATTACCCATGATGATTTACAGTTGGCACACATTGGTGTGAAACATAAGCTCATGACTTTTCTTTTCTCTTTTTTTCTTTTCTTTTTTTTTTACTTTTCAGTTTTGCCAGAAAACAAAAAGTATTGATATAGATGTAATATTGCTGGTTTCAGGCAGCGGGACATAGACAAGTAGTTATGGTTAGAAATATGTTAAAGAAAAAACTATGGAACTGTATCTCTTTCAGTGATTGGATGCAGTTTCCATTTATCAAGAAGCAACATTTTTGAATGGTAAAGTAATGCTGTTCCACCTGAGACAGACAGTTCTGAAATTAGCTGAGGATCTTCCTCACGAGTATGGGTTGTATCACTTGGGACCTCAAGACACACAGTAGTAGCCTTCATTCTGCTAACAAAGAGTATGCTGCATGAGATTTTTGTTTTGATTAAAATTTTGTTAATGCTGCATGAGATTGTTTGCTTCACTTTACTAAGAAGTCCAGTGTTGAGAAAATGTTAAAAAGTACAGCAGGGGGAAAAAAAAATGCAGAAAACTATGTTTTACTGAAGCTCAAATCAAAGTGATTTTAGTTGGCTTCTGGGTCGCCATTGATCTGTGCTAGGTAATTGGTGAGACATGTCCAGTGAGAATGTTGCATGAATCAGCAAAGACCCGATAAAAAGGATGGGTGGAGAGGGGTGAAGAAATCAAGTGATTGGAGAACCGGGTTCCAGGGAAATAAAACTGTCTGGGAAGCATTAAGCTTTTGTTAACTCTTTCAGTGCTTCACCCGTTTTCCTAATGGGTGGTAAAATCCTGATCACTTTGGCTGAGCCCAAAGTCCGTTCTGCATTCTCTGAAGTTTCCAGGGGGCTGACAGTTTTGTATCTGTCTCAAGAACTAAAGTTCAACTGAACTACATTCTTCGATGTTTTGTATATCTGCTTTCTAACCTCCCCCCCTCCCACTTGTTGTTATTGTAAATTAAACCATGAAATTGTCATATTTTTTTTTCATTTTTTCCCTGTTTCCATTGAGTCCTTTGGACGAAACTGTTACCGAGGTTTTTTTTCAGAGCACATGTATGTATGTAAAGCATCCCTCACACACTGTACAAAGTCCCATCCTCCATGAAAAAGAGAGGCCAGTGATGACTGAGGAGATGAATGACCTGACTGTGCTCAAAGTCAGTCTGCATGCCATAATGGGCTGAATGAAGAAGAACCTCAGCGCTGGGGCAGTATGATATCCCCACAACAGTAAATGTAGATGTTCTATTTTTCCTGGTGTCCGGCAGTCTCCTCTCTTTGTCTTGCCTGCGTCATCAGTCGGTGTGCCATGTTTGTATCAGACCTCTCTGTGACTCTGTACATACTTTTAAAATTTAAAAAAAATGATAATAATAATAATAATAATAATAATGGGGGCTCAAGCTGTGACGTGTAAATAAAATTAAATGAGAGTTGTATCAAAGAAAACTAAATGGTTTATTCTGGACAGATAATATCTGTATGCTTCTGTGATCCTGTTTTGATGAAATTGGTCTTTGAGTTTCTTTGTTTTGTGATACCTGTCAACCAGAGAGCTATCAACAAGCACGTTCCGTGCTTGTGTCTAGACATAATTTGAGGTTTTGTTTCAGCAAAGTAGCAGGAGAAAAGCTCTGTTCTGGACGCTTGGTTTACGGGCTGTTTTATTGCCATTTAAAGATATATTTTTAGAGTTTTGTTTGCCTTGGCAACGGATCACACTTGATGATAAATAAATATTTGAAATGTCGCTGTCTTAACCCTGTGTGAAGTTAATCTGTGTTCAGGTTGTTACTTACCCACGCACGTGCTCCACATGTTTTTGTTTTTTTTAAATATTCATCTGAACAAACTGATGATTTGTGGATTTTAGTGCGTAGACCAAAATGATAAAGTCTTGGGGTTGAATTTGATAATTTTTCTGCAAAACCTCTCAACCTCACACAGACTGCAATTTTCTAATCTTTATATAGGTTTCCTTCTGAATAGAGAACCAGTGCCACATTCATTTGTGGTGCATGTGTATTCTTTTTTTTTTTGGGGGGGGGGGGGGGGATGCTTTTCTGTTGAAGAAGAAGTTTCACAAAATGGAAGTAAGAAAAAGAAAAGATTAAATGTGTGTCTGCTAAGAAAGTATTCAAAAGGTGAAAAAAAAAAATGAAAAGTTTTCTTGTCGGAAGCAAAACCACTCAGATCAACAGACAGACGTGCTTTTATACATTAGTACATTCTTTCTGATGGTCTAGGTTTTTTGTTATTTTGTTTTGTTTGGGGGGGGGGGGGGGAGGGAGGGAGGAGGGGTTGATGTTGTTTTTTCTTTAATGCACTTATCACTATGTAGGAACTTTTTGTCTCATCTTTTATACTGTTTCAGTGCTGCAGCTCTCATTCTGTGTATCAAGTTACATATAACTTCCTCCTTTCTTATTTTTCTCTCAAACCCCGCACAATTCTGCAAGGAGCTATCAAAATTGACCCCCATAGAAAAAAGGGTCACCAACAAGAACAGATCCTTCCTTGCTGCTGGACTATCTTAGTGATCATTTCACCTGTCGGCATCACTGTGTTTGGCGTTATCCACCGCACACAGTGACAGCAACATGATCCTGCTCTCCATTAGTGAACATCAGTCATGCCTATTGTGTTACAACAAACACAGAAGGCCGCATGTTCAACCCCTTTTTTTTTTTCTTCTCTGTATTCAGAAGCCTCTGCTTGGAAACTGAGGCCGAGAGATGGATAGATCTTGTCAACCACAGCTGTCGGAGAGTTGCCCCCACTTTGAGCCACTCTCAACTGCTATCCATTTCATCCCATCCAATGGCAAAAGGCACTAATTTCAGTACTGGGCCTTGGACCCTTGACTGAGTTTTGTTGAATAAATTGCGCACTGTGCAAGTGTGGCAAGGCGATTGTCCATGAACAGCGTCATGCTATCACCTGGAGAAAGTCTTAGACTGTGTGAAACCCACTACTGGTGTGGTTTTTCTTAAATTTGCACAGTGTGGCAAGGCGATTGTCCTGGAACATTGTCATGCTATCACCTGGAGAAAGTCTTAGGCTGTGTGAAACCCACTACTGGTGTGGTTTTTCTTAAATTTGCGCACTGTGCAAGTGTGGCAAGGTGATTGTCCTAGAACAGTGTCATGCCATCACTGGAGAAAGTCTGAGACTATGTGAAACACTCTGCTGCTGGTGTGGTTTTTCTCCAGCTCAGAAACTCCAGTGTCTGAGGTTGCAGCTCACAAGGCTGGTTGATAGCTGATAGAGGTTTTTGCCAAGTGCTCACAGACTTTGTAAAATTAAAAAATAAAGTAAATAGCGGTTATTGTCACAGCAGCATTGGATGTGAGTGTTAGTGCTCAAACCCTAGGCAGTGAGGCTGAGAGTTTGCTGTGCTGACCACTGCACCAACATGAACAGGTCAATGTATTTGATTTGTTGCTTTTTCAGAATGGAATAATAATGCTTGGTAGGAACTGAAATCTCTGAAATGCTATATATATATATATATATATATATATATATATATATATATATATATATATATATATATATATATATATATATATATTACTGTCTTTGAAATAGTTTCCTATTTTTCATTGGAAAGATATAACTTAATATAGGTGCTGTAAAGTTCTTGTGCAATCAGATCTGCAATTGTATCAATGTGCATTAGGGCAAATGTATTTTTCCTCTTTTTTGTTTCTTTTTCGGGGGGGGGGGGGGGGGGGCTTTGCAATTGTTTTTTTCAATTCTTGTTCATCTTTTTAAGTTTTTCTGTTCTGTTGTTAGTGGCTGTCTGTCTCTTCATTTTTCTTGCGCATGAGGGCCAGATGCAAAAAGCATCCTATACTTATTCCATATCTGTATTTAGGTAAAAAAATTTGGGGGGGTTTGTTGTATGCTCTTTGTATGTATGTTTAAATGGTTTGTCCTCTCTGTGGGTTTGGGAGGGTGGGAGGAGGAGGAGGGAAAAGGTTATAAGTTCTCTCTCTAGGATGTAAAAAAAAAAAAGTGTATGCTTTTCCTGTTACCCTTTTGATATAAAATTTGCTTGTTGTTCGTTTGTTCTCTCTCTCTCTCTCTCTCTCTCTCTCTCTCTCTCTCTCTCTCTCTCTCTCTCTCTCTCTCTCTCTCTCTCTCTCTCAAGCTCTCTCTCTGTCTCTCTCTGTCTCTCTCTAGCTCTCTCTCAAGCTCTCTCTCAAGCTCTCTCTCTCTCTCTCTCTCTCTCTCTCTCTCTCTCTCTCTCTCTTTTCTTTCTCTCTCCTTTTTCTTCCTCTTTCTCTCTATCGCTCTTTCTCTGTGTCTGTCTCTCTGTCTGTCCACTCTCGCTCTCTCTTCCAAATTCTGTCACTTTGTATAAACAAAAGTCAATTACATATGTACCCTTCCCTTTCCCTCCAAGTCCCCTGATTAACGAACTAGTTTTCTTTCCTTCCTTTTTTAAATTTTTTTAATCTTTTTTTTTTTGTTTTTTTTTTTGGAAACAGTATTGTTGCATGGACAGATAGATGACGCCTTGAGAGTGGGCAGCTTGAGTTGTACTATTTGCATTATAAATTGTTGAAGACTTCTTCTCACTCACGCCTTGTCATGGATGTGGACTTAGTTGTTGCAGTCTCATAGTTGTTAACATTGTCGTCAGTGTTACCGGTGATACTACGTCAGTATATAATGTGTATTGATCACCTCGTGTCCTTTGTTACTACTGTTACACTCCCTAGACTTTGAAATCTGTTGTTGTTTTTACGACTGAGAAAGCTGAGGTACTGGGTACATGAAAATGATGAAGGAAAAAACCTTTGAAGTGAGGTATTATGTGGATGAAGACTGGATTTGGATTGATGTCAAGGAAAAGAGAAAGACGAGTTTGAACTGTTCTGCAATTGTTTGCAACAACATAAAACAGCATTGTTTTCAGAGGTTCTATTTTTGTCATACTTTCCCCTTTTTTTAATTATTTTTCTAAAGTTAACCGACAGCGAATTTGTTCATTGTCCAGTGAATTTCGTCATCGATGCTATGTTTTTCTACACACAGCTTGAAATTGAAGTCTATAAAATAAAAAAAAATGTTATATATGGGTTTTGTATATGTCTTGTTGTCTTTCAAATACATTTGTCAATATTCCTTGTCAGTATTTATGTATTTCCATCTTCAGTGAAAAGGGATTTTAAACACTGAAGGACAGGATTTTTTAAGTCGCTCACAAGTGGGATTTGGGGGGTGGGGGGGGGAGGGATTTAATAGATGGTTTAACTCGTGAATGTTGTGTGCCATGCTTTTTTGTTGTGAGTTGTTTTATCCCAGCTGCAACATCGCAGACTGGGTAAACAGGTTTTATTGTGGACTCGGGACAAAACTCTTCTCCTGTTCAGAGCATGAATGATTTGGTGAGAAGCATAAGGCGACACAGTTTATTGTTCAGCACTTCATAGGGATAACTTTTGAGAGTTCTCAGAATTCCTGAAAAAGCAGCAGGTGTGATGAGTTCTGATTGATTTTTTATGAAAACAAGCTAGGATGTAACTGGTCACAGGAATTTGAATGGAAACAACATCTCCCTGACATTCCCATAAGAATGAGAAAAAAAATATGAGATAAACAATTTTCAGGTATAGTTCTGTAGTTCTTGCCTGCTGTCCTCATCATAGGTATGTTTTGGTTTTTTTTCCAGCTAGAATTTTAAAACTTGTGATGGATTTGATAGCTTTAGAAGGAAAAAAAATCCAGTAAAAAGGAAGAAAATCCAGTATTTTATTTTGTAAAGCAAAATTTCTTCTTTTTTTGTTTGTTTTTGGGCCAAAAAGCTATCTCCATTTTTAACATTTGGAGTATCATGTTCATAGTCTGTATATTGGGTGGTATCGAGTATGAATTGGTGACGGGATTTGAAATTGTTGCATATATTCATGTAATCTCTTCTTAGCATGTGTGTTTTGATTTTTGATGTGCGTATGTTTGTTTGAGGAATACTGGTAGACTGTTATGCTATTAAAAAACAAAAAAAAAAAATCAGCAAATGAAGAAAGATATCAGAAGAAGCCGACAACTTCTTTCCATTCTTAGTGACTTTTTCTGAGAACTTGAATGGATTCTTTTGGAGCATGCTCCTATTTTTTCTTCTCTTAAAATATTTTTTTAAAATTACTACAGTCGTACTGTTCTTTAGATACTTTTCAAAATTTTACTACAGTCACATTTCTTTGATACTTTTCAAAATAGTTACTACAGTCACACTGTTCTTTAGATACTTTTTCAAAAATAATTACTACAGTCACACTGTTCTTTAGATACTTTTTCAAAAATAGATTACTACAGTCACACTGTTCTTTAGATACTTTTAAAAAATATATTACTACAGTCACACTGTTCTTTAGATACTTTAAAAAAAATAACCACAGTCATACTGTTCTTTAGATACTTTAAAAAGATAAATTACTACAACCACACTGTTCTTTAGATACTTAAAAAATATATATTACTACAGTCATACTGTTCTTTAGATACTTAAAAAAAATACTAGTCATACTGTTCTTTATGTACTTTTAAAAAAATGATCACAGTCATACTGTTCTTTAGATACTTTAAAAAGATAAGTTACTGCAGTCACACTGTTCTTTAGATACTTTAAAAAAAAAGATTCTACAATCAGTTTTAGTATTTTAAAGATAAATACAAATCACACTGTTCTTTAGATACTTTTCAAAAATATATTACTACAGTCACACTGTTCTTTAGATACTTTGAAGAAAAGTCCATGATCTGAATCTGGTAACTGCTCTGTATTTGCTGGAATTCCACTTGCTCCTGACTTGCATCATAACATAGAGATTTCTTCACAGAAATCATTTTGATATTTTTATTTGAAGATTTCGTTAAGATGAAGTTCGTCAAGACTTTTGAAAGATTCAAGAAAGAATCTTTTTTTTCTTTTTTTTTTAAATCAATAACTTTCTTTGACTCTGATTGAAACAAAAATGGCCATAAGCAGAAAAGTCATTTTTATTATCATGGCTAACTCCATTTTGAAGTTGTTTTGGCCAGCCTAAGTGAATGAATAACCCCAAAGTGTTACTTTTGTTGGTATGTTTTTGAGTTAATTGATGTCATAATTTAGTAAATAGTTGGATTTGTTCTGTCAGACTTAAGAGAAAGACTCCAGAAGTGAGGCTGGAAGTATGATAGAAGCTGAAATCTTTTCTCATACCTATACAATTTTTCAAGTAAAAATCTATTTAAAAAAAAGAAAAGAAAAGAAGATCTGGATTTGCCTCACAAGGGCTGTCTGTTTCAAAAATTGATTTAAAATGTCATATAATCATCAGAGTGAAACAGATATGAAATTAACTGCATGAAAGCGCAACATTGTGCGCGTGTGTGTGTGTGTGTGTGTGTGTGTGTGTGTGTGTGTGTGTGTGTGTGTTTGTGTGTGTGTGTGTGTGTGTTGTGTGTGTGTAGAAGAAAACAAAAACATAAATTTTAAAAGTACAGAATGATTGTTTTTTAAGTGGATGGTTTTATATTAAGAATGGATGTAGAATCACAGCATTTATACAAGTTTTAGAAGTGATCTGTGAATTTTTTTTTTTTTTAATTGCATTTTACATAAGTGATATCTGAAATATTGTTTTAGTCATTGCTTCATAACATTTGTTTGGAAATATCTATACACAATTTCTATGAATGAGTCATTATTCCCAGATTTGTTAAGTTGATGTCGGTGAAATGTGTTTACTTAAAAATATGTATGCAACATCAAAATATATAACCCATCATGAAATAAACCGGTGGCCATCATTTTGAGTGTTTTTTTTCTAAGTATTGAAAATTCATGACCAAAGTGTTATTTTCTCCCTTTGTAAATCTTTTACTGGACATCCGGTGGGTGATTGGTATTTCTTCTTTTACATTTATTTACTGTAATCAAATTTACAGTCACTTCAGTGTACTGTTCATGTTGAGAAAACCAATGGTTTAATGTTTGTTATTGTTTTTGATTTTTTTTTTTACATGACAAATATGATTTTACATAATCATAAATATATATTGTTCATAACTTTAAACATGTATCATAGTTTTGTCATTAGAATAGTGGTTTATGTGTTATTTTATTTTTATTTTTTGGGTAACCTTGTGGTTTGTGTGAGAATGTGTGTGTTTTCTTTTAGTTATATGGCATTGGTTGTGTTGGTGAGTGCGGTCACTTGTCATTTTTCCCTCTCATGTGTCTGTGTGGTGTTTTGATAACACCTTTATGTGTGTGTGCGTGCGAGTATGTTAAAGAGTGAGAGAAAAGGAGATATGATGATGATGCTAGTGAAAATGCTGAAGACAAAGATGAGGAAGAGGAGAAGGAAGAGCAGCAAGGTGAAAAGTTTGTACCGCACAACTAGAGAAGAATTGTATTATTATTATTATGTAGGCTGACAGTATTTTGAGGTAAAGTATTCATCCAGGACAAGCAAAGGCTGGCCAGTACTAAAGAAGGCAGATTGTAGCTCGAGTTCTTCTGGAATTGGCTCAGCAGTCAGTCCTCTGTTTGGTACCAGAGGGCAGAGACATCTGTAGACCATGGTGTGGAAAGTGCCAAGTCATTTGTCTCATAAAGGTGCAGGTACTTAGATGCTCCTTTTTCTGGGATTTTTTTTTTTTGGGGAGGGGGGGGGAGGCAATGTCCCTCCCAACATTTGTTCATCCATATTTTTTCCTTAAAGCTTTCTCCAATACTTTAATTACTCATGTAACTGTATGAGGTATATTTACTTTAATTCTTGGCTGCCGTGAAAAACATTTCAAAATACTTGTTTGCAGTTCTGAAAGTCTCAATTTAAACGATTTATTCAGACCTTAAACCAACAAATGAAAAAGCAAATGAACTACTGTTTTATTATTTTTTAATTGTTATTAACGAAGTGTAAGCTAGTGGCAGTATGCTAACAGTGTGGTTTGCATGTGAATGTAGACAATGTCATTTGTCATTTTTTCATTGATCACATTTGTTATCAATCTTTAGGTGCTTCATTGATTCTCATGCTCTCATTATGTGTGGATGTACCGATTCCCAGTCTCAAGTCATACTCATTCATATGTGACCTGCATAGAGGAGAATTTACACCAATAACGTATACTTTTCAACTTGTGTTTCTTTTGATCAGAGCATATATATATTTTGAATACATGATGATGTTGAATACATGACAATGCCCTGGTTTGATAGCACAAGTGCCCTTTAATTGTTAATGATCACTGTAGATGGACCTCATGGTATGTGCTGTTACAGACTGCTTCTTTCTTTCGTTGTTTGAAAACAGCCATGTGTGTATTATAACAACAAGATTTGGTTGTTGAGAAAACATCAGCGTTGTTGAGATTGACTAACGAAGACAAGTGTCAGGAGGATGGAATATTGAAGCTCATCGGTCAGGTTGGACATTCAGACAGTCCTGTGTCTATCAGAAATCATTGTTGCTGTGCATTCAGTTTGTTTTGTGTTCTTACTGTTTGCTACCACACCATCAGTCCGGCTCTGGTGATATGAATGAGGTCATTTTCTACAGTTTAGTTCATGTCTGATTCTGGTCACTGTTATGCATAACCCGATTCCTGTGAGTCTGTCAGCTTTGAACAAGTCCAGCATCGACACCAACGTAAACCCTGTGCGGACTGCTAACCGTGAAATGTTTGGTTTTGTCTTTAGGTTCTGAGAATCCATGAACAGAGGGAATGTACATGCCTGAGAATTTTCTCCCTGATGTAGTGATTCGTGTATTGGTGCCATCCAGTTAGTTTTTGCTTTTTTTTTTTTTTTTTATCGCTCCTACCTCTTCCCCATTTTCTGGGTTTAGATAGTTGTAGTTTGTTTCAGTTGCTGTGTTAACTTGCACCACTTTTTGGATTCCTTATGTTTAGTGGGAAGGAAGTCCAATAGAAGTGAAATGTTGATGGTGCTACCTTTGCTCATTGTTGCGTCTCAAGAGCTGTTTAGCTTGCTTAGGAGACTTCAGAGAGAACTGTGATGCAAAGAGGAGAGATGACATCGGGAGAAACAGAAGATACAGAAATGTTCGCTTAACCTGAAGTCAAGAGAAACAAAAAACACAAATATGTCCTCAGGTCCTGAAGTTAAAAAAAAACAACAGATAAAAACATGTTCGCAAGTCTTAAAATTGAAACAAAATTGTTCTCAAGTATACATGTCCATGTGGTCAGATTTGTTGAAATAACATTGAAAAGTTATCTCATTTTTTTCGAAGTATATTATTGATTGAGTTTAAAGAAATGAGGTATCTTGAAGTCTTTAATTACTTGTAAAATCAGTTGAACTATATTGAAGTGACAAATGTTAATGCTGCACAGTGAATTGATAGGTGTATTTTTATCACAGTAAAGTAAGAGAGAAGAATTGATAGCAGGCACACCAGTGCATGGTAAGTTCACTTTCCAAGATTTTAATTTTTCTGCATCATTTTTTCAGAGGTACAGAAATTTACCAGTAGCTTAGGCTGCTGGGGTTCAAAGCATCTGGCATGTCTGCTGAACTGAGTGCACGCTTTGGAGGAGGGTTGGTTGCAGGAAGGGGGGGGGGGGGGAGTTTTGTTTTGGTGGTTTGGTTGGGGGGGGGGGGGTTGTTGTTGGTTTTTGTTTTTTTTTTGTTGGTTTTTTTTTTTTTTTTTTTTTTTGGGGGGGGGGGTATTTTGTTTAGCCTGACAGAAGATATTGAGCAAGATGTCTCAACCAAATTTCCTCAGACTGCATGTTTTTGTTTTGTTAGTCTGTTTTTTTAGACTACTTTCTTCATTTTTCAGTCAGACCGAAGATACAGAGCAAGACACTTTGATTTAATTTTCTGGACTGGTGGGTTTTTGTTTGTTTTTAATCCAAGGTAAGATTTTCAACAAGACATTTTAACCAAATCTCTTCAGACAGTTGTTGCAAGATTCAAGATTTAATTCGCATCATCCTTTCTTTCAAGAAGAAAGGTATTGAGAGCAGTACAGTTCCAGACAGCTTTGTTTGATATACATTTGATCCCCTTGGAAACCCCAGCATGTCTTTCAGTATAGTAAGCACAGCATCACATTTTTGCTTGGGTAATTTGTGCGGGAAATCAGCTCTTACCTTTTTTTTTCTCTCTCTCTTTCTGTTATGTCATGCCATTCAGGGACGGGATAGCTCAGTCAGTGGACAGAACACTTGCTTTCCCCAAGCTAAGGTTAAGCAGCATCAGGCGTGGTTACAAAGTTTAGGGGTAATCATTTGCATGCCTTGCATTCTGTACAGTCCCCCAGTTCACCCAGCTGTAAATGGGTATCTGCCCTCTTTACGGTCAGGGAAGGTAAAGCAGCAAGAGAGAGAGAGGAGATGGGCACTGCCCTCAATATTCTGGCCCCCTAGAGGAGCTGAGGTCTCTGATGCCTCGCTCCCCTACAACTGAATAGGTTATGGGACACCTTTCCCTTTTTTACCTGTACATGCCATTCTGGTTTATTTTCTGTTGTAGAGAACCATTCTTATGTATCATGTCTACAAAGTCACCTCACTTTCTTCACTGTCCAGGTTTCTTGTCTTGTGTGCAATATGAAATGGGAGCTACCTGCACAGGCTTCTGTTTATTTTTTTATCTTTTTTTTTTTTTTCATTTGCTGTATATATGCCTTGCCATGTAGACCTTTTGAGTATGATTCAGGGTTTTCTCAATATTCAGGTTTTATAATCTTATTTTTTCTTTTCTTTTTTTCATTCCTAAACTTGCTTGTGGAAAATATTGCTATGGTGAACCCCAACCAGAGGCAAGATTCATTTGTGATGTTTATGTTTCTTTCTGATTGACCTAGATGTACATGTTACTTAATTATGTGTGATTTACAGTCTTACTTTTTTTTTTTTTTAATGTTTTATCTGTCGTATGTCTCTCTTTTTTTCTGTTTTTTTTAGCAGAATTGTTTGCCAAAAGGAAATATATGCTTGCTTACTTTCAGAAAATAGGTTTCATTTTTTTAAATTTGTTTTTGTATATCATCAAATAGTTGTCATTTTTCTGCCTCATCCCATCAGAGACATAATCACACAGTCTGCGCAGGTATGAATGGCTGTTCTGTATTGAAAAAGAACCAAATCCTTTTTTTACAACCACCTCTAAAATCACCTTTTTGTTTGTTTCCTTCTTGGTTTCTTCCACTTTTCTTTAAAAAGGGTGAAAAGAAAAAAAACCTCAGATATTATTTCCACTTAGTTGATTGATCATCGTTGAATCCTGTGTGGCTGAGCTCAAGGACACTTGCCAAAATGTTTATTTTTTCTTGTTTTCCTCCCCCCCCCCCCCCCCCCCCCCCCACAAGTACAAGTAAAGATAATCCCTCTGTTTTATTGATTGCATGATGACCCAAAGTGCTGCCTTAATTTTTATCTTTTCATTGAATTTGATTGACTGAAGGATCAAGAAACATATTCAATGTTATGAACCGAATTCCATGTGTATTGTTGTTTGTATATTTTTGCTCTGTTGATGTCAAAGGGCGAAAGTTGTGCTTCACTCGTCAAGAGGGCTAGTGGTTGGAGAGAATCAGAAAAGGATTTTTTTTTTTTTTTGGGGGGGGGGGGTTCCTCATGTTACATGCCACAAACCGAGTGAACTGTTGGTTTTTTGTTTGTTTTTGTTTTGTTTGTTTTTGTAACCAATCTTTTTTTGTGTGATTTATGACCATGTGTAAAACCATGAACTTGGGTGATTGCTTCTTGTATTCTTCATGAGCACAACAAAATCGACAACTGAAATCAAATTTTTAAGTCTTTAATGTGAAATATCCAGATTTTATCCTTTTTTTGTTAGGAGTATTATTGTTTTGGAAACTCAAGACTTCAATTAAGATTTTTCTCTCTTTTTTATTGCTGCAAAACTTATATTTTTTTGTTCTTTGGTTATTGATTCATACATTTATTCATTGGTTGTTGCATTTATTTTCAAAAGATTTGCTTAAAAAAAGAAATGAAATACTGCTATTTCATTGGTTTATAGTACATCTAAAATGAAACGTGAATTATCCTCCTTTTTTTGTTTAATCTTTAAATAGCTGGGAGCGAAATGAGAAATAAATAAATAAATATGTTGTATCCTTCCATCATTCAGCATTGAGAGAAGTTGGCTGCTATAGTGGTATGTGTTGAAACGGTTGCAGATTCCATGGATGGGTAGACTATACTGCAGTGTTGGGTTTACCATAGTATGGGTGTTAGTCTTCATCCTGTGGGCTAGTGATCCAAGATTTCTGAGGGCATTGTCAGTGTGGTTGAAATGGTCATGAGCAGCTTATCTTTTGACAATAATGTTTTCTCATATCTTTCTTCTTTTTTTTTTTACAAATAAGGGAGAGAAGAGAGTTTACAATATATGAAAATGGAGACTTTTTTTTTTTTTTTTAGGTCAATGTTGATTTGATGTATGCTACCAGTCACACAGAAAAGTACAAATCTCTTCTCTTACATGACTGACATGAATAAAAATCTAGTGATCTGTGCTTCCTTCTGACTTTTCTCTGATTATTTTTGTTGATGTTCGAATGTTTGTTGATGCTTGAATGTGTGTGTTGATGTTTTAATGTGTTTGTTGATATTCAAATTTGTTGATGTTAGATTGTTTGTTGATGTTCGAATGTTTGTTGATGTTTGAATATGTTTGTTGATGTTCTGCAATTTTAAATTAGTAAGCTTGACAGCAATCTATGCCAAAGTCAGATGCGCTGGGCCTGACTTGTCAGGCACTTGACAGCAGCACAACGCATTTTCGCTCATATGACAGACAAGAATAGTTGCTGTTTGAGCATTGGATGAAGAACAAAAAATCAACAGCATTAACAAATAATGCTTTTGATAAAAAAAAAAAAAGAGACATACAATCTACTTCAGTCTGCTGTGGCCAATCTTACCAGATGGGAAAACTGTGTTTCAATGTCTTCTCTATTTGACTCAACTGATGGGAGTTAGGTTATTGGTTAACAAACTTGGCAAGAAGACTGAAGTGGGCAGTTAAATACCTGGTGAGAATGACCCCTCCTTTCTGCAAGTCCTTCGGATGAGACTATAAACTGAGGCCCCGTGTGCGAACGCACACAGAACATCTTGCACACAGTTAAATCCTGTTCCGCTTTTCATAAGAGTAGGCCATCGTGTGCCGGTGGGAGCAGATAACAAGATTTACAAAACTACATACACACCAGGACTTGATGTTAAAAAAGTACATGAGTGCTTATTCTATTATCCTCAATATCTTAAGAATAAATAGATAAATAAAAATACAAGTATTCTTTGGTGTTGAGTACACAGCACTGAAAACACCCATTTATTCATTCCATTCTTTTGAAAGGATCATTTTTCAGGAAAGCAGAAAGGTGCAATATCACTAAATGCCATCCAGTTGCTGTCAGCCACTAGCTGGAACTACCTCATTTTCTTTCCTGTGTGGGTGCTGATGGTAGCCATTTACTGTAAACTTACTTTGAAAAAAAAAAAACAGTCAGTGTCCATTGACTGATCGTATTTCTGAATTGACGCAAAACTTTCCCCTCAGAGGAGAAGTGGGCTTTAAGCACACACACACACACACACCAGGAAACAGGCATCAAGATGATCCAAAGTTTATTTCTTAATATCTGTTTTACACTTCCCCCTCCCATATAAAACGACGGTACTGCCACACTGAAACAGACAGCATACTCCAGATTACCATGAATCCCAGACAAGTCACAAGAGACAGACAACAGATTTGCAGATCTTCAGAAAAGGAAGCACTTTCTTCACAGAGCTTGACAAAGACCCCTGAGACTGGGTTTTTAAAGCTGGTGGACAAGTTCAACAACCAGTATATAATGCAAATAAAAATCCGCTTCTCATTTATCTAGCAAAGTCTCTAGGTACAATGCCTTTTTCACTCAAGAAGAATAAAAACAAACTAAGAGATCTGGATTTGATAGGCCTATACGATATTACTATCCTGCAAATGAGAAAATTTTAAAAAAATAATTCAGTTTTCATTTCGTTTCATGTTGTTGATAGCCCCAATCACATGAGACTGACCAGAAGGCCATATCTGGGCTAGAGCAGAAGTAGTTAAGAACTTAAAAAAAAAAGAAAAAAAAAAAAAAAGCTGAGAGCATGTCTACAACTTATGGTACACTTATACCAGTGCTATCTACCCAGCAGCAAGTGGTGGTATTGCTATCAGTTTGGGAGTTTTAGTACCAAAATGTCAAATAGACCATGAGGTATATTCATAAGAAATAACAGTGAATGTCCAAATATAAAAATTCAGACTGCATTTTTTTCATTACTACTCCTATCAGAACGGCAATTAAAATCAGTAAATTAATACAGTCACATTTTACAAACACATTACACGGGTTCTTAATCAAATATGCATTCTCCAACATCAGCTTTATAACCAAGCTGGTAAAGTGCTTTATCATGATAAAAAATAATCTACCCCACAAGCATGCTACACTCTCCCATCAGATAAAAGACTTTAGTGTAAAGGGAAACGGACACTGCTGACCCTATCGACAACAAAAGACCCAGGTGTTGAGCTAAATCACATCAGCAAAGCAAACATCTATACCGCATAGCGACACAAGGTGCTGCTGGTGACATTTAATTATTAAAAAAAACCATGATGGCTGACTTTGACCCTTGCTGCCAAGTTCCATCTTGGGTTTTTCTCCCTCTTTCTGACCTCCTATCAACTGACAGTGCCACTAAAGGGGGCAAGAAGCTCACTGGTTACGAAATTCCTAAAATCCATAAAGGCATATCTTACTAACTTTTCTTTTTCCTTTTTTTAAAGCCAACCCTGAGACACCACAGGCCTTGCCATGTTGATACAATGTGTGACAAGATTGGCTCTTTCAGTTGTTGCATTAAACATCGACAACTGATTAGCTCTCTCTCTTTACAGGTGCTTTTTGCTTGGTTTTTCGTTTTGTTGCATCTTATAAACAGACTAGATCCTGCTACAGTGCCCAACCATTTTGAACTAAAGTTCACAGATGAAGATACAAAATAAAGACACTTAAAACAAAAAAAAAACAACTGGTCTTCACACACTGTTTCCATCAAGTTGTGGTATATTTTTATGGGAAGTGATTCTTTTCTAGACTGCATCCTCATCTGTGAACTTAAGTTCAAAATAGTTGGGACACAAAAGCAAACTCTAATATGTCTACAGATGTACAAATAAAAACCATGCAAAAGCACTACTCGAGTGTGCTGTAATCATAAGTAGACATTTTACTGAGGGATTTTTTATATAATGAAGAAAAAAAATTTTCCTTTGAGGGTTGAAACATCCAGGGGCTTTGTACTGCTGCAACTGCAGACTGCTGCTGTGCTGTACTGGTGACATGTTTGAGTAATGTGCTCTTTTCTCAAAGAGTGTCCAGGAAGGTTTTCAAATATGATGCTGTCATGATAACTGTAATATTAATGCCACTTACACACTTACATCTGAACAACATAATGCCCGATCTATGACGAAAGTCACTTAAACATATTTGAACAACATTATTTCTGATCTTTTGAGAATAGTCTATTTGCAAAGTTTTAAAGTTTCTGTGGGTATGAGAGTAAGCTTCCTGTCCCCTTTAATAGGAGCGCAGTGAGAACAAAAAAAGGACAATATTACATTACACGACTACATTTCTCAAAAGAAAATTCTATAACCTGTTTTACAGGAGGAATGTTACAGCTTGTGACTGATCTATTTACAATCTTGTTTAGAATAACACGGTCAAGTATTAGCAGTATGTACAGCTACATGTATCACAATACACTGTCTATTGGCTTCCTGCACTACACCTCTGTTGCTGGTCACAGGCCAGAAACTGAACACTTTGTACATCATGATTATGGGAGTCTCTTTTCAACAACACAGAAAATGCCAGAGATCTTTTTTTCTTTTTTTTAAAGACATAGTAAGCTGATAGCAGACAAAAAGCAGATGTGTCACACCCCAACAGACAAACAAAACACTTCCCCAGCCAGCAACTGCAAAGAAGATTGGTGCACAAAATACTGAACAAACTTCGTAGCCACAGGGAAAGGCACAGATCACAGGCTTCAAATATTTCCCTCTTTCAGCTGCCAGAAAGTTTTACACAGCACGACCATAATTTCGTTTGAACACGCCATGTGAAATCATTTGGACAAGTCGCCTCTTGCATTTGACATCCGCTTCCCTCTTTCACTCAAAAACTCTTCCAGGGTTGGCCACTTTCTACGTTGACTAGATCTACTGACCACAAGCGTACTATTTCAGATACATACATGCATTGTGACCTGCAAAGCAAAACGAGTCCAGATGGAAGGGAACTAACTACATACTTCTACTTGGTCAAGTCTTCAAGTTATTAGGCTTTTTTTTTTCATAGTTGTGATTTTTTTTTTCTGAATACCACTGCAGTTCTGAATAGCAAGACTTTGTAATCTGAATGCACTTAAGGTAAACAAATTTTTTTTTAAAAAGAAAAAAAACAGCAATCTTAAGCATTCAAAGAAAAAATATTAACTTTTCCCATACACATTGTCTTGAGGTTTCTTCACATGCAATCGAGTTCAAGATTAAATACAATACTTAAAACAACCTTTAACTAACTTCGATTTAAAAAAAAAAAAAATCTTTCACAAGATCAACTGCTCACATATGGAATGAACACACAACCAAACTGAGGATAATTTTAACCTAATTAGTCCCTAGAACCTATTGAAAACAAACAACACACACGCCTAGTCTTTGGTATGCAGCAGTGCTGTTGAAAAACCAATCTTCTAAAAGAAAGCCACAACACTGCCATGGAAGAAGGCGAAAACCAAAGATGTGGGTATGCCAAATTCTGTGGAGGAAATATATTCTGAATTCACATATTTGCGGATGCAACAGATTGTGATGCCGTCAGTCTCCAGACTTGTGCACAAAGGTGAATGGATCCAATCTCTCAGCCCAAAGAATACAATGCTTATGACTAGACACAAGCTGACAAATACTGCATAAATCAAAACCAAAACACTCGGATAAGACATGATTCAAGATATGAAACAAAACAGCTTTATTCTAAAAAAAAAGTTAAAACACCATACACAGACAAGACTTTGCACCATTAAATACCATCACAAAATTAAAACGTGAAGAAATAAAATCATGCTTGCTGACTGACCCATCTGCCATGGTGAGCATACTTACACACACACACACACATACACACAAGCACCTCTCACACCCATAGTCATTCCTCGAAAGTTAGATCTTCACAAAACTGAAGATCAACTCCACTTTTATGAAAATGCATGTGACCCTTTTGCACAAACCACAAAAAAAGTTTTCACAACATCAAAAAAGATAACAGCAGATCAAGGAAAACAAGGCTGTGTACCAGATCAGTGTAATGTGATAGACAGTGGAATGGGTGATGGTTTACTAACAATATACTAGATAAATATGTCCGTGTAATTTCTTTTATTTAGGGGGGGGGGGGGGGAGGGGGGGGGGGGGGGGAAAGAGGGCAACATAGGGATGGGGGTGGGGATGACAGGGGTTGTCTGTTAGAAATACAGAAGAAAAAAATGAGTGAAGACAAATATTCATACTATTTCTTTATATATATAGGAATTCACTAACCAAAGACCTGCGTTCTGTCCAGTATGTTCAAGTCAATTGCGTGGGTGGAGTAAGATTTTCAAATATTTTTCTTCAACAGAAGTGAAGAAACTGGGATCTATGCATCCATAACTCTGAATCAGTAACATTATGATGCAACAGAGCAGTAGAAATTTTTATTTTTGGGAGGGGGGGGGGAGAGTTTTTCCAGAAACATCCATTTTATAGGAAATTCAGTAACTAGGGACTGTGATTCTTTACCATACATTCAAATCAGGGACATGGTGCTATAATAAATGAAAAGGGGTACACAGGTTTACTTTAAACTTTTTGACAGTACACATTCTATAGGAAATTTAGTGACTGGAAAATGAATTCTTACATCATTAAGATTTATGATATGTGTGATAATGATAATTGAAATTTGTTGAAGTTGGATGTCTTTTTTAAAAGGAAGAGATAAAGAATGGAAAATTCAGAATGTAGGGTCTGCATTCTGTACTACATTCCAAAGACAGTAGTGTATCCTGTAGATCAAATGAAATCGTTGAAGTGAGGGTGTCGCTCCTGTCAATCAAAATGTATTATAAGAAATACTATCACAAGGCTCTTCTTGTAAAAGGATACTTCACAAGCAGGATCAGACACGAGTCATCAATATAATTACACCACACCAGCCGATCACGAGAAAGGATGATAATGGTAACGATGATGATAATGGTAACTGAAAGACATGGGCACTTTGTGAATAATCTCCCGTCTCTGCTGTGACAGTCTCCTCATTCACACCTTTCCCCCCTCTAGCAGGGTCACTAGGGGGGGAGCAATACATCTGACCACAACTGTCACTGAATGAAATGAAATGCACCATCAGGTTTGAATCCACGAACATAAAGGAAAGAATAACAAATTTAAAAAAAAAAAAAAAAAAAATTTTAAGAAAAAAAAAAAAAAGAATAACTACGGTCCACACTTGATTTTTCCTCTCTCACAGAACTACAAGATCCCACTTTTCCGAAAGCTGGCCATGGTCCCCAAGACGCCAGAAGTGGACCCCCCCATCACTACACCCTCTTTGGACTTTTGCGTAGACCTGGCTTCCCCCTCCCCTGCCGCGCTGGAGAAAGGGGACAGCCTGGAAGGGACCGAAGACACCAGAGGCATGCCTGCAGACACGGGACTGTCCCCCTTGTTCCACAGCAGAGAGTAGCCCGTGTTGATCAGCTTGCCCAACAGCCCCGTGTTGGTGGAGGAATCGCACGTCTCCACTCGGCCGGTGAATGAGGAGGACGAGGAGGAGGAGGCAGCGGTGGGGGTGGTGGAGGAGGAGGAGGAGGGGGAGGTGTAGGGGGGCATGCGGGGGCAGGAGGCGATGGGTCTGAGGACGGAGCTGGTGGTGGAGGAGGAGGCCCCCCTGTCCTGCAGGATGGCGGCCAGACCCAGAGACATGGTGTAGGTACTGCTGGTGTTGCTGCCGCTGCTGCTGCTGCTGCTGCTGCTGGTGGTGTTGCTGCTGTTACTGCCTGACTTCTTGCCCTCGGCACAGCGCGGGGTGGACGATCCTGCCGGCTGGGAGAGGCTGCTGATGTCGCTGCAGTAAAAACATAGCCATGGGTCAGGGTCACTCCTTTCTTTTCTATTCTGCATACTTTCCCAGCTTGTATCACTGAATTTCTTCTTTTCTTCTTCTGCATACTTTACAGCTTGTATCACTGAATCATTTCCTTCTTTTTCAATATATTTTACAGTTTGCATAACTAAATAGTAAAGTTAAAGCAGAAATTACTGTCTGCTATGTACATTGTGCTACAATCAAATTAAGCCATACCTCCAGTGATGTTCACATTAAACCTCAGGGAAATCTAGGAATCTGGCCATTTGAATTAAGAGAAACCATAACTTGAACAGCAGTGGGTTTTCTTCTTCCCTTTGCCACGACAGACATTTGTTAAAGTGGGCTCTTTTACTTTGGACAAAATGTGAGTTGTGTTGCAAACCTCAATTCATCATGTAGACATGGAAATCAAATGCAAAGGAATTTCTTAACGTATCGCCATAAGCTCTACACCAGGAATGCCTGCTGTACACAAAACACTGCACTTTCTACCAACACAAAACACTGCACTTTCTACCAACACAAAACACTGCACTTTCTACCAACACAAAACACTGCACTTTCTACCAACACAAAACACTGCACTTTCTACCAACACAAAACACTGCACTTTCTACCAACACAAAACACTGCACTTTCTACCAACACAAAACACTGCACTTTCTACCAACACAAAACACTGCACTTTCTACCAGCACAAAACACTGCACTTTCTACCAACACAAAACACTGCACTTTCTACCAACACAAAACACTGCACTTTCAACCAACACAAAACACTGCACTTTCTACAACACAAAACACTGCACTTTCTACCAACACAAAACACTGCATTTTCTACCAGTTTTTTCTGTGCATTTAGACCATAACGCAAAACAAAAAACATTCATCCACCACCCTGCTTTCTGACTATGGCAATACTGCAACATCAAGATAGCTAGCTAGGGCGTCACAGACAGGTGACATTCAGAAAGAAACAGGTAGGGGAACTGACCTGAGGCCCTGACTGTGCTCACTGGGATGGCTGACCACAGAGTTGGTGAATGTGTACACCATGGCACTGTCCGCCATTCGGCGACTCGGGCACTCCACAGTGTCTTCTGCAAAAGGATCAACACACACTGCTACATGCCATGCCTTCAACAAGGTCCTCTGAAATAGTGATTAGCGTGTATTTCTGCTGGAATGCATTCAATTACGCAGAACTCTGAAAAAGATTGGCACATTGCTAAAATGCTTTTCTTTTTTGTGTGTGTTCCTCAGCTAGAACTCCAAGGTTCACCCATGGTGAGATTTTGCTTACGCGGCTGTTTTTACCCACCATTAAGATAGCTGCATTCTGACTTTGGGGATGAAATGCATTCAATAATGTGACACTCCATCATGAAATGAGTCGCTCTGCACCTGACCCACTTTTTCACTAGGAGCCATTTTAGGCAGGTGGGGGTCAGGTTGTAGATTCTGGGATTTTGATTGATTATAAAATTTAAAATTTAAGCCATTTTTCTACCTTGCACTGAAGTATGAAGGCATAATTTTGTTTCCTTTTGCTTTAAAATAAAAACACATTTAAAAACATCCAAGCCCTCATTCTAACCACCTTTTATGATGCAAAACTTGTCAATTTCTCATTTTGTTACTTTCTGCAGTTAATCATTTAAATTTGTAAAAACTTTTCATATAAATGTCTGGTTTACAATATGTTTTCTGGATTGAACGGCCTTTTTATTGCAGATTAATAACATGCTAACAACTTAAAATTGACCTCTGGTGCAATGCGACTAATTATGTGGTAAGGCATCACTAATGTCTTCTGAAAATGATGAACAGACTGCTGAAATGCATTCAGTTACCTCCTCTGAAAAAGAATTAGCACACTGTTAAAATCGTTCAATTACGTTTTCCCTTTCAAAGATAAAGATCACACTAACTCTGAGCATACTTGTGTTTCCTGCGCAAGACGTTATACACAAGCTAGCACACTGAACTTTGATCACTCTCTCCCAGGTTGTCCACGCAAAGCAGAGAGAGAAGAGAAGAGAAGAGAGACAGGAGGAGAATTTCCTGAAGGCTCTTACCATCTTCTTCAAAGTCGCTGAGGGTGTAGGTCTCTCCTTCCAGGTCCAGCTTGCGCTCCCCCTTCACCTTCACCCCTTCCCTGCGCTCAAACAGTCCCCCAGGTGAGGCTGGGCCAGTCGCTGCCAGTGTCGCAGAGTCACTGAACCTGTCAGCAACACACACATTCTGCTGTACTGTACTGTACTGTACTGTGATGTAGTGTGGTGTGATGTGATGTGGTGTGGTGTGGTGTGGTGTGGTGTGGTGTGATGTGATGTGGTGGGGTGTGGTGTGGTGTGAATGATGTAATGTGGTGTGGTGTGAAGCCTTGTGCTCCCTGAGAAAGAACTTTTCTTTTTGTTTTAATTTATTGCCAACAGCTGTCCTTTCTGTTCTTTGGAGACATGACATTTTGCAATCAAGACAAGAGACAGAGATTTTGTGCTCTTATGCTGATCAATATTTTTTTTTTAAAGAGAGAGTGAGAACACTTAATAATTTCAGGCTTAAAATCAATGAGAAAAACCTGCTCTAACACACACACACACACACACACACACCTTCCTCTTTTCCCTGCCGATTTCATTCCATTGATCTGTTACCATACCTTCCATCCCTTCACAGGTTGTCCCTACACTGCAGTTGCTTCCCTTGCATAGAACATTGCCTCCCCCTACATAGTCTTTACTTCTTCCAACTAAATAACTAATATATGATAATGGTGAATGAAACGTGTGTGTCGTAGTAGTAGTAGGCACGTGCGTATGCATGTGAGCATATGTGTGTCAATATGCACATTTGTGCGTGCATGTGACCATGCGTGTGTGTACACAAGAGCGCTGGAACATGCCTATCAATAACGGCCCCCACAATTCACGCACCTTCCAGGGGTTTGACAATCTGCAGTTTGTCGGACATTTTGAACTGCTGTGAGGACTGATTGTTGTTGCTGTTGCTGCAGCCGAGGTAGGAGTAGCAGCTCTGAGGGGAGGATATGCCATCGG
Organism: Stramonita haemastoma; assembly: GCA_030674155.1. NCBI lineage: Eukaryota > Metazoa > Mollusca > Gastropoda > Neogastropoda > Muricidae > Stramonita > Stramonita haemastoma. The sequence goes on along the minus strand of CM060316.1, from coordinate 93,519,547 downwards.
GGGTCTCCACTGTTCGGGGGGGGCTCAGGCATTCACTCCTGCACACACACACACACAATGTACATACACATAGGGCATGTATACACACACAGAATTATGAACACACACACACACACAAAATTAATGTGTACACACACACACACACACATACACACACACAATTAATGTGCACACACACACACACACACACACACACACACACACACACACACACACACACACACACACACACACATACACACACACAGGCCATTTGTAGGCCATTGTGTGCTCGTGGGAACATATGCCAATATTTACAAAACTGCATACACACAGGGACCGGATGAAAAAAAGCACATGATTGTTTATTCTGTTATCCTCAAAAAAAAAAAGAAAAAAAAAATTAAAATAAAAAAACACACACACACACACACTAAATTCTTACAACTTATTATCAAGTCTGAGACTCAAATTTCTGTTAAAACATGCCTCTCAATATAACCATCTTCTCTACGATAAATATAAAATCTCTTAAAAGATTCATTTTCATGATTTCCTGAGAGAAGCTCTCAACTAAAATAACAATAATAAATGGAATTTATATAGCGCTATATCTTGCAAAAACAAATCAAAGCGTTTGCATGCAACCAATAACAATTTAGATTTTAAACAAAAAGAGACAATCATCATGCAGAAAATGGAATCTTTGTTGCATACTTGGTTTCCCGTTGCCCATCCAGGAAATCTCGTTCATTTAACTCATTGGCACGTCTCAGGGCCAGCCTCCTCAAGGCACTCTCCAGGTCGTTCGACCCAGGAATGCCCGGCCGTCCCAGTTCAGAGCCAGACCTGAACATCATAACAATATATTTTTTTTAAATCACTATCTTTTTTTCTTCTTGCTCCTGTTTGTTTTACATGCTAATTCATGCTTGTAAAGATTTGCATGGGTGTATATATATACATATACTGTGAAGCATGTACCGATGGCAAACGAGATTTTTTTTTTTTTTTCAATTCTTGCTTTTCTCATGAGTGCTTATTCCATTATCCTCAATACAAATTAAAAAAAAAAAAAATTTTGATTTAAAAACACACCCACACACACACACTCTTCTCTTTTCTAACACAACATTTTTTTTTTTTTTCAAAATAGCCTCCCAAGCCTTAAAAGCATTCTCTGTCATTTCTTACATAATACAATGCTGCTTTTTTTTGCTTTTTTCATTTTTTGGTTTAAATGTTTTTTGAAGCCACTTCACACCAAAACAACTCCTCCAGCCCACTGACCCATAAATGCTGTCCATGTCGGCGCTGTAGCCGTCGCTGTTGAAGGATTCAGAGTCGGAGTTGGTGAAGGAGGTGGTCAGGCTGTTGGTGACGGAGGCTGACATGCGCACAGAGCTGCTGTCCCCTGACGACTTGGCCGCCGCCTTGCGGGCAGCTCGCGCCGTTTCAAACACCTTCCAGCTGCGGGCCCTGGGATCAGAACCAAGAATTTATCATACTGCAGGAAAGTGTGGCTCTTTCTTATGTTTTATCAACTCAGCTAGCTTTTAAAGTTTGCTGGTTTTGTTTTGTCTGGCTCCTCATTTTTTGTTTTGTTTGTTGTTGTTTATTTGGGGGGGGGGGGGGGGGGGGGGGAGTTGTGGGAAGGGAAGGGAAGTTGTGGGAAGGGGGAGGTTGGGGGAGGGTGTTTTTTTGCTTTTTGTGGGTGTTTCCCACCCCCCCTCTCAGAATATGTTGTCATCTACAGACATTAGTTGGTTTATCTCTTTCTGTCCAGGACTGCATTTAGGGGGACGGCATAGCTCAGTGGTCAGAGCACTTGCTTTCCCTAAGCTAAGGTTAAGCAGCGTCGAGCGTAGTTACCACGTGGATGGGTGACCGTCTGCGCGCCTTGGCTCCAGAACAGTCCCCCCGGTCCACCCAGCTGTAAATGGGTACCTGCCCTCTTTAGGATCAGGGAGGTAAAGCAGCAAGGGAGAGGAGATGGGCACCCCCCTCAATATGCTGGCCCCTAGAAAAGCTGAGGTCTCTGATGCCTTGCTCCCCTACGACCACATATTACAGAAAACCTTTACCTACCTTTACCTTACTGCATTAAGACAGATTAGTCAATCAAAACCATCACCACCAGCAGTAGCTGTCTGGGGGACGAGATAGCCTAGTGGTCAGAACATTGTGCTGGCAATTTTGACGACCCAGGTTCGATTCCTGATCGAGGAGATTTTTCTTCTGGAGTTAACATCAGTGCTGACTCCACTCTCCCCAAAGTCCTTCGGATGAGACTTTAAAGCGAGGCCCCGTGTGTGAACGCACGCAGAACAAATTGCGCACACGTTAAATCCTGTTCCGCTGTTCGTAAGAGTAGGCCATCGTGTGGCGGTGGGAACAGATGACAAAATTTACAAAACTGCATACACACGGGGACTGGATGTAAAAAAAAAGCACAAAAGTGCTTATCCCATTATCCTCGATATAAAAGAATAAAATAAAAAAATAGATAAAACTAAAACTACCTGCGCTCCCTCCTGTCCTCCTCCTCCTGCTGCATGGAGCTCTGCAGCTCAGAGGCCAGCGAGTTCATGGCGGCCGCTCCCTGGGGAACAGCAGCGCTGACGTACAGGTGGCGCGTGGCCTTGGGGTTGTTGCGGTGGCGGTGACCCCTCAGCTCGTCCTGCGCCTCCTCCAGCATCTCAAACAGCTCGTCGTACTTGTCCTGCTGCCCACTCAGCTGCAAAAGGGTTAACTCCGGTTTAGGTTCTGAAAATCTGATCTTAAAAATAAATAAATAAATAAATTTTAAAACTCCCTCTGGTTTTGGTGCTGTTTGTGTTAACATTTTTTTTTCCTGTTTGTGGTAAGTTTGTGGGGACCGGATGAAAAAAAGCACATGATTGCTTATTCTGTTATCCTCGATATAAAAGAATAAATAAATAAATATAAATAAGTTTGACGACACATTAAAACGATCTTCTCTGCAGAAAGGCTGACAGTCTTTTTAACTTAATTTATGGTTTATTTGATTTATACCCTTTGGTGCAATATATCACGAGATCATGTGCGAGAGTGAATATATGCACCTGTCAGTATATCTGTGTGTCTGTCTCTGTGAAGATTTCATAAAGTACAAGATAACTTAGATTTCAAAATAAAATCAGGACCTCGTTTTGTTTTCTCTCACGTACTCTCATACTTCACATAATTATCTCATTGCCATGCATGTGTACATTCAAATCTGCCCCCACCCACCACCCCCACCCCATCAATTTTCCTGAAGGCATCAACTTCATTGCTTCTACATTAACCCATACATGACATCAGCAAACAATCATACCTGTTTTGTAAGCTGTCTTTGTGATTCTAGAGATGCTTGCAGTTTTTCTGCCAAATCCATGTTTTCAACCGTCAACTGAAATAATAAGAAAAAATCATTTGAAACTGGACTTAAGACATAGACATTTCATTTACACCAAAAGGAAAGACTGCAAAGACACAAATACCATACTTGATATTGCCACACGCAAGTAAACATACATCCACGCACAAACAATTAAGGTCCCTGCTTTTTCTTCCTAATATCCTAAGCCAAGACTAGGGAACTACAAACACTGACAATACGTATCAACAATCTGCTCAAAATCAGTCTCACATACTCAAAATCATGTGCCTGGTATCAGAAAAGCAAACAAGTATACTTGTATTAATCAAGCAAACCAACAGGTCAACCTTGAAGAAAATTGTACGCCTGCATATTAAAAAAAGAACATTTTTTATAATGAAATAAATCTATTTCTGGTCGTGATGGATGAAATTGACTGTATATATGGTCACTGATTCTGCTTGTTTTGTACTTACATAGATGCACTACTACTACTGCTACAAGTTGGGCCTTGAAGAGTGAGCAGGATACACATATGGATGTCTCGTAGAAAAAAAATTTTTTTTTAAAGTAAAGCATGTCTTTCTTTTCCACACTAGGGTTACTTTTTTAAAAAGCATGTATGCATGTATATATGCAGCATCCATGCATACAAGCACAAGCATACACATGCCCAGATAAATATAACAACCCATACTACACAACACTGCGCACGCGCACACGCATGCACGCACGCACGCACGCACGCACACACACACACACACACACACACACACACACACACATACACAAACATTCAAACACACACACTCTTATCCTTTCACAAGTGTACACACACACACACACACACACACACACACACACACACACACACACACACACACACACACACACACACACATACACACACACACACACCTTCTCATCCTTTCACATACACACACAGAGACACAAATAATTATATTTTTTAAAAACCAGCAGTCAGACCTGTCGAACACGTTTGTGCAGGTCGGCCACCTGGGCCAGCAGAGCGGTTATCTCCTCCTTGTGTCGGGAACTCTCCTCTGTCTTCAGGCGCAGCTCCCCGGCAAACGTCTCCACCTGCTCGTTCACCTCCGCTGTCAACAACACCACCGTGATGTCATCAACTAATGAGTGACACAATCAATCAGTCAATCAATCCATCAATCAATCAACAAACCAACCCACCTATCAATCAATCAATGCACGATTTAAAGAGTGCATAAAAATCTCCTGATTGCAACGTCAGTGACACCTTCACATCTTAACCTAAACATTCCCTCATCACAGCGCACAAATCCAGCACAACTCAGTCAAGGGTCTAAGGCCCAGTGCTAATATTAGCCTCTCCCTTTTACTAAGTCCAAGTGCTGTCAGTTTCTACTATAATTAGCACCAGCTTGGATGGAATGGATGGCAGCTAAGAGGAGCTAAAAAAGGGGAAGTGATAGCCATGTCATCTTCTTCTCCTGAATTGAGCGCCTCAATGGTCCTCTCTTTTCAGACCCCCCTTTTTTTTTTTTAGTGTTGACAGCATGATAATGATGACAATGATGTTGAAGAGGATAAAAATTTCACCAAATTCTTTCTTCCCATAGGTAGTTCACAGTCAATAAAGAAATAAAGCAATACATATTACCCAATAAAGAAATAGCACAATACCTATTACCGAATAAAGAAAACACCAAACTACATATATATACCAAACAGACAGACTTACCTAGCTGCTGCAAGCAGTCCTCCACCAGTTTCTTCTCTTTTTCTTCACAGGCCTCCGTGTCTGAGCGCAGCTGTGCACTCTGAGAGAAGCAGAAAGAAACGCATCTTTTTAATGTATGTACTTTTTGTCTTCAAGTTCTGTAAAGATTTCATAAAAATCCCATCTTAAAGCTACACAGTGATAACTACGAATCAGAAAAGACTAAAAAAAAAACTTCTTTTATTAAGTAGGAGATAAAGTAATAGAAAATAAAGGTGGGGGAGGGAGGGGTGTACAGAATATAAGATTTTCAGACGGACAAACACGTTAGACAATGGTTACTACAAATCAGAAGACTAAAAAAAACACCCCTTATTTTATTAAATAGGAGATAAAACTATAGAAGATAAGGGTGAGGGGGGGAGGGGTGTACAGAACATAAGATTTTCAGCCGAACAAACACGCTGATATAAAGCTGTAGACAGACAGACAGGACAGACACAGATCAGCAGACATGTGAAAGGATAACAGATGAACACACGCGTAGATGCATAAGCAAAGATAGAAGAACACAAGAGATATAGCACAGCTCTTTAAACTTTGAGGCCCAGTGAAGTATTAAATCTTACCTCCAGGCGCAGGGTGAGGTTTTCCTCCTCCAGGACATGCACCTTCTTATGCAGCACGTCCACATTGATCCGGCTGAGGTTGGGGGGATCAGGGCTGTACACACACACACACACACACACACACACACACACACACACACACACACACACACACATAAACGGTACAGTCTCACTGCCATTGTTTCCTTAAAATTCAGAGCACTTAATCATAAGCTTTCAACTCTGAGGAAGAATCACAAACATCCCACGTACCACCAAATACATACCAAATGCGCAATAAAAGACCTGGGCAATTACTTTCATCACGTTTTTAAATACTCATAGTTCAGTCAAAGTAAATCTGAACTTATGCGAAAGGATATATAATAATGAAAAAAAACACCACCTAACACAACAAAATTGTCTACATTAATCAACATTAAAAATGACGGGACACTTGCTGACTTAGTTCAGTTTCTTAGAACTATACTGAGAAAATTCTTAAGCTCTCCAGGGTGTATGTATACTCTGTAGGTATGTTTATGCTGAAAATTACAGTTTGGTGAGTGTATGTGCAGTTCAATAGTGTCAAGGGATCTGTATATCCACTTCTAATGAAATTATTCATGTAACCCAAATGGGCTTTTTCAATAACAAATTCTTGTAAATCTTGCAACAAACTGGCAAAGTGACAGTGAAAACCTATTGGTCTTAAGAAAGTGACTAAGGCTGAGCAAGTGTGGGAGACAGTCAGTCTAGCAGATTGGTAATTGAAAAACTACCACTAGGCACAAATACTGTAGATACGGATGTCACACACACCCTGGTGAGGCAGAGACCTACCCTGGGGAGCCATCTGTTGGTGACTGGTCCTGCAGATCCTCACAGTAAAAGCGCAGGAGTTCATCTTTCATAGACAGGTCATGCTTCAGCTGGTTGATCTGCACACACCACACACACACACACACACACACACACACACACACACACACAACACACACACACACACACACACACACACGTGAACACTTCTTTACTGTAATAAATGTATTGTACAGTATATTATCACTTACAGTACACACACAACAGTCACCACTTCATTACTGTTATGTATTGTACAATATATCACTCACACTATGGTCATGGCAGATTTTGTGTGTGAAAACTGGGCTGCTTTCCACAGACACATGTTTCCATATTTGCAGCATGTGTGTTTGCATGTGCATGTACTCTCTCTCTCTTTCATACATACATACACACATGCATGCACCATGCGTATGCACGCACATGTGCACACGCATTCGTTCATGCTGGTATACACACTTCAACAAGAACCTCCACAATTGCACTTTTGTCAACTCTTTCAACCCACCCTCCCACTCTTCTCTCTCTATCGTCCTCACACACATTTGCCCATATGCTTCAAGTTTATGTGCACAGACAGACAGACAGACAGACAGACAGACAGACAGAACACACACACACACACACACACAACACACACACAGAGTGTCACACACACACCACACTACACACAACACACACACACACACACACACACACACACACACACACAAGCACCACACACACACCACACACACACACACACAAACACACCCACACCACACACACAGATCACACAACACACACCACACCACACACACACACACACACACACACACACACACACACACACACACACAAAGAGTGTCACACACAAAACACACCACCACCCACACACACACACACACAACACACACACACAGAGTGTCACACACACACCACACCACACACACACACACACACACACACACACACACACACACACACACACACACACACACACACACACACACACACACACACACAAACAGAAGGCTACCTTCTCATTGGCGTGGGTGAGATGCTCGTCCAAGGAGTCTCCTCTGCAGGTGAGTTCCTTGTTCTTGCTGAGAAGAGTTTGTCCGATGCGTGCAGCAAGTTCAAGGTCACGCTCTTTCTGCAACCACACATAACGCAAACAGACTTATTCTTCTTTGGTCTCCCTGCCACACAGGAAACAAGATATGCATGTTACTATTAAATATTATCTTCTTAAGTGTTTCTATCAAATATTCTGTCAAATATTCTACAGTAGTCTTCAATGTTTTATATCTTTCCAGATGACCTTAAAATTAGAGAAATTCCAAAAATTTTCCTTTAAAAAAATTACAAGGTCATCATTTGAAACAATATTCACTACCTGAATCTTCTCTATGTATCTTCTTTTTTCTACCCCTTTTTGAAAGAATAGACAGTATAAATAGTACACAAGTCCTAGATTTGACAAACAAACTTCTCTCACTGACACAGACAATTAACGTCACACTAACACGCATTCATGTAACATACTTTACTCAGAGAAAAGGCAACACAGCATGAATTATAACAACAACTGTCAAGTTTTCTTAGGTGGATGCAAGCTATAGTTTACGCATGCATGCATAAATGCATGGGTGCATGTGGGTGAGCATGTGAGCGTAAGAGATAGAGAGGTGTGTAGGCTTTCATTTTCTCTTGCTCTATGCCCACGGGCTGAGGAGCCAGCCTCAATCAGACCAGACACTACATATATATGTTTACCTCTTCTAATAAGCGGGTGACAGCTTCAATATCATTGTAGGTCTTGGTCATCTGGGTCACCCTCTCAGCACATAAAACTGAAACACACAACAAGCATTTCTATACTGAAACACACCCCAACACAGCATTTCTGTACTGAAAACACACAACAGAGCATTTTTATACTGAAACACACAACAACACATCATTTTTTCATCACTGCTTAGCTTTAGCTCCAAATATATATCTCGATATGTAATTTAGCTTGGCTTTTTTTTTCTATGACTTTCCATTACAGCTTTGATCAAAAGGACTTTTATACTTTGCCTTCAGATTATGATGATGCCAATTTTATGCATAACAATGGAGGCAAATGATAAACCTGAAACTGACAAGCAAAGGACATGCATTTATATTGCATTCAAAAAATGTATCATGAAAACATCTTATTTAAAATCTGATATATAGACTCCGGCTTTGTTTTAAACTAAGTCAACCATAAGCCAACCACAGCAGCCACCTGCACAGAGAGAGAGAGAGAGAGAGGAGAGAGAGAGGAGAGAGAGAGAGAGAGAGAGAGAGAGAGAGAGAGAGAGAGACAGACAGACAGACAGACAGACAGACAGACAGACAGACAGACAGACAGACAGACAGGACAGTACAGACAGACAGACAGACAGACAGACAGACAGAAGACAGACAGACAGACAGACAGACAGACATGCTTCAACCATTTCACTCTTAACTTTATCTTCAAACTGTGTCAAACTCGGTAAAGATACTTTAAGGTGTAATATCTCTGGAAAAGAAAATTAGAAGTAATGCTTGACTCTAGTAATAGCAATACACAGTATCAAGAGCTGATTGGCATATCATGATTAATTTGACTACGGTGACTGGTGTACCAAAACGAATTCAATGCCTCTAGCCCTGTTGACCATGGAGACCCTACCCAAACAATCACCTCATTCAAACTTAAAACTCAAAACAATAACTGTTAAAAACCAACCACTCATTCTCAACGCCTCAGCCAAATGAATGGGCCAACAAGCTGCTGACTGACACACAAAGAAAGATAACGCTAAAAACACTGGAGATTTTTACACAAGTGCGAATTATCAGCCAGACAGCGGTGATCACTTGTTGACCTGTAGGTCACAACCTTTGTCAAAGTCTGGGTGAACTTTGGTGGAGGTCTGATGCACTTGATGGTTGTTTACAAGAACATTGACACAGATAGGAGACCTGACAACCCAAAGATGACAATGCTAAAAATGATCAGATTAGTGATGATTGGTGATTGAGAGGGCATTGGGGGTGACTGGGGAGGAGTGTTGTTTTACCTGGGAGAGAGGGGGGAGGAGGAGGAGGGAGGGAGAGGAGGTATGATGAAGAATAGATAAGGGTGCTATCCCTTCAGATTTGTGGTCTTATCTGACCTGGTGAAACAAAAGAGTTTAGCATACAGAGAAGCAACTATAAACAAAATTCATGTTGCAACCAACAAAAAAACCAATGTGCTTTGAATTTTATAAAGTAAATTGTATACCAGTTTAAAATTATCAGAAAAAAATACCCAATGTTGCAGTGTGATATCATCTGATCAACATAAATCAAAATCAGACTAAATCCTATCTAGACAAACATAAAACAAACACATACATGTACACATCCATGTAAATCACGCATGCCAAAGTGTGCAGGCATATATGTGCATGCATATGCATGCAGGCCACTATACATATGTCTGTACCCGACTGTTACAACCTTTTCTGACACATCAGCAACAAAAACTGACTTTTGTTTCTATAGCTGTAACTAATCTGATCTACTTATATCAAAAGGCAAAAAAAAAACCCAAAATGGGATGTCTCGTCAACCAAGCTATGCAGGACGCACACAGAGGACATGTATTAGCCTAATCTGATGACCAACACTACACTTCCCACTCTTGCTGGCCTGAACGCTGGATACTAACAACATCACTGCACTGTCTGACTGGCACCTGTTGCCGGCTATTGCTACGGCCAGCTATACAAAATGTCCTTACTCTGTCTTCATGTATGCATGCAAACTACACACACACACACATCCATGCACGCACGCAAGCAAACACACACACACACACACACACACACACACACACACACACACACACACACACACACACACACACATACACACACACACACACACATGACACTGAACACCAGGTTTTATATAATGCTCACATCAAAACAATGAAAATGTGTGACTGTTCATCTCAGAATAAATTACATACTTTATTACTTTGTTGTGATTTTGCATTATTCTAGGATTAGCCATTTGTACTTAATACCTACAGGCCTACTAATCATTAATTCCATAGCCATAGGTGTGTGACAAAATAACATACCATCTGTTTTGTATCTGTGTAGAGGTTTTTTTGTTGTCAAATCTAAACCTAAAGCCCTCAGTAAAAGCTATAAACCCTTTATGTGGGATTCTCTTGGTGCTTTGATTTGTGTGCTTTGCAAGATGCAGTGCTATAAAAAATTTATACATCATCATTATTTTCTATAATAAAGCAATATGGTTAATACTACTGATATGTAATGACCAGACCTAATCTATTTTCTTGCATCTGACCCCAGGCAACTGAATACTCTATCCTATTTTCCTCTATAAGTAAACAGCACCTGTGAAAAGCAGACGACACAGACCGAGGCCAGACAGGTTCACTCACGATTGTAAATCCTGTTGAACACCTGCTCTGGTTCCACAAAGAGCTCCTCCTGGCTCAGACACCTGGGCACAGGTGTGCCAGAGTTGGCAGGAGTGGCAGGTGCCGTCAGAGCTCCGCGCATCTGACTGCCATATCCCCCTATCTCCCCTGACAGAATTCGGTCCGGCAAACCGAAGGTCCCATTGTCGAAGGACGCTCTTCTTTCCAGCCTGAAGAAGCCCCCCTCCTGTGCCTGGTGGTGTTCTGGTTCCATCTGAAGGCTACCTGCTGGATCTGACTCAGAACTGGTGTACTGCTCCTCTTCAGGAAGCGACAACTGTATGACAATGTTGTGACTAGCTGTGTTGTCCATCAGGTCATCATCTACAGACATGGTTCTGGTTCTACAAGTTTTTCTGAGCTCCTCACCGTCTTCTGACATGCTGAACTGATCATGGCTGTCGTCACAGTCTGCTGCCAGGCAGTGGTTGCTATCAATTGACATGGTTCTGTTCCTGGAGCGTGTATCATCTTCATCATCATCATTATTATTGTTGTTGTTATCCTCCATTCCATCTGAGGAACTGCTGTGGCTGAGACAGCGATGATCAGACAAGCTTTCCGATGAACTGCTGTGCGCGGTGTGTCCAAGAGTCCTGCTGCTGTGGTAGCTGAGGTCATCCTTGTCATCGTTGTTGTTGTTGTTACAGTTCACCTCAGGCTCCATCAGAGGCTCAGTCTTCTCCTCAATCAGCTGAGGAGTGCTGTGAGAATGGACCATTGTCCTCAAGTGCCTCCAGTTGTCCAGAAAGGGGGAGGGGAGGGCATGGCTCGACTCCTGCCTGAGGTTCAGATTGGGTGTGGAGGCAATCCTATTCATTTTCAATCCACTAGTTCCACTTCTTTATAAAAATAAAAAAAGGAAAAATAAATGATCCAAAATGTTCAAATCCTCAAATAAAAGGAAGCAAAGGAACAATGTTAATACTCTCCGCAGTAAAAGGATGCTAAATCCGTGAAAGATTGAAGTCTGGAGATGGAACGAACCAAAAGATATAAGCAGAATACTCTCTGATCTTTGCCAAAAGGCCCAGAAGGAAAGAGCTTGCTGAAAGTCAGTTATATAGCCACCCATGGCCAAGTAGGGCAACAGGCGTCACCGATAACCTACATGCAAAAGACCTGTCAACAGGACCTGGCCACCAATCAAAACGCAGCACCGGTAAAAAAAACAGTCTGCCTCATGTGTTTTATCAGCATGGGCCGTCCCTGGGTATAATCTGTCTGTCAGCTATCCTGCCTCGTCTCTCTTCAAATGACCCACTTCTTCTCAATAGTGGGTTTTTTTGTTTTGTTTTGGACTGAGGTGTTTTTTTCTTAAGTGAGGTGTTGTTGTTGTTGTTGACTAAACGGTGTGTTTACCTCACAAACCATTGCCCCTCCCCTCCCCTCCCCTGACAAACTACGTTTCTGTCAACCTAACAATTAAAAAGGCTTAAAAAAAGATTTAAAAAAAAAAAAGAAGCAGAAAAAGAGACATGCATGTATGATTCATCTGAACCGGTTCCAAGTGGGTCCAAACCACTCAATAGCTGCTCTGAATTGATCTGCTATTTAAATATACCAATCCATTAACACCCCTTCCTGTTTCTCTTTTCTTTCTTTTTCCGACTAGAGGAAAACCCACATAAAAGGCCAATACATGCTCCTCCCTTTTTAAAACGAAAAAAAAAAAAAAAAGAAGAAAACAAACAAACAAACAAAAAAGAAAATGTCAGACAGAAAGAAACAGAAACAGCAATAGAAAAAATGTTGAGTTTTATGTCTGCGCAGATTTGAGGTGGAAAAAACAAACCTTTCGGCTTGTTTTGAGAGAGAAATGTTAAAAATCAATTCACACTTCAGAGGAACCCAGGTAGGGGAAGAAGATGGAAAGAGAGGGACAAATAGGTCAGATTACAGGGTGTTGTTGTTGTTTTTAGAGCAAACAGAGGGGGTGAAAAAGTTAAACTGCTCAAAAACCACAAATCATATACAGTTGTTGTTGTTGTTGTTGTTGTTGTTGTTGTTGTTGTTGTTGTTGTTTTTGGGGGGCATTTTGAATTTCTGTTACATTACTTACATGCATTTGATGTTTTTGGCTCATATTTAGTCCATGTCTTTTTTGTTGTTGTTTGTTTACTTTTCTTGCTCTAAACTCATCTTTTCCTGGTGAAATCAATTCATGACACTGAGTACACACACAAACACACACACACACACACACACACACACACACACACAAAACACACCACACCCACAGCTCCTCTCTCTCTCTCTCTCTCTCTCTCTCTCTCTCTCTCTCTCCCCTCTCTCTCTCTCTCTCTCTCTCTCTCTCTCAATATTTAAAAATGAACACATATTTTCTAAAGGTTGCAACAAAATATTCCTCTCATCATCAACATACACAAAACAAAAATGCGAGACAAGCCGGTAAATATTCCGGAATAACATCCACCTTAAAATCAAGCAAACAATCAAAAGAGCACAAGCACAATAAACAAACATGCTAATCATACTGTTAGGATCTCTAGTCATTTTCATTTTTGTTTACCACCTCAGCTCTGTAGGGTGATATCCTAATCAGTCATGCTCCTGCTGAGATTATGAATCAAGGAGTAATTACAAAACCGTTTCTAATCTATGTGAATGTGCAGATATTTCAGCATACCACAATGGAAAACTACAGGGGGAAAGACGCATTAGAGTGAAATACATTGGTGAAATATGATGTGATTGTATGGGCTTCAGTTCTCTTCTGAAACTAACTCCTGTTACTTTTGTGTGTGTGTGTGTGTGTGTGTGTGTGTGTGTGTGTGTGTGTGTGTGGTGTGTGTGTGTGTGTGTGTGTGTGTGTGTGTGTGTGTGTGTGTGTGTGTTCCTATCAAAGAAGCGCACATGCAACATCATCTATGCAAGGTGAAGTTAAAAATACTTAAACACCTATATTCACACACAAACATATAACATAATTATTAATAATATATATATATAATATATAATGTTTTTTTTCTTAGATGGATGGCTTGATGAAAAAAAGCAACTGCACTGCTTACTCAATGTACCATCTGGAAATAACAGTTTGACTCGACTTCACACACACACACACACACACACACACACACACACACACACACACACACACACACACACACACACACACACACCACAAACATGTATGCACACACACAAGCATGCACACACACAGAGCAAAATCATGCACTGAAACATACACAAAATGGACAAAGACTGGTCAGTTTCAAGCAGACGAAAAACAAACTGAGATGAACAAAATTACAGAAGAAAAGAAATCAGAACACAGGGTCAAAGAAAAAAAAGACAACACAGCATCAAAAAACAACAATGATATAAATAAACAAAGCTCAATTCTGTGGACAACACATGAGAGAAATGCACACACAACACATAATTATCAAAAACTGTAGAAGATGCACACATGAAAAGCATTCAGTCTCAAAACTTTCTGATGAGAAGACATGACTTTCTGATGAGAAGACATGACAAGCTGTGAGCAAGACACATACACCACATAACAAAACAACTGAATTAAGGGACAGGACAATGAATACTGGCAAGGGATGATTCAAGATTCTGCAAATCATCTGTAATCTTTTCCTCCATAGTCTTCATCTTTACAAAAACAATGGTAAGGCAAATGAGTCCCATAATCCCCATGGTCGTTTGGAGCAAGGTGTCAAGACCTCAGTTTCTCTAGGGGCCAGCATCTTGAGGGTTGCGTCTATCCCCTCTAGATTCTCCCTCACTGCTTTATCTTCGGTTTCCTTGTCCCTAAAGAGAGCAGGTACCTATTTACAGCTGGGTAAACTGAGGGACAGCACAGTGCACTGAAGCTCAAGGTGTATGGTCACCCATCAATGAAGCAACCCCATTCAACTGCTCTTCAACCTTAGCTTGAGGAGGGCAAGTCTTCAGACCACTAAACTATGTGGATGGTAAATCTGGATTACAACGCAAGACCAGAGTAAATGCTGTTCTTGGATCCTTTCCTTCTCTATGGATTTTCTGTACAAATGCATGCATGTATACACATGCAAATTCCCCCCCCCCCCCCCCCCCCCCCCCCCCCCCCCCACCACACACACACACACATGGGAAGGGGATGGGTTAGCCTAATTGGTTAGAGCATTGCGCTCATGATCTGCAGACCTAGGTTCGAATCCCACTCAAGGAGACCAGATATCCTCCCCTGGAGTTAACATCAGTGCCGACTCCACTCCCCACAAAAGTCCTTTGGGTAAGATTATAAGCCAAGGTCCCATGTGCAAACACATGCTGAGCTTCTTGTGCAAACTTTAAAACCTGTTCTGCTTTTTGGAAGAGTAAGTGGAAGCAATGACAGAATTTACAAAACTGCAAACACACTGGGACTGGATGTAAAAAAAACACAAGAGTGCATATTCCATTATCCTGATAATAAAAGATAATGAATAAAAAAAATTTTTTTTAATTTCTGAATAAATAAAATACAACACCACACACACACACACACACACACACACACACACACCCACACACACACCACAAATTAGTCACACTTTCACACACGCAAACAAAAGTTTAGGTCAGTTTTAATCAAATTTAATGCAGCAATAGATGAAAGGCCCTTATGCCAGTAACAAAATAAAGGGACAAAAATTTTGAAAATAAGGGGGCACAGGGACAGAGTGAAAAAAAAAGACAAATTGCAAAACAATGCACAAGACCAGCATACAGAAGCAAACACATGGCAAAACCAAGCATAACCATTTAGACAGCACAATTGTGATGCATCAGTGGGCTGGGAAAAAACACATTCAAGAACAAGAAGAAAAAAAAAAGGCTTTGAAGTGAACAAGACACAGACAGAGAGAAGAGGGAAGGAGGGGGGTCAGCAAACAAACATCCCCCTTTCTCAACTCACTGAAGGAAAAAAACTTCATCAAACAGCAAGACCGAATGCACAGAACACCAAGGCGCACGCACAATGCACAACTAGAGACACACGGTTGGCTACACAAGAGTATGAAACAAGTCACAAACTGGAACAGCTCTCAGACAACTCAGGTACATTATGTATGTATAGCTAACACAGCAGCAAGAGCAACTTGGGCTTACCTCCTTCATCATAAGCTGACATGAACAGAAAACCAGAACCCATCATCATCATCATCCAAGATGTACAAATGCACACAGTATTCAGCATAATTCATTTTTATTTCTTTCATCACTTTGTATTAACCAGTTTTCACCGTTTGTGTAGTTCTCTGTGTTTATGATTGCTACTGATGATAGTGATGCTTTATTGTGATATCAATTAAATTACAATAACCTGAGAAAAGTCCTATAACAAAAAAACTTATCAAAAACACAACCACTTATAGCATAGATAGTAGATACAGTATTGGATTCACTCTGGGAGAAGGTGTCAGCTTTTGAACCAGCCTCTCCCCCCCCCCCCCCCCCCCCCCCCTCCCCTCCAGTTCTGTATCTACTAGTAAATTGTGACTCTAACAGTAACACCATCTGGTGTTTTCAGGTTGTGTTCACAAAAGTTCAGCAAAGACTAGTATGGAAATCATCTATTGCACTGTTATCTATAATCATAATCAGCTGTTCGGATTTACTCAAGCAATGATTTTAGATACCTAAGTAAATAGTTTGTCTCTGAGAAAAATACGAAAGTAAAAAGTTCTTGTGATCTCTGACTGAATTTTGTTGATTATGTTATTTTCACTTATTCTGATGTTTAGTTTTCAACATACAGCAGCTCTT
>CM060316.1:93480218-93497718 GCA_030674155.1 Stramonita haemastoma | reverse complement strand
GTGAGGGGTGGGGGGGGGGGGGCGTTATGTCTCTGCTCAAAGCCAAGCCAAGTGGGCATGAGTGTCGAGGAGTAGTGTCGCAACAGGTCACTGATTTCTAACCCACTTACCATAATCCACTTTCCGCTCACCATCTCTCCTTCAAACTTCTCTCTGTGATGGTACACTGGCACTGTTTCAAAGACAGGGGACAAAGCATCTCCCGAGAAAATACTACACTGAATCCTCCCTCCGCTTCAGGACTGTGTTCAGATCATACTGGACAATATCTTCATGACGTTACAACCACATGGTGTTTATCTACCAGACTGAAGGCACGTCTACAATGGATAATGATAACCAGCTTTGGTCAAGTCCTCTCGGATGGCCTGTGAACACTCCAGGGTTACTCACTGTTATGAAAGGGAAAAGCCACTACCTGACCTGAGGCATTCAAAAGCCGAGGTGAGCACTTCAACAGCACCATGTTGTTATCAGCCGATAAGCGTTAAACCTGTCAGGATGACCAGTTGCCTGCACCACTTGGACTCTTACAGACAGTCGACTGGCTTCTTGCTACGCCCACACATATGTAACTATGAGGTCAGTGACTGGGATAGTCACCTAATGAAGTGACAAGCTGAAATGACCTGCTGGGAGAAGTAATCAATCACATGAGTTCTGCCTATTCCGAGGTGAGTTTATCACTTTATCGATATAACCTGTGACCAAAAAAAAAGGAAAGAAAAAAGAAAAAGAAACGACTGCTTTGAATCTTTGTTCAACTTTTTTCTTAAATCTATCATTATTTCAATATTTGGTTTTTGTATGCATCCTGTGAGTACCAAGTACCCTCCCACCCCTTCCCCAAGTGCATAATGAAACATGTACAAATGCCCACAAAAATGACAACAACGAGGGCAAAAAAAAGCTATATATTGATCGATTTTTGCAAATTTTTTTTGATTTTCTGTTCAGTTGGTTTTCCTTTTTGGATTTATTCACAGGTGGTCGGTAGCTTTTAAGTGCGTATCGTTTCATGGAGGTGGGGGGGGGGGGGGGCTTGTTTTGGTTTAGTCTGTATGTCCTTTTTTCTTTCGTTTCTTTTTTTTTTTTTTAGGGGGAGGGCTTCCTCTTGTTTGAATTTTGCTCATTTCTGTCTTCTTTTTCATGTTGCTTTTTTTTTCTGAATTAGTATAGTGGATGATGATATTGTGCAAGCAGTTAGTAGGTTGTTCATTCTTTGGTCAGTTGTCAGTTGTTACACAATAATCAACTAGCAGCTTAATTAATTTGAATGCTTAGAGTAACCATGTGTTTGAAAAAAAAAGGTGATCTTAATTACAAATCATTCATTGATCTATCATTACATAAGTATATTTAATTCACAAACTTGCTGTTTGTGTTTACTCCATCAGTCCAAGTTGTTATTACGCTTGCTTTTTTTATATTTTTTTTATCTAACCCTTATGAACTTCTTTAAGTGCCAGATCAGAGAAAACTGTAAAGATATGCTTCGCTAGTACCACGAAAGTGATAAGACTTAAGCATTGAAACAATTAACAAAACGTTTTGGTGTAAAAACTATATAAGATACAGCCATGAAAAATTAACAATACAGCAAAGAAAAATTAACTATTTTAAGACAAATAAATGAAGATTCTCAATCTGGGCTTCTTTTTCAGTTACCATGATAGCAAAGACCTACTCTGGCATTCAGAAGTATGTAACAGAAAGCTGTTTAGCACTAGGAAAGCACTTTACACAGAACGTCAGCTGACAGCCTGTCTACAGACAATGAAAGGGTTAATAATCATGTGCACCAAGTATGGATGAGTATCATAACTTCCTCGAAAGCCAGCAATGTGATCTGCTTATAGTTGGCCATGTCCCAAGACAACATCAGCAACCAACTGTATAGTATACCCAGTATCGAAAAAAGAATCTTCCGGAAGGAAACTCTGATAAACTTAATTACTCTCCTTGTTTTCTATCGCACTTTTCATTTAATACATCATAGATAGCAACAGAACCACCTTTTTCCATTAAAGGGGAATCATGAACACTATTAATTAACACCATGCTGTTGACAAAACAAAAACTTTGTATCAGACAAAAAAAGAAGAAGATAAGCAAAGCCTCTTCTCTCTTTGCCCTCTTTTCCTCCCTCTCTTCCCCCCCCCCTCTCTCTCTCTCTCTCTCTCTCTCTTCCACCCTCTCTCTCTTAACTCTGTGTTCACTCTTATTCTGTCCTTGTACTCCTGTACTGCAAACTCTCAAACTGGTCCCTTACTCATAAATTATCAGGTTTAATCTAATTGATAAAATTAAAATCATACATCTTAATAAGCATGCATGACGCATGCACACAGGCACGCATGCACACACACACACACACACACATACACAAACATCACACACCACACACACACACACACACACACACACACACACACACACACTTCCTTGTTTGGGGGGGGGGGGGGGGGGTTGCTAAAAACTGGTCATAAAAACAGTTATAAAGTCATGACAAAATAAAATCTAATTGTTAGGCTATTCAGTCAAATAAAGAAAATAAACAAAACTGAAAAAAAAACCACCTGAATAATAGTAACATAATATTAGAGCTTTAATCTGATTTCTTTATTATTCAGTTGCAAAAATCATGCTTTTTGTTAAAGACTTTTTAAAAATTGTTTTAAACCCACCCAAACAAAAAAAACAACAACAACAGAACACAAACAAATACAAAAAAACAAAAATAAACCACCTCAGATAAACAAAACAAAAATAAACATAACAAAACAGAACAAATGTACTTTTTGAAGTGTAAACAATGCAAACTTCTTTTTTTATTGTTAATTACCATATTACCATATACCCAGCTGCTACAGTTACAGCCACACTTCCCCCCCCCCCCCCCCAAAAAAAAAAGTCATTGGTTTTTTGGGAGGTTTTTTAAACGAAAAAAAGACCACAGAAAAAGAGTCAATGTTTTGTGGTGACAAATCAGCAGAGGATCACACCACCCAAAGCTGCTGGTCGCGAAATATCAAAACGAAATTAGGACCTGCTGGTGCACAATGAATTGAGCATGATTTATGAAGCAGTTCCTGTTCACTTCACACGTACACATTCTAAGGTCAGGGTCGATCGGACTGAAGCGTTGTTTACAAATCGCTACCTTTTTTTTTTTCTTTCTTTTTTTTTAGCTTGTTGCTATGATCAATACAATTCTTTGCAGACATTCTCTTCATGTGCATTATTGACAAGTTTTTATAGGCGCAATATAATCCGTCCATGCATACACACGTGGGCAACACATGCATGTATTCACATGAACATGTGCAGACTCGCACACTCACAGAAAAGCATGTAAGCACACACATACACACATACACACAAACAAGCATGCACACACATATGCACACACGCACGCACACACACACGCATGCACACAGTCACACACACACACACACACACACACACACACACACACACACACACATAAAGTTCAACATGAAACTGCATGCATGCATCTGTGTTTTGCATTTGTGCAACTGTTAATGAGACAGGGAAAAAGAACAAGGAACTGTATGTGTTTTCTGTGCATACGTGCATCTGCACATGTATGTGTGCTTGTATCGATGTCCTGTGTGAGCAAATTGTTCTCCTCACTCCACTCATTATTTCCCTCCTTTAGCCCCCACCCTTTTCTTTCTCTACCCTTACCCATCAAATTACCCATATTTTTCACCCTAACAGTCAATAAAAAATAAGAAGGCATCCAGTTCCCCCAGATTTGTTCTTCATCAGTCATCATCAACTCCTCTTTCATCTTAATTAATCAATGACGGACAGACGGATATGTCATCTGTCTGCACAGGCATTCTTAGCGCATGACTCCCGTGATGTGTCATAAAACTGTTACACATTAAGTGAAATTATATGCTCTGCAAGACATTTTATTTTAAGCTGTCACATTATCTCTGAATACATAATGAGTAAATTATTTAACTGTATCCTACATTCATTCATCCACTTGCTTAAATACATTGTTTTGTTGGGTGAGGGGGGAGGGGGGGTCCTTCTTCTTCTTTCCACTTCATTTCAATTTCCTCTATTGTCCTTCGAATAAGACTATAAACCAAGAGAACTCGTGTGTGAACACATGCAGAACACCTTGCACACAAGTAAAAACACATTCCACTTTTTGGAAGAGTAAGTGATTGTGTGCCAGTAGGAACGGATGACATTCTTTTCCTTCATGCATACACACTGATGTCATGTTTAGACACCATCCCTAAAGTCCAGATGTGGCTACTCAACGGTCAGCAAAAACTGTTGCATGTATGTAACACAAAATCTCACCATGGGTGAACCTCAGAGCTCTAGCTGGGAAGAAAAAATTCTTTTCCTTTTTTCTTTCCATCCTTTTCTCTTCTCTTTTCTTTTTTTCTTTCTTTTTTCTTTTTCTTTCTTTTTCTTTTTCTTTCTTACTTTCTTTTTGTCTTTCTCTCTTTCTGCTGGTGAGATCTACCTCTCCTAAGGTGATTATGACATGAAACTTGAAGAACACTGGACACATGTACAACAAAGCAGTTCAAACAAAAACAAACTAAACTAAAACAAAATTTTAAAAATAGTGACAGATCCTCATGTCACAAGCAAGACAGTGGATAGTTTTGATGTAACTCTGACAAGCCTCGGGTTATCTTGCTGCAAAAATATGGCATGGCATATCATTCAGACGACAGACTTTACGTTCAATTCATGAACTCTTCCATCAGTTTGTTTGTTTGTTGTTGCTTTTCTTAACAGTATTTTTTTTTAAATGTAATCTATTACATCACCCACTCATTCTGACTATTCTCTTCTCTCTCTCCTCTCTCTCTCTTCTCTCTCCTCTCTCTCTCTCTCTCTCTCTCTCTCTCTCTCTCTCTCCCCACCGCCTTCTCATCACATCCTTTACATCTGTGGTTTAAAGTGTATAAATACTTATGAGTGAGAGAGTGGGGAGAGAGAGTGAGAAAGAACTGAAAGAAAGAGAAAGTGAGAGACAGTTTGTGTGTGTGTGGTGTGTGTGTGTGTGTGTGTGTGTGTGTGTGTGTGTGTGTGTGTGTGTGTGTGTGTGTGTGTGTGTGTGTGTGTGTGTGAGTGTGTGTGAGAGAGAGACAGAGAGAGAGAAAAGAGACAGAGACAGACAGAGAGACAGACACACAGACAGACACAGAGAGAGACAGAGAGAGAGATAGAGAATTCATGTGAGAGAGAGAATGCATGTGAAAGAGAGAGCGCATGTTCATGTTCATGCGAGTGAGTGAGTGATTGAGTGTGTGTGTGCATGCGTGCGTGCGTGCGTGTGTGTGTGTGCATGTGTGTGTGCATGCACGCACTTGCATGGATATGTATGCACTCAAACTATCCACTCACTGACTTGCACCAACCATACACTTCAAACAATGAAAATCAAGTTTTTCTCCAACTTCCCCAACAGCACACATAATCTGACAGCTTCAAACTTACAAACAAAACCTTTCACCAAACAAAAACACCACAACCGACAATGTAACCCTGTACAGCTTTAAAACAAGCCTCCTCTCTTTCCCAACCATCCTGCATGTTGAAACATAATCTGGCTAATGCTCATAAAATTACTCTTCGTCTTCTTCAGGCTTTTTCAGACTTACCTGAATCCGAAAAATAAGCCATCCCAAAGACTGATAACCAGTATTCCTCCCTGTCTGGGTGAATCTCTTGCACACCAAATCAATAAGAACACAATCCTGGCACGGAGAGAGAGAAAGAGGGCAGACGTCTCCTTTTGCCTTCTTGGAGCCTCACAGCTATGATCTACTACTACTGCTACTACTTCTTTTTCCTCTTGCTTACAGTACGAACACAATGCAAGCTCCGAGTGTCAATGAACCAATGTGGGGGTTTGTTTCTCTCTGTCCAGATGATCCTCTCTGTTCTTCCTTGGTGAGAATCACCACAGTCCTCTACCCCACCCAACCAAGCATGACAATGAGAAGAAGAAAAGAAAGAAAGAAAAGAGAGGGGAGAAAAAAAACACACCTCAGCACAGAGACACAGCCTTACTCACAAGTGAAGAAAATCTGAGAGTAGAGAGAAGGGAAAAAAAGGTATAAGGGGGAGATGAGACTTCTTTTCTTTTCCATGGCAAGTTGCCCGACAACCTTCATCTTCCCTTGCCTTCCTGTACTGTACAGTAGGGAAGCGATAATTGGATGCATGCTTTCCAAGCTTACACTGGTGGGGAAAGAGGGGGGGGGGGGGGTTTCAAAGACAAAAAGGTTAAAAGGATCTCTCTCTCTCTTCTCTCTCTCAGCTCTCTCCTCTCTCTCCTCTCTCTCTCTCTCTCCTCTCTCTCTCTCCCTCTCTCCTCTCTCTCTCCCCCCCTCTCTCTCCTCTATCTCTCTCTAAACCCCCAACCCTTTCTCAACCTCCCCCCCTCTCCTTTACTGTCAGGAAGCAGGTTATGTACCGCTGTATGGCAGGAGTTACAAGTAGATAGCATGAAAAACATTGCAGGGAAAAAATAGCTGTGTGGTGTTTTCTGGCATGCATGGATATAAAATGGTCTTTTTGTCTCTCTGCAAAAGGGCCAAAATAGCTGTCAGTAATTCTCTTGCAGTCAACATGAAACCCATTACCTACATTGTGTATATTATACATGCGGTATATTTTCTACGCTTAGGCTTGAATGACTTGGATCAACTAGAAAATAATGCCATAAATCTGCTAGAACCTTTTTCTTCTCATATTTGTACTGAAAAAGTAAATTAATTTTTCCATCTGAATTTTCTGTGTGTATGTGTGCGAGCATGCATGCATGTGTGTGTGGTTCTGACTTTTTTCCCCACTATTCTATGGCTTAGCTTGAATGATACATTAAGATGATACAATAAAAGTGCAGTAAATTTGGTTTGCATAGTTTCACTTTGCTATGCCTATACAGTACTATAGATTAGATTGACATGGTTTAGTTGTTGCATCTAAATTAATATGGTCTGGTGTCACTAAATTTGAGCTGATGTTTTACCTTTGGCTTGGTAAGAGTTGTTATTATTCAATTTATTGTATTAAATATCACACACAGCTATCTGCTACATGATTACATTATGAATTGGATAGGGGGAAAATGTATCAATTCCTTCCCCTTGTCTAAAACAAGTAAAAAAGAAAAAACACACACATACACAACAGTAACAATACTTCATATCCTGCCAGAACAAAGGCTCATACTTAAAACCCCTTTGACCTCTACACACACACACACACACACACACACACACACACACACACACACACACACACACACACACACTCACAAAACCATCACCACCACCCACTAACCACTCTCCCTCCATCACTGCTCATCTTTTACTCCATCATTCACACTATTACCCCTGTTTTCCCTCTTCTACACATAAAAAAAGCAGCATCTACCTACCCCTCCCCCTTCCTCCTCCCCCCCCCCTCCCCTGCCCCACTTCTCTCCTCAAGGACGCTCCAAGGAGGATGATACAATGGCCCATGATATTTCCTCTTGCTATTTTGGTCACCATCTTCCTGTCAAACTGGATTCTTGCCAAGATGGTTGTTTTTTTATATTATATATTCACCACCACTAGTTACCCCACAGCCTATGGAAAGAGACAAAAGAGAAAGGGAAGAGGGAAGAAACTTTGAACAAACTATGGAAATCTTCCAGCTTGGTTACTGACACAGCAGTTGCAGTTCTGTTTGACGTACTTCATAAGAAAATGGTAATTCTCCCCAAAATAACATTTAAAAATAACTCATGTGTTGCACTATAAAAATTGGACATAAAGACAACTGCATAACTTGATATCAACTGTGATGCTCTTGTCATTGTCATTATGAATGTGGCATACTGATGTTGAAGGCAAGAATGATAAAACAAAAAGCACTTTTGTTTCATTTTTTATTTATGAAGTAAAATGTCTCTCTTTTGGTAATTTACGGTCTAGTTTTTTCTTACTTTCGGTCCAGCATTCTACTAGTTTTTTTCTCAAGCACAATCTTCAGCAGTTTAAACATTTTTTGTTGTTTGTTTTTGGTTGGTTTTTTTTTTTAAATAATCATGAATTATTTGCCTTAAAGATGTGAGCACCTTAAATCTCACTTTCAGTCAAATAAACATTAAATAAACAAAATTTGACTTTTTTTTTTTAAACTCACCTGTACCTAGACCTTTAAAATAAGTAGAAAAAGAAAGGTTGGTAAAAGCCTACCTTCCTCTTCATCCAGAGATATTGCAAAAGAAGTGAACATGGTAAGCCTTTTTTTCTTTTTAGGGAGAGAGTGGGAATAGGGAGGAGAAGTATGGAACAGAGTTTCCGCCAGTGTCCGAGAGAAAAGAGGAAAGCATAAAACAGGTGGGCTAGTGCTGTCAGCCTTCAGATGTAGGTAAACCAACAAAGAGACCTCTATGTATTCCAGAGCTGGCTGGCCTGCCCAACACTGGTTCAAAAGTTCACCCACACACTTTACAAGGCTTCATCTAGATTCTACGATCTGAATATGCCTAGTATTCTTTAAGGTTTGGGGTTCTTTTTTCATTCCTTGCTAGAGCTCCAAGGTTCACCAAAGGTGAGATTTTGCATTATACACAGTCATTTGCCCACCATTTAAGGTATCACTATTGCATTCCCACTTTGGGGATGATGTCTTAATACAACACCTGTGTGCATGTGTACAACACCTGCGTGCATGTGTATTTAAAATTTGTTATCCATTCCTACCAACATACAATACTAGTCTACTCTTCCAAAACTTGCAAAGGCAGAACCGGTTTTAAGTAACATGGGTACAAGATGTTCTACATGTGCTGGTACATAGTACCTCGAACTGTAGTCTCATACAAAAGAGATTTTCAGAGGAGCGGTGTCAGTAATGAGTACTAATGTTAACGCCAGGGGGAAAATCCCTTAAACAGGCATCTTGGAGTGACTTGAACCTGCGTTGTCATATCAGGAGCTCAAAGCTCTAACCACAAGGCTATCCTGCCCCACTATTACATTTATATAAACACACAACACACACACACACCACACACACACACACACACACACACACACACACACACACACATTAGTATAAAATTTAGTATGATTAAGCATACACACATGCACACAGACATGCAATATGCATACATACACTAAATACCAGGGTTCGCGCTAGGATTTTTTAAAACCGGTACTGCGAGTTGCCATTTCAGAGATATCTTGACCAACTCCCCCAAAATCGGTCCCCAGAAAATAAAATCTGGTACATACTGTGAACAAAACGAAACTATTCAGTGAGGGGGTGGGGGAGGGGGGGATTGTTCGGCAGCAAAACTAAATCTAAATTGAACGCGAATCTCTCAGATTTTGACTGCCGTGCTGCTGCCACTCGCTTCTTGGGCACGAAGCCGCGCAGGGAATAGGATTTTTTTTCTAGCGCCTGTGTCACCGTCTGTGTCAGTCTGTTGTTTTGCATGGCATCATTCGTGTGACTTATATTCTTCTTTCTTGTTTCTATGCTTAGCGCTCATCTAGATCTTTCGTTCACTTTAGATTTTGTTTTCGACTCTTCTCTCTCAAAGCAACGCGCAAATTCATAGTCATAGACCCTCCACTTTTCGATTTTCGTAAGAGCGGGCCATCATGTGCCGGTGGGAACAGATGACATTTACAAAACTGCATACACACGGGGACTGGATGTAAAAAAGCACAGGAGTGCTTATTCCATTATCCTCGATATAAAAGATTAAAAGAATAAAGAATAAATAAATCTAGGCCCCATTTACTCATTGTGAATGGAAGTCACTGTCATGCCGAGAAGAGCGCGAAGCTCTATTCTTTCACAGTAAAGCTTGCTGTTCTGCGTGCTAGGCTAATTAAATGAGGCTGGTGCCAAAGATGTTCATCGAAGGGATAGGAAGGGGTAGGTGTGTAAGCACAGTACAGGCGCATGACAGACTGTCAGAAAATGTCACTTCAGACTTTTTTTTTTGAGACGAAACAGAATTGGTACGCGGTACCGGCTGCTTCGAAAATTTTCGGTATTCCCTGTTCACAATCGGTAAAATACCGACAATTACCAGTTATCGCGAACCCCGAATACATACATACATTGCATACGATGATACATCTATACATACACACATACTACTACAAACACACACAGACACAGACACACACAAATTTCCTAATAATCCTCCTCCTAATTTTTCCCATTTTAGATCATCTGGTATCACTTTACATGAAAGAGGTAAAACAACGAAGATTACTACTATTTCACACTGGTGTTTATCTGACATATATTAGGTAAAACTTACTTTGGCATCTAGGCTTTATTCAGGTGCTTGTAATCTAAATATATATATATAAGCACAGTATTCATATACTTCAACAAGGATGCAAACACATGTGCATGTGCCTATGTACATCAGAACACATTCACATGAACAAGCACAGTCACAAACACACAGACACACACATGCGCTTCTCTCTCTCTCTCTCTCTCTCCTCTCTCTCTCTTCTCTCTCTCTCTCTCTCTCTCTCTCTCTCTCTCTCTCCTCTCTCCTCTCTCTCTCTCTCTCTCTCATTTTTGTTGGTAATAGTGTAAAATTAATATTTTTGATTGAAGACTTTAGCAGATATAATATTATGTTAAGAAAAATTGGGTTGGTGGCCTCTTCCATTCATATACTGCCAGCAAGATCATAGTTATTGCAGTAGGCTATGTGATGTATGCCTAGATTTATGTCGTGATGGTGTGTGTGCGGTGTGTTTGTGCATGTTTGTGTGTAGGGAGGGGGGGGGGGCGATTTTTGGTGTTTTGATAAGAGCTGTTCGATTACGTCATTAAGTCATTTCAGTCTTCAGTCTCTCATTTTTGTTTTTATTTCTTTCTGTGTGTTGCTCTCTCTTCATATCTCTCTTTCTGTCTTTTGTTGCACTCCATTTACTCTCAAAATATAAATTTGTATAATTTGTATTCTGTTTGTGTGTGTGTGTGTGTGTGTGTGTGTGTGTGTGTGTGTGTGTGTGTGTGTGTGTGTGTGTGTGTGTGTGTGTGTGTGTACAAAAGAAAGTGACTGACACTTATATTAATTTATTCTATCTATTTATTTATTCTTTTATATCGAGGATAATGGAATAAGCAATCATATGCTTTTTTACATCCAGTCCCTGTGTATGCAGTTTTGTAAATGTCATCTGTTCCCACCGGCACACGATGACCTACTCTTATGAAAAGTGGAACACGATTTAATGTGTGTGCAAGATGTTCTGCGTGTGTTTGCACATGGGGCCTCGGTTTACAGTCTCATCCGAAAGACTTTTGGGGAGAGTGAAGTCAGCACTGATGTTAACTCCAGCGGAAAAATCCCCTCGACGGGAATTGAACCCGGGTTATCAGATTGCAAGCGCAATGTTCTGACCACAAGGCTATATCCTGTCCCGTGTGTGCGCGCCAGTGTGTGCGTGTGTGCATGTGTGTTGTTGCAGTTGATCTGCCATATGGTATGTGTGCTATTTACACAATATGTCAATAATAATGATTACATCCAAGAAATTTTGGGGATCATTACAGATTTTGGGGAGGATTATTTTCTTTTGTTTTTGTTTTGTTTTGTTGTTTGATCTGACAACATCTGTTTGTGCAGATCAGTGTATGTTATGTGGTTGTAATTGTCTTTTTTTCTTTCTTCTTATCATTATTAGTTATGTTAACACATATTAACTTTAAGATACAGAAACCTATCATCCCTTTTAAAACAGCTTAGATTTGGAACTCATGTGCATTAAATTTAATGATGTGATGATTCATCTTACAGTTATGCTATACAAAGCTCATAATGTTTATGTGACTTCTTTTTTTCAAGTTTCATCCTGATTCTTTTTTTTTCTTTTTTTTTTGTAGCTTCTTTTTCACAGTATAATTTACATTTGTGGTATGGTTACATGTGTGATATTATTGTTTTGTTAAAGTATGAATCGTATTTAGGTTGGGTTTTTTTCAGTTTTGTAGAAAGCTGCACGCTGTCCTTAAAACTTTTCAGCATTTACATGTCCATCCATCCTCTTTCTGCAATCTTCATCTCCTTACTTCTGAAACAGGCTTTGAGGAGACAGGATAAAGAAAAAGATCGGGGAAACAAGAAAACAGCAAGAAGAAACAGGCAAGAACAGAGTGCACACATTCTACTTTTCTTGAACAATTAGTGTAGTAAAGGGACATAACTCGAGAAGTAGGTCCCATGCCCACATCAATGACTTGTTTCCTCCCCTGACGTAAACCAACCTTCCATTATTTCCAATTCTGCGTGTTACTCTAATGTCACAAGGTCAACAGCACTTTTTATTGCTGCACTTTTTGGAGGATATTTATATGTCTATTTCAACACTTTCAAACTAAAGAAAAACAACCTGATAAAAAGTGGCGGAACTAAAAACAAAAAACAAACAATATGAAAACAATAACAAAACATAAAAAAAACCTTTTTCAACAAAAAATTCAAACGAAAACAAAACCTTTAACAAGGGGGGAAAAACCCTCAAATTACCATCATACCAGTCTCAACCCCTTTTCCACAAATTGAGGCACAATCTTTTTGTAAGTTCTGTGGTGAATGAGAAATGTAAAGGCAAAATTATGGAGCTTACAGGAATGGCTGACAGCTTTTGTTACAGCTTATATTATAAAACCACTATTCATTAGAGCTACTTTTCTTTATTAATTCAATTATTCGTAATTGGTAAATCTACAAATAGTGAAAGATGAAAACAATGACAATCAATGAAAATGATAGGTTTCGAATTTCACACACTAATATAACTCACACACACAAACATGCACACATGCATGTATACATATTGCACATGCACGCACATATGTACACACACACACACCATTTATGAAAGCACATATCGCATGCACACATTTGTGCACATACACACACACACATGCACACACACACACACACACACACACACACACACACACACACACACACACACACAAAACACACACACACACATACAAGCACACACACAAAATACTGCTTTTATCTCTTAAAAAGTCAACACAGTTGTATCTAGAGTAAGTAAGCTAAACTTCAAACTTTCCCTGATCCAAGAAAACAACAGTTAGTTGGCAAAATACCAACAAATATATTTTTACATCAGTAATAATACAGAAAGCCTTACTGTTAAAGAAAAAAGCAAAAGAGGTAAATCTACTATTACAGTTACCATAATTCATCCGATGTCAGTACATATGAAAAACAATAAATCTGTAAAGTGTACTGCAGTGCTTGTTGGGTTATACTTCATTTCAAAATATTCCCCATATTCAGCAGCCTCATAATTAAAATTGTATACAAGTGTTAGCTTGTAGAAGTCTAAATCACTAATACACCTTTTAAAAGCCATGGCCAAAATGCACAATTCATATCAGGTAAAAAAAAAAAAAATTTAAATTTAAACCAACTGAACAAAACAGTAACACTTCCTCAATCAATTTCAAATCAAATATTGAACTATCAACATCAAAACCAATGATGGTTCCCATCAACCAGGAAAAAAGATAGAAAGAAAACAGTAGCTCTTCTCTTTTCCTTTTCTTACAGCCTTCATTGCAAACACTGTTACCTCTGTTTACCTTGTCTGTGTTTGTCTTCCTTCTTTACAGGAAAGCCATATCTTTGATAACAATTCTTTCTTTCATGTAAGCATGTGTGTATGTTTTGTGTACCATGTACACACACACACACACACACACACACACACACACACACACACACACACACACACACACCACACACAACACAACACACACAACACACAACTGCTTTCAAAACACACACAAAACTAATTGCCAGTGCTTTTCTCTTTCCAGTCTCACGACCAAAAAAGAAATACTGAAGTTCATCGGAGAATAGTAAATGACAGCTTACAAACACAAAATCATTTTGTGCCTGTACATAAAGAGACATTTCTTACATTAGTTAATCTGCCTTTGTAAATAACCCAAAACAAAAAAAACTAATTTTATTTCATAAACAATAACAGTATACAACCAAGTCAGCTAACCTTTGTATATGAGATAGTTTTTACTGTAGTTATACTTTACTTTTACTATGTGTGTATGCAGAAGAAGAAATATCGTTTGGGGACTTATTTTCTTTATTATTATGAAAATATTATTATCTCATAGTTTTTTCCAATTTTTTCAAAAAGAAGCTAGAGCAACCAGGAGAACACAAGTGAAGAAGCTATACAGCTGAGCTTTTCTTTCTTTTTTGCAGGGGGAAGGGTGGTATGATTTTAGTAGCTAGATGTGCAATGTCCATTATCTCAATATAAAAGAATAATTTTAAAAAATAAATTAATAATGGCAGTTCTAAACAAATTATACAGAAATTTCTAGCAGATAATGTTCACAGATATCTTACGATCTTCTTCCAAACTTTCATATTTCCTAAAGCAGACCTATCCTGCAAAACAAGCCAACCCTATCATAAACCATAGTTACAAAATTCCATACTCACATAAATATCTGCAAGAGCATGCACACCAGACTTCAAGTTAGTTAGGGGAAAAACAAACTAAAGATTAATAGCAACAAAACACGAAGACAAACAGTTTCCAATACTCACCGAAATACTTGAGGGTCTCCGTGATTTGTTCTTCGGTGAGATCGAGGTCAGTGTCAAGGTTGATGATGGGAGTCTGGATCCAGTCCTGGTGGCTGTAGCAGCCAAAGTCGCTGAAGCAATCGGTGCGTAGTCGGTACTGAGGAATCTGCTCTTGGATCAGACTCAGGATCTCCACTTCATCAGGATCCTCATCGTTACACAGATCTGAGGAGGGAAAAAATCAAGACACATAACTATAAAAAAAAAACACACACACAAAAAAACCCATAGTAGATATATATACAACAGCAACTTCGGTCAGACACATTACTCATACAAATGTACAGTATAAAAGATAAGATTTCCTTTTAAAAAAAAAAAAAAATTAAAGATATATACAACAGCTTGCCCGAAAAAAAAGGGAGATTTTGAAGAACATTTTATTAATCTTATGCCGATTATGTATGTAAACACAAATGCACATATGGTATATGAACAAAAACACATGTGTGTATGTACACATGCATATATACACACACACACACACACACACACACACACACCACACACACACACACACACACACAACAACACATACACATGCACACACATGCACAAAGACACACATGTACATAAACAACTGTGTATACAAATTTTTTTTTTTTTACTTCAGTTATATGTCAGGTATTGTTCTTTACACATTACAAAAAAAAGAAAAAAAAAGGGTTAGCTGACTAAAATATTGTACAATTCAAATGAAAAACAACTCTCCTCCACATAGTCCATTTAATTTTTTTCTTTTTTATCTGAGCGATATGAGAACCTATGACAAAATGGAAGTAAACACGTTTGGATTCAGGGATGAGTGATCAGATAGTTACATAGGATTTAGAGATTGCAAGAAATCAATTATATCAACTCCTGGCTGGGTCAGTTCAATTAACTGACAGCATATATACTTGTTTGCACATGTATGTAAATGCAGACAAATAGAAAATGATTTCAAAACTTTTTTTTCTTTCAGCTTTTCATTAGCCTATAACCATATAAGACCATGAAAAAATATGATAAGCACTGTAACAGTGCAAGGTACCTTTCAGCAATAAATTAGCCAAGCTATCTGGGCTCAAAGTGAAACTCATACTTGTCAATACATGTTACAGTATTCTCAACAACAACAAAAACCCAAACAAACAAACAAACAAAAAATAAATATATTCTTCATGAGACTGTTCTTAAATTCCAGTTTTAAAGTGACAGCTAAAAACATGATTTTTTTGGGGGGGAAACAAACTCAACTCGAATTTACTTCACTACCTCAAGCTAAGAAATTGACGAGGCAACAGCACAGCTGTCATTTTCCCCCACTTTCAGCTGTCATCCATCCCATCCCATCCCAGCCCAGCTGGGGCCAGTTGGTGCTAATTATAGCAGGAACTAACCACACTGACTAGGTAAAAAGAAGGGCTGCGCTACATTTAGCGCTCTTAGCAGAGTGATGTTGGATTTGTGTGCTGTGACAGATCTGTGATTTCATAAGATAACAAACTGCCCGAGTTCGACTCCCGTTCGAGGGGATTTTCCCCTGGAGTTAACATCCATGCTGACTCCACTCTCCCCAAAACTCTTTCGGATGAGACTGTAAACCGAAGCCCCGTGTGCAAACACACAGAGAACATCTTCCGCACACATTAAATCCTGTTCCGCTTTTTGTAAGAGTTGGCCATTGTGTGCCAGTGGGAACAGATGACAAATATTTACAAAACTGCATACACAAGGGGACTGGATGAAAAAAAAAAGTGCATGAGTTCTTATTCCATTATCCTCAATATAAAAGAATAAATACAAAAATAAATAAAATAATAAATCACAACCTTTTTTCAGCCTGGCCACATGCACCAGCAGCAACACTCCTACTTACCGGTGATGATTCCAATGTCGCGGGTGTGGCCGGATGGGTGGACCTTGTCAGCAGCGATGGGGTCAGCAGCCACGGGGTCAAGAGCCGGAAGAGAGACGGGGCGGGCGGAAGCTTCCAGGGCTGTGGGGCTGGAGGCGGCAGCATGAGGGCTGGGGTCAGTGTGCGGAGCCTGGTCTGCCAGCTTGCTAGCCTCATATGAACCGCACCATGGTACTTCGCCTTCCTCAATGCCTCCTGCGACTCCTCCTCTTCGGGGACTGGTGGTGAGCTGATGCAGTGTGGCGGACTGCTTGGTTTTGTTGATGCACACCTGGCCAACAGAAATACGGCACCTTGTGGTAAAAAGTAAAAGATGGTCATAATAATATAAAAAAATTTCATTGTGTAGATCTATAGGTAAAAGAATTTCCATGTTCAAAGAGCAGATTCAGAAAACTGAGGTGTGTGTGTGTGTGTGTGTGTGTGTGTGTGTGTGTGTGTGTGTGTGTGTGTGTGTGTGTGTGTGTGTGTGTGTGTGTGTGTGTGTGTATGTGTGTGTGTGGTGTGTGGGTGGGTGTGGGTGGGTGGGTGTGTGGGTGTGTGTGTGTAAGTGTGTGTCCGTGTGTTTGTCTCTGTGTGGGTGTGTGTGTGTGTGTCTGTGTGTCCGTGTGTGGGTGGGTGGGTGGGTGGGTGTCACTGTGTGTGAGTGTATGTGTGTGAGTACAGGGCCTATGGTAACAAGAAAAAATGGATATGATAAAAAAAAAAAATTCATCATGTAGATCTATAGGTAAAAGAATTTCCACATTCAAAGAGCAGATTCAGAAAAAAGCTACCAAATTATCATAACGGTTTCTCTGCATTTTCAAGATGTCACCGTGGAGAGGAAGTTGCATTTTGGTGGGCAGGAAAGGGAGGGGGTGCTTGTTTGGTTGGGAGGGGAG
>CM060316.1:93432718-93477718 GCA_030674155.1 Stramonita haemastoma | reverse complement strand
TACACTTGACATGATGTCCCATACACACCACATTCACAGACATTCATACACACAGTACATGCATTCTCACAATATGACTGACGCATGTATACGTTCAGATAGGTACACGTGCACACATTTTTTCTTCAATGCGCTTTTGTTAAGTTATCGATCACCTTGATCAAGACCACAATCTTTCTCAATGCAATTGCAGTTTGTACTCACTCACCCCGCCACAAACCATTGCCAAAATACTTATCTTGTTATTTAAATTTATACAAACCTTAGTCCTTAGTCTCCAAGTTAATTTTCAATTTTCATATCACAACACACACACACACACACACACACACACACACACACACACACACACACACACACACACACACACACACGCACACACACACATCCCACACCACACCGCACCGCACCGCACCGCACCACACACACAAAAGTTTTAGCTCTTATTGTTACTTTATTTTTATCATATGGGTTGGGCTTTTTATTTTTATTATTTTTTTTTTTTATTAAAGATTTGTAACTGTGTTTTCATACTTTATCTTAATTTATTTACTCATCTGTTTATGCTCATATTTATGTATTTATTATTTTTCTTTTGTTTTATTTATATATTTTTCCCCCTCCCCAAACCCAGTCCGGTATCACTGTGTCATGTGGAAGGACGTAAAATTGAAGACTACTACTACTACACACACACACACACACACACACAATATACACTCCTGTAAAGTATTTCACAACATCAGCAAAATTTGTCCATGCCATAACGGCATAACTGAGTGTTACACTAGACCGCAAAGCATAACAATTACACACTGTAGAGACAAAATCAATAATATTAGTTATTACACTGCACACATCTGTTCTGGTATGTACACATGCTCTATCAAGTACACAACCAACACATCATCAAAAAGGGCCTGCAGGGACACATACATGTACACAGGTTATTCCTTTCACCAGCCAGCTGTGTTAGCGCTCCAATGCTTTCCTCTTCAGAGCGTTCAGTGAACTGTCACTACACCTGCTCTTGATGTCAAATTACACATTAAAACAGTATAGCTGCAAAACTATGTGTATGCCACTGCCAGGAAAAAAATTCAACATGACCCACAGTATGATTTGCCAAGAAGTACCTTTTTCGAATCCATCAGCATGTGGCTTGATAACTAAAAAGAAAAGCTGACTGGAGCTAACACTACAGCCACTGAGACTTGGACGGAAACACATTCACAATCACAAAGAAGAAAAAAAAGACTCTAACTTTAGTGAAACGATTGATTGCATCAATATATCATGCATGAAAAAAAAAAAAACACCCACCCCACTTTCATTAATTCAAAGGTTGGAAAAGGAGACATGGCAGAAAAAGGCCCCAAGAAAAAATTAAAAGCGAAAAGAAAAAACAAGTAATAGTAGTTTGCCCTTGCTACGTGACTTTTCTCATTAATTCAGAACCTTCACAATGCACACACGTGTTGTGCTGCAAGCAGTGGAGTTCTTCCCCTTCTTTCTAAGCTCTAAAAGCCTCATTCATGAATATGCAAACCTGTATACTTGATAAAGAGAAAGGGGAAAATCACAGATTTTTAATTTATTATTCTCTAACCTAATCTATTCTAAGCAGTGAATATAAATCTTTCAAAAATCCAGTACTAATAACAACCTATTGGCTATTTCTTATATATCAAACTTTATCAGTCAATACATTATCTTTTCCCATGCGGGTGCCAGGGGCTCTTTCAGTTTCACAATAAATAAAATAGCATCCTCACTTGCTGGAAATTCTGTGTTAAAATTTTCCTCTTTTCTATCACCTCCTAATCTTTGTTTCTGCCTTTTTTCTTACCTCACTCTCCTCTCCTCGCCCCTCTCTCTCTCTCTCTCATTATCAGCCAATCCCACCCATTCTCCTGCCTTTATTCTAGCAAATCTGAATGCTTTTTCTTATGAACTTTTAAATGAGCTGCCCTGAAGTCAGACTGCATCAGCCTAAGCCAGTGGGCAGACATCCTGCAGAGTTACACGCCCAGGAGAAGACAAGGCACCAAACATCCTACCCTATTCTATCTATTCTGTCCATGAACTTGAAAGGAATTCCTGAGTTTTCGTTTTAATCTTTTATTTTATTGGCATATATATATATATATATATATATATATATATATATATATATATATATATATATATATATATATATATATATATATAATGAAAGAATGATACATACTCAATTTCACATAAAACAATGACTTGAACAAGACCTTGAAACTTTAAAGAATTCATGTAAAGAAAATATGTGGGAGAATAATTTAGATATTTTCTCAATTTTCATTAGTGCAAGTAATCACTTCAACCTTGCAACTTGACTTAGATGAAAACAACATTACCACTTCTGAAAATAAGAACCTGAAATCTAATTTTAAATGAAGTTTCATGAAGGCCAGTCGGCCATGTCCAGCAACTTTTCATGCAGCAATGAAGGCATTCTCTACAGTACAGTGCTACAGCTATGCAAACATGGGTCCACTGATCCATGGGCAAAGCAGTTCTGATATTTTCCTGTGATTCTCTCATGAATAACCTTCTCTGAGGATTTTAGGGCCTCTTTCAGATTTAAATTATCCCCCTTCTGGAAATTCTGAGCCAGAAATGGGGTTGGGGGGAGGGGGGGGTACTGTTTTTTTTTGTTTACAGTGTCTTTTTCTTGTCCTTTCTTTCTTTCTTTTCCCTTTAAAAAAAACAAACTATTTCTAACATTGACATTCTTTCTTCTGTTTTTTCTGCCTTCCCCACACTTTTACAGGGTTCGCGATAACCGGTAATTGTCGGTATTTTACCGATTGTAAACGGGGAATACCGAAAATTTTCGAAGCAGCCGGTACCGCGTACCGATTCTGTTTGCCTGTGACCGATTAGATTTCCGTCTCAAAAAAAAGTCTGAAGTGACATTTTCTGACAGTCTGTCATGCGCCTGTACTGTGCTTACGCACCTACCCCTTCCTACCACCACCCCTTCCGATGAACATCTTTGGCGCCAGCATGATTAGCCTAGCACGCAGAACAGCAAGCTTTACTGTGAAAGAATAGAGCTTCGCGCTCTTCTCGGCATGACAGTAACTTCCATTCACAATGAGTGAATGGGGCCGAGATTTATTTTAATCTTTATTCTTTTAATCTTTTATATCGAGGATAATGGAATAAGCACTCCTGTGCTTTTTTTTACATCCAGTCCTCATATGTATGCAGTTTTGTAAATGTCATCTGTTCCCACCAGCACACGATGGCCTGCTCTTACGAAAAGCGAAAAAGCGGAGGGAGGGTCTTTGACTATGAATTTGCGCGTTGCTTTGAGAGAGAAGAGTCAAAAACAAAATCTAAATTGAACGAAAGGTCTAGATGAGCACTAAGCATAGAAACAAGAAAGAAGAATATAAGTCTCACGAATAATGCCATGCAAAACAACAGACTGACAGGACAATGGCACAGGCGCTAGAAAAAACACACCTATTTCCTGCGTGGCTTCGTGCCCAAGAAGCGAGTGGCAGCAGCACGGCAGTCAAAGTCTAAGAGATTTGCGTTCAATTTAGATTAAGTTTTGCTGCCGAACAATCCCCCCTCCCCCACCCCCTGACTGAATAGTTTCGTTTTGTTCACAGTACGTACCGGATTTTATTTTCTGGGGACCGATTTTGGGGGAGTTGGTCAAGATATCTCTGAAATGGCAACTCGCAGTACCGGTTTTAAAAAATACTAGCGCGAACCCTGCTTTTAGATGCACTTTTCTCAAGCAAACCTGAGTACTTCCCTTTTGATGTTTTGTATGTGAGTTACATCTCCACTGCTTATGTTCTCTGGAAGTTTTTAAACATTGGCATGGGAACAAAGTATCTTTAATATGGTGTTGTTTTCCTATATTATAGTATATATATATATAATTGCTTTTTTTTTTCTCCTCGGCTACAGCTCCAAAGTTTACCAATGGTGAGATGTTGCATGTGCAACTACTTTTATCCATCAAACTAAGGTTGATATTCATCATATCAGTATTATTAAATATATTATCTATTATCAATATCATCATTATTATCATATTGTCTTCACTTCATACATCAAAAATGTTAACTCCAGGAAAAAAAAATCTCCTCGACCAGACTCGAACCCAGGTGTCAAATTGCCAGCGCAATGTTCTGACCACTAGGCTATCTGTCCCTCAGAGAGAGAAGAGATGCAGAGAGAGAGAGAGAGAGAGAGAGAGAGAGGAGAGGGAGAGGGACGAGGAGGAGAGGAGAGAGAGAGAGAGAGAGAGAGGAGGAGAGAGAGAGAGAGAGAGAAGAGAGAGAGAGGAGAAAGGGTGAGTTTAACATCCTCATGGCAATATAGCCTTTAGGGACAAGCTAATGTGGGTGCAAGCACCCACATAGAAATCAGTTTTGTTGTTCCTCACAGGTGTTCTTATCACTTATATTGTTATAATACCAGCTCAGAAGAGAGGGGAGAGGGGGGGGGGGGGGGGGGGTTATAGAGAGTAATCTAGGCCTATGGCAATAGTATACTGTAGGCTATAGTCTAGTGTTAAAATACCTCATTACTGTGTCCTGTGTGTGTGACTGTGAGGACTGTGACCATGTTATCTCAGTCTTCATAAAATCAAGAGTGCATACTATAGGCGCATAGCACACCACACTTCCTCTAAATGATAAATGGATGAGCCTAAATTAAAGTATGCTATGTAAAGCCACCATCCAGTTTTCTTTCTGCACCCGTACTAACACAGTAACAGACTTAGTAGCCTTACTGGGCCATTAGGTAGGGTATAGGCTAGGCCTATAGATATAGGAATAAGCTACGGCTTCTACAGTTCTAATGAACATCACTGCTTTGTTTCGATTTCAGCTTAACCGTGAGCTTATAAAATAAGATGCTCTTGACTGTGTTTATTCCTATAGCGTGTTGCTCATACATTGTCTAGCTTCACTTAATATAACAGCAACATAAAAAATGTAATTTACCTTCACGATGAGACTGTTCTGACCTCTTCGAAAGTCAAGAACATTGAGCGACTACCATATTATCATGCATCCCTCACTTCCTTCGCATATTTGTGACGAAAGATCTGATTCGTCAATCGCGACCTTTCCTGCCACTCAAAATCTATGTCATATGTTGTGAAATGTTGTCGGGTTTAGTCTGCTACATAATCTTTCCATAATTTTTCGGATTTTGTTTTTGTTTCGATTTTGTTGTTGTTTGTTGTTGGTTTGGGGCGGTGGGGTTTGCTTGGTTTGGGTGTTGTGTTTTTTTAAACATTAAGATGTGTAAAGAAGGGGAGAGAGAGCTGTTTGGTTGCGTAGATTGGTTGATACAGTCCCTAACTTGGACAACTCCGCTGGAACTCTCTCATCTCTCTCTCTCCTCTCATCTCTCTCTCTCTCTCTTATCTCCATTCTCTCTCATCTCTCATTCTTTCTCTGTCTCTATAGTTATATATATGTGTGTGTGTGCTTGTGTGTGTGTGTGTGTGTGATAGAGAGAGAGAGTGAGAGGATGAGGAGAGAAGAGAAGAGAGGATGATGAAGATGAGAGATGGATGAGAGAGATGAGGAAGGGAGATGGAGAGAGAGAGAAGAGAAAATAATGATAAAATAAAATAAATTTAAAAACCTCCGATAAGGCTAATCCAAGAAAGATAACAGTTTTTTTCTCTTTTGTTTATTGGTGGTCTTGACGGTTATTGTTGTCGTCGTCGTTGTTTCTTTCTGTTTGTTTGTTGTTGTTTTTTTCTTTCTTTCAACGTTCTAATCTTTTCCCTTTCTTCCACTCATAACAATAGTTTAATATATATATATATATATATTATATATATATATATATATATATATATATATATATATATATATATATAGCGCCCTTGCCTAGCTAGGCGAGGGTGGGTTGTTTGGGGGGGGGGGGGGGGGGGAAGAGGGGGTAGCCTAGAACTGGTTGGTTGGTAATTTGTCTCTAGATTGGTGGTGAAGGCCTTTGGCTGTTTGCCTGTTCTACTGCTTGATTGTTTGTTATTTTGTGACAGAATCTTTGGTCTGCCGATAAATAAGCCTGAAAGATCCTGCTTTGTTTGAAATATGCAATTTATGTAACCGTGCATAGTGCGAATGTGCATGCATGTATGCAAGTTAGTACAGGGAGAAAAGGAGGAGGAGGGGTGTGTGTGGTGTGTGTGTGTGTGTGTGTGTTTGTTGTAGTTGTGTGTGTTTAGTTTAGTTTAGTTTAGTTTTTTCTTTTATGTCGAGGATAATGGAATAAGCACGCATGTGCTTTTTTTCATCCAGTCCCGGTGTGTATGCAGTTTTGTAAATATTGTCATCTGTTCCCACTGGCACACAGTGGCCTACTCTTTTATTATATATATATATAATATATATATTATATATATATATATATATATATATTATATATATATATATATATATATATATATATTGTGTGTGGTGTTGGTGTGTGTGTGTGTGTGTGTGTGTGTGTGTGTGTGTGTGTGTGTGTGATGTGTTGATGTGTGTCAGTCTCTGCTATTTGGTGACAATTGAAGGTCACCCTCTTTCAAACAAAATTATTTCTAAGCTGTGTGAAAGCGTGAAATGGGAAAAAGGGGGAACATATGAGTGAAAAACTGATGAAGCAGCATGAGCAGAGGCAAAGTTATCAAAAAATATTATCATGGTGAAAATTTTGGGGGAAAAAAGGTGTAAAAATAGGTCCAAAATGGCGCCCAAAAAGGGGACATGGTGCAGTCACCTTTGCAATAATTGTCAGTATTCTATATGCTACTTTGAAACAGAAATCTCTTTTGTATTTCTACAAAGGAGATATTAATCAGTATATATAATGAACCCAGCTGTTTCTAACTAGAGTTGCTTTTGCATAATGAACTTGTAAAATTTGTCTACCGCCCGTGTCCCATCTTCACCAGTTTCTATGAGCCCATTGTTCTGTTCAAAGCAATGGTCAGGTTAAGCTTGCACTTACCTGACCAGCTGAAAAGATCATGAATGCTGACAGTGTTCTAGCGATAATTTATTTAGAAAAAAGTCATATATTGTAAACATTAGGAATTGTTGTTAACCTTGTCCGAGTGACACTCTAGTGACCCGCAAATTTTGTTCACCTCCTAATCCAGAATGACTGTGATCTTCCAAACAATTTACTGACATGTTTCCTTACAAGCTTGGGCTATTGCTGAAAAAAAAAAAAAAAAAAAAAAACTTTTGTGGTGGACAGTTTAATAATGCCTGCATGCATAGAAACAGCATTGTAGAGCTCTTACGTGGCTCATGCGCTCATCCTCAGGTTCATTACCAGTAGTCCTATCTTTGGACACTCTACGAGGATTTTTCTTCTTTGTTTTCAGCCAGACACTTTTTAAAAGTTGTTGTTCTCTACTTTTAATGTTCGTCGGACTTACCTGGCTTCTCGACCATTATTCTTTAACTCTTACCTGATTTGAAAATCTGTTTTGGACTTTGTTTTAGATCTTCATGGTTTTGTTTTCTTTTCCGGTGATTTTTTTTTAACTGAGATACCATTCATGAATACTGGCTACTGATTTCCAATAGGACTGATTGCTGAAAAAAAAAAAAATACTGTTTTCATGTTTAGACCTCACACTGACAAATCTGTCTGAAGTCCGAAGGTCAGAGTGGATGGAGACCTTACTGGACGTAGGCTAGAGGAATATGCAGTTAGGTAAAGGCTTCCACAGAACTGTCTTCAAAATGACTAGTGATCCCCAGAGCTTCAACAGGTGAACAATTAAAGAAGAAGAAAGAAGAGGATGGTGAAGAAAAAGACAGAAAAAAGAGGAAAAAATCCTGTCATGGAGCACATCTGAGGAAGATGAGGATGGGGACAAAAATAAGAAGACATCAACTTGATTTTTTGTTGTTGTTTTTAAATTTCTCATTACACTGAAAAAGTATTGCAATAGCCTGGTTCCAGCAAGGTAAATAAAAAGAAATTTATTTTATTTTATATTATTTACTTTATACCACTTTATGTCACAGCAGATTCTCTGCGTGAAATTCTGGCTGCTGTTCCCGGGGGTAGAGCGCGTCACCACAAGTGCAGCGCCTACCCATTATTTTTTTTCCTCAAGGATGGTGTCTAAACACGACATCTGTGTGCATGCTGGGGTGGGTTTTTTTATGATTTTATCATCCGCTCCTACCGACGCAGCCTGCTCTTCCGAAAGGCGAAACGGGGTTTTAACGTGTGCGCAAGATGTTCTGCGTGCGTTCGCACACGGGGCCTCGGCTTATAGTCTCATCCGAATATGAAATGAGCTGTAACTACTGTTGCTAGAAGTCAGTCAACAAAATATATCCATTTAAGCAGACATTGTCAATGGGGGTTATTTCTACAGACTTAGCTAAAACGCTTTTAGTGACAAGTTAGGTGATGATTATATTTAAATCTTATAAGTATTATCCTGTATTACTTTATGGATTCTGATATCACATACTCGTGTGATGATACAGACTATGTAAATTTTAGGGGTTGATATTAAAAGTTGTCAGACTTCTTTGCCATGAACTGGCTGTAAAGTTCAGTATAAAAGCATTATACTAAAAGTATACTTTAACCATTACTTTCAGATCAGTTTTCTTCATATTTTCAGCTTGCACTACTAATAATACTGGTGTACGTGAGGGGGCTTTGTTTGTTTGTTGTTGTTGTTGGATTTTGTTGTTTCTGAGTTTTTTTGATAATGATTGATAATTTGGCTCTTTATCGCCGTAAGACTTCTCTTTTTGGTTCTTATCAGTGCTGTTTATCATTGAAGCAGTGTTAGCCTGGACTAGTATGGCCCTCTAATTTGAAAAGTGACTGATGGTGGTAGTAATGAGGGTCGTGGTGATGATTTTGACTGATGATAATAGTTATAATGTGATGATGATTGATGGTTAGCAAGCTAGCTATCTTAAACTCAGGGGGGACGGATAGCCTAGTGGTCAGAACATTGCGCTGGCAATTTGACGACCCGGGTTCGAGTCCGGTCGAGGAAATTTTTTCCTGGAGTTAACATCAGTGCTGACTCCACTCTCCCCAAAAGTCCTTCGGATGAGACTTTAAACCGAGGCCCCGTGTGCGTACGCACGCAGAACATCTTGCGCACACGTTAAATCCTGTTCCGCTTTTCGTAAGAGTAGGCCATCGTGTGCCGGTGGGAACAGATGACAATATTTACAAAACTGCATACACACGGGGACCGGATGAAAAAAAGCACATGATTGCTTATTCTGTTATCCTCGATATAAAAGAATAAATAAATAAATAAATAAAAATAAACTTAATTCTGCCATGAAGTCTTCTCTCCTCTCGTTCGCTTTACGAGACTGGGGACGGGATAGCCTAGTGGTCAGAACATTGCGCTCGCAATTTGACGATCCGGGTTCAATTCCCGTTCGATGATTTTTTCCCCTAGAGTTAACATCAGTGCTGACTCCACTCTCCCCAAAAGTCCTTCGGATGAGACTATAAACCGAGGCCCGTGTGCAAACGCACGCAGAACATCTTGCGTACACGTTAAATCTTGTTACGCTTTTCGTATGAGTAGGCCATGTGTGCCAGTGGAAACAGATGGCAAGATTTACAAAACTGCATACACACGGCGACTGAATGTAAAAAAGCACACTAGTGCTTATTCCATTATCCTTGATATAAAACTTTTTTTTTAATAGATAAATTTACACTGTCAGATGCGTTTGGAAAAAAATAATAGCATGTCCTTTCCTGTTCCTCTCGTGGGCCTTACAGCTTGGTTTGGAGTCATGATTAGTCATGTCCATAATTGGATGGTGTTTGCCAGTAGCCTATACGATAAGAAACTGCATGCACACATCTCTCATACAACATAGACCCTGAGTGAGTATTGATGTCTAAAAATATTTTTCTTCTTTATTCAAACTACTTCTACTAAGGTAGCATAAACACAAATAAACAGAATGAAAACCTAACATCGTGCCGATACCATAAGCAACTATTTGCTAGA
Source organism: Stramonita haemastoma (assembly GCA_030674155.1). NCBI lineage: Eukaryota > Metazoa > Mollusca > Gastropoda > Neogastropoda > Muricidae > Stramonita > Stramonita haemastoma. The sequence goes on along the minus strand of CM060316.1, from coordinate 93,467,673 downwards.
TATAGGCCTACTAACAATGAAATTTGAAATAGTAATACTGCTTTTCAAAGTAACAGCTATGACACTGTTAAGAAAAAAACACTACCAGAGGATGAATATGACTTCTGTGGACTGTTGATTTTTGTTTCATAAGAAATAGACTGACATCTAAAAAAAAATTTTAAATATTTTTTAACCCAGCATAATAATGTATAAAACACGCAAGACACAGAAAGACACAAAAGGAAAAAGAAGACCTACTTAAAAAGAAGAAATTAACATATAAAACCACATAACAATTGCTGGATCTCCGCAAGTCTAATAATTATGTGCATAGACCCCCTACCACTCCCGTAACGGGACGCAGCGTCAGCTGAACAACAATACAGAACAACCCATCCTATTTAGAAGATACTGATAATTCTATCAAGTCATTACTAGTACGTGCGACTGCATTGCTGTATAGGAACAGCATCCTGCTGTGTACTGCACACGGCACTGCTGCAAAGCTCCAGGGAAATAGTGTTACATGGATGTCGTACAGGCGGCCGGGGTGTCAAAAATGGAGGAGTCTCTGTGCTTCTTTAAAGGTCGTGAAGGTCACCAGGTGTCCACAGATGCTGACCACAAACAAAGCACCAGAAAGAACGTCGTCGTCGTCGTCGTCATCGTCATCATCATCATCATCATCATCAGTATATCATCATCATTCATCATTATCATCATCAAAATCATCACCACCACCCACCATTATCCTTATCATTCCTATGGTCTTTCATCAGTATCATCACCACATATCTATTATCATTCTCCGTTTCCCAGGTGGGAACGCCTGAAAACTCCTCTAGTATAAATCATAATAACCCCCATCTTTGATTGAAAAGTTATTTGCTAGAAGTTTCCTCTTTTCTATCACTGTCTTTCACTTGTTTTTTCTTTCTTCTATGTCTTCTCTTTCTTGTTTATTTTTTTACCTTTGCGGTTTATTCTGTTGCTTTTTTCAAGCAAGTTATAGAATTATTGTTATTTTGTTGAGGTTTTTTTTCAAGGATATCATTATATAGTTCTTGCTCTAAAGTATTGATTTATTGAGTGAGTACAGACAATACCAATCCGAGAATGTATAAGGATCGTTAACAAAAATGGAGTTGCGCTTCCAATACATTTTACATCACTACTTCAAAGGCAAAATCCCCATGACCACCCATTTTAGAGTCAGCAAACAAAGTATTTAGATTTGAAAAAAATGCAAAAACTTGTACTAACGAAGAAATACCAAGATTTTTATGTAATTTTTTGTGACAGATATTATTAAGTAAAACAGTGAAAACTAAGCAAGCAAAACAAAAAATGGAAATGAAGATAAGAAAATAAATAAATAAAAGATAAACGGTACTTTTGATTACATGCCACAAGGGAAAGAACAAAGTCGTTGCCCTTTTTTGTTGTTGTTTATCGTCGTTTTATGTTATCTATCGTGTTTTCATTTATCTATATCAATGATCTTTTTGTTTAATTTGGCTTTATTTTATTTATTTTTCTGTTTTTACATAAATGTAGTTACCCTGTCCAAGAGTTCCAGTGATGCTCTCCATAACAGGCACACAGTGCTGTGAAGTCACAGAGACAACCATGGAATGTTCCTGCCCTGATCGGTCCGTTCGAAAGACCAGGTCTGGAACCGAGTCTTGTCCTCGCCAAAACCTAGGTACGTCTCTCCAAGAAAACTTGCATCCTCTGAAAAGATCATCAATATGATTGCAGTCGCAAAAATTTCGCTAAGGACCGAAGAGTTTTTTTATTGCGTTATTTCTACGTTTTGACTACGTATGTGTTGAGAAAATGCTACTGGTAACAATTTAGACTGTTAACCTTTTTTTATTTATTTTTTTTTTTTACCATTCTGTGTTTTTACATTTTTTGTTGCTGTCTTTCTTTCTGTCTTTCTTTCTTTCTGTATTTCTTCTCTATTCATTTATATAGACTATCTGTATCTCTGTCGTTCTGTCTGTCTGTCTTCCTCCCTTGATTCCTTCCTTCCTTCCTTCCTTACCTACTTACTTTTATACCTTCTTCAGGTGTTCGTCAATTAGATATAGGTAGTGGTAGCAGTGGTTGTAATGAGAGGTGTTAGTAGTAGCGGTAGTGACGGTGGTGGGTGGTGGTGGTGGTGGTGGTGTGTGTGTGTGTGTGTGTGTGTGTGTGTGTGTGTGTGTGTGTGTGTGTGTGTGTGTGTGTGTGTGTGTGTAGTATTGTATGGTTTGGTTTGGTTTTTAGCGTTTTTTTTATGAATGGGTGAACCGTGAATGAGACAATAGTTTTGAGACTGATTCTGTAACTGCCAAGCTTGGTGTCGGTTGAGCCAATGGAACTTAAAGGAAATGTTCTAATTTCACTTCTGGATCGAGTAGACTATTGCATGTAAATAAATGAACGAATGAATACATGAATTCCTTAATTAATTATTTTTTTACCATTTAAATAATTATTCAATGTCTAATTAACGTACTGAATATATGAACTAGCCAATCCTCGTCGATTGAATGAATAAAAGACAAGCAAGCAGACTGTGTGCCGGCATGCACACATGCAGTATACACATATAACACTACACATGTGTGCTTACACATACACGCATGCACACACGCACGCGTGCAAACGTGCGCGCGCACACACACACACACACACACACACACACACACACACACACACACCACACACAGAGTTTACCCGGCATGCATGGTTCAAGCATAGCATATTCCAAAGGACGAGTCTCGCATTGTCCTGCGCGTGTCACAATGTGTTGAACGGACTACTTACACACACACACACACACACACACACACACACACACAAAACACACAGAGTTAGAATTGTATGAATACATTTATGTGCTGTAAACTTAGATAAGTGCATGCGCCGTGTGTTAAAAGTTATGTCCGAATATAACTGCCAACGGGTAAACGAGCAAGCACGCAGGTAATCCGGAAAATAGCAACAAAGGTCGTGTACAAGAAATACTTATCAGTAACCAAGTTTGTAAAGCAAGAAGTCCATTATCACGCCTGGTTGGTCAGTTGATTGCTTGTCAGTCGGCCTGTCAGTAAACCGATTAGTCTGTCAATTAGCCAATCAATTATTTTGCTGATAAGTTGGTTGGTTAGTCTGTTAGTAAGTGGGTCAGTCAGTCAATTTGCATGCTAATTGGTTGGTTGGTGATGGGTGGGTAGGTGGGTTGACAGGTTCTTTTGTTGGTTTTTGTTGTTTTTTGTTTCGATAGTTTATTTCTTGATTTTACTTAATCATAAACTTTGACGTCGTTAAAAATCAATGTTGATAAATGCTATAAGGAAACGAATGCCTATAGGTACGTGAGTTATTCAGCGAGATGGTCATTATAGCCCGCATCCGTTATTCACTTGTTATTCACGCCCTAAGCTGTCCAGGCTCGTATCAAAAGGACACAATTGTTCAGCTTATTCGATGGACACATTAAGGTAAAAGCAAACAAATTAGGGCCTAGTATTCAGAGGACAAATTAGCCTACTATTCAGTGGCTGGTTTTTGAACAAAAACTGAAGTCTGGAAGCAGACATGTCAAACATGGTCTCGAGCAGAACCTTGTTTGTAGGTGTCGCACATTTTTAATAGCCATCCTCTCGAACTCAAAAGCTTAACAATGGCAAGAAAATGTAGAACTTTTGACGGTGTCTCGAAGGTACACTGTGAGTATTGTACTTCCCAGCTTTTTGACAGTGGGGGTGAAAGAAAAGCATCATAATCATAATACGATGTCTGACAAAGGACACCTTTGACCATCACAGGGCTTCACAACTCCTGATAGGCCTACAATCTCTGACAATAAAACAAGGGGGGGGGGGGTTTGGAGGAGGGGGGGTTGTTTGTAAGGATCGAGCAACAACTGTGACTAGTACCTTTAAACAGGAAAGCTAAAAATTCAAGTGCAGATTTGACCGGTTGGCCATGACATGGTTATAGGTGACACCCCGTTATGGCCTTTGTGGTCGGCAGGGCTATAAATAACAAGATTGGATGGAATGGGCCATAATTGTGAGAAAGGGAAAAATCTAGGTATCTGTGTTTTTGTCTTTTTTTTCTTTTCTTTCTCTTCTTCCTTCGTTTCTTTATTTTTCTTGGTTGTTTTCTTTTTTAACGTCATTTTATGTTGCTTTCTGTCCCTTCTCAACACAGAAGTCATCTCTTATGTCGCGTGTATGCTTACTATCCTCCCATTTGCACACATCAGTACAGGCTCATAGACTGTAGCGTAGTAAACAGTCAGATGGTCAAGTGGGAAGCTTAGAGGAAACTTTCATATGGGTGAAATTTTCCATCATAGTTTATCATTCAGACTTCATTTGGTAAAAGTGTATTGAAGTCGAAAACCTTACATGTCAGTTTTCAAACAGCTCCCATCTTCTCTGAAGTTGGTATATGACTAATCAGGCCTACATAACAACTGAATGTCAGAGAGAAAAGTCAGGCATCTAAAAACCGTTGAATTCATTGCCTTTGTGGCAGAACACTTATTTTGGAGAGGACCTCGCCATGTGAATTCCCCATTTCTTTTATAACTTATGATAGTTGCAGTGATGTAGCCTTCGTGCCAATGCACTAAGGACGGTAGGTGTGCATGTCATCTTTCGAATGAGTGACAGACATGTTGACATTATCTCCTCTTCTTTCTCAAATCCTTACAGGCTCACTGAAGCACTGCACTGATTTTTTTCAGGTGTTGTCTTTTGGGAAACTTGAACATGGGGGTATATTCGTGTTCCCGCACCCCACCAAACATTAACATGAATTACGGAATCTTTACACATGCATATCTGATCTTTTGCATGATTATGTATGTACATGTATGTGTACATGCAAGGGGAATTATGGAAATGGCAGGTCTGCGCTGAAACTTGATTTGGGGGTAGAAGAAAATCCCCATCCTTGACTCATCACACATCGCTGCCAAGATTCGAACCCGCGACTTCCCGGACCCATGGGATGAAATTCAAATGGCCTTATCCCCTCTACACATGTACAATGAGTGATTGACATAATCATAGAATAATTATAATAATAATACATGGAATTTGTATAGCGCTATATCTTGTAAAAACAAATCAAAGCGCTTGCATTCGACCAACACAACACACAATCAACAACAATTTAGTTTTAACAAATTCGAATGTACACACACACGCACGCAGCAGCACGCAGCACGCGCGCGCGCACACACACCTACAAACGTTATGCACTTTGGCAGGTGGATATCGAAAAGTGTACTCATTGAGCTTAACTGAAGATCAAGTGGCGGCCATCACATCCAAGTGGAAGAACTCACGTGCTTGAAGTCCAACATAACGGTCAGCCGTGGCACCAGCGCTTTGTCCAGGTGGCTGAAGGTCATCAAACGCTGCACCTGGACTCTCCTGTCCCAGTCCCTGTGCAGCTCAAACAGCCGCTTCCAGCACAACGTTGAATTAGAGAGAGAGAGGAGAGAGAGAGAGAGAGAGAGAGAGAGAGAGAGAGAGAGAGAGAGAGAGAGAGAGAGAGAGAGAGAGAGAGAGAGAGAGAGAGAGAGAGAGAGTTAAAAAAAAAAACACCTAAAGAACCAAAAACTGATGATTCACACACACACACACACACACCACACACACACACACACACACACACACACACACACACACACACACACACACAACACAGGTAGAGGAGGAAATGAGGGGGGGAGGCTTGATCACAAAACACTGACCACACCATTCCACTCCAATCCCTTACACAGACTGACACAAGCATGCTCATGCTGTCAATGAATGAAAAGGGTGTGTGTGTGTGTGTGTGTGTGTGTGTGTGTGTGTGTGTGTGTGTGTGTGTGTGTGTGTGTGTGTGTGTGTGTGTGTGTGTTGTTGTTGTTGTTGTTCTTCAGTTTAACGTCCTTCCACTAAATAGTGATATCAGACAAAAAAGTGTGTGTGTGTGCGCGCGCGCGCGCGCGCGCGTGTGTGTATGTGTGTGAGTGTGTGTTGTGTGTGTGTTGTTGTTGTTGCTTCGATTTTACGTCTGTTCACTCAAAGTGATATTAGACGATGGGAAGGGAAGGGGAGGGTCTAGTATGTTGATGGATGTGTGCAGTAAAATGGGTGTCTTTTTCTTAATAATGTATACAGTACATAGATTTGGGTTAAACAGTGATAACAACAAGTAAATACATAACAATTGCTAGTATGACTTAAAACTATAACAAATTTCCTAAAGGACTATCCATTAAAGATTTTGTTATACGAAATGCCAAATTAAGATTTTTAAAAATCTTATCCAAGGATTTTTCCGAGAAAGAGGGTAAGAATGGTTTTAGACTCTTACATTCAAAAATTATGTGACTGTTTGTAATTTTCTCACCGCACAAACATTTTATATTTTTGCTATATTTAGTGATGAACGCATTCAGTTTTATCCGAAAAAATAAAGCCCTAACCTTTCTTGCTGTGAAAAAACTTGTATTGATCTCAGAGCGATAGATATCCTTTAAATTAGGGACAGTGAATGAAGACCTTTCTGATATACGCTCCTTTGGATAATAAGCCTTTTTGGCCCTGCTCCACGATGCCTCTTCTAGTAAGTGATAGCCTTCTTGTAAAGATAATGGAACGTGTAGTTCTACAGAATCCTCTCCATGTTTTGCACCTCTCTTTGCAGCTCTGTCAGCCCACTCATTTGGTAAGAATCCCACATGAGAAGGTACCCAACAGAAAGTGACACAAATACCCCTTAAAGCTAAAACATGTATAACATGATTGATCTCTAATATAACTTTAGACTTTTTCTTAGAACTTGTGGATTTTAATGCGTAGAGTACCGATTTAGAATCAACGCAAAGTAAAGTTTGAAATATATTCAGCGGAAGATCGAGAATATGGTTAAGAGCCATTAAAATTGCTATTAGCTCAGCTGTGAATATCGAATGATGTTTACCAACATAATAACATTTTTCTACTTTAAGCGATGGTATTACAAAAGCTGAACCTGTTTCTTGATCATCTAGATGTGAACCATCTGTAAAAACTTTTAGATGGTGACAATATTTCTGATCAATGTGCGATCGGACTTTAGAGATCATGATATTTTGATTTTCACTCTTAGCCATATTTGTGTATTCTATATCAAAATTTGCTTTGTTCATTTGTGTGTGTGTGTGTGTGTGTGTGTGTGTGTGTGTGTGTGTGTGTGTGTGTGTGTGTGAGTGTGTGTGTGTGTGTGTGTGTGTGTGTGTGTGTGTGTGTGTGTGTGTGTGTGTGAGAGAGAGAGAGAGAGAGAGAGAGAGAGAGGGGGGGGGGAGAGGAGAGAGAGAGAGAGAGAGAGAGAGAGAGAGAGAGAGAGAGAGAGAGAGAGAGAGAGAGAGAGAGAGAGAGAGAGAGAGAATGTGTGTGTGTGTGTGTATAAGTGTGTGCACGCCACGTATGCCTGCATTCATATGTGAGTGTGTGTGCGTGCGCGCGCCTGCGTGTGTGCGTGCGTGCGTGTGTGTGTGTGTGTGTGTGTGTGTGTGTGTGTGTGTGTGTGTGTGTGTGTGTTTTGTGTGTGTGCGCGCGTGTGTGTGTGTGTGTTACGGTGTAACGGCCTATTCTACGAAGTACTAAAGAGAACTAAGGAAGAAAACAGCTTAGCTGTTAGTATGGTGTTGAACTATAGGAAACAGAACAGGAATATTTTTCATAAATCTACAAGTCAAAAATAAAAAGTAGAACAGAACATTGCAATTAACTACAAATCAAATGGGAACTATAACATACAGAAAAATTTGAACTTTGAATACGTTTACACATAATAAAGTAGATAATGTGGTAAAGTTGGGGGGGGGGGGGGGGAGGCAGTTGGAGAGTATACAGAAACAGGTCCTAAAGAATTTCCTTTAAAACAAAATGATCAATCAGAGGAAGATACCAACTGGGCTGTGTAGCAGACATTCAGAAATTCTGCAAAGAAGTATATCATTGTTTAGGATACTTTTAAGCCTTACAGATGATTCTGAAAGGCAAGGATCTTTCAACATAATGAAGATATTTTCTTTAATTCTAGGACATGTAAGCAAATGTTTAACACTTATTTGTTTTCCACACAGGCATAGTATGTTCTTGCAATATTTTGTGCGAAGGGCATTTAAACGAAATCTATAGACTAAACTTGAGATTTGTCTGGAAACAGACATAGATGGCTTTAAAAAGGGGAGTTTAGTGTTTTGTACACCCGTGGTATTAAGGCAGTTTTGAGAGTAATAACCATCCGAATTTTTCAGTCTTTCATTTGCCTTATCGTAAGAGGAATGCTTTAAAAGTTCATAACCCTCTCGGAGGTCTAACGGTATATTAACTAAAAGAGATCCTTTAACATTGCGTGCTCCTCTTCGCGCAGCTCTATCCACCCGATCATTAAAATTAATCCCACAGTGAGAAGGCACCCAACAGAAAGTAACACTAATGCCTTTCAGGGATAGTAGATGAACAACATGTTTGATTTCAGTAATCATACCTAGTCGAGTATTTTGATTTTGGGAATTTAACGCGTACAACACAGATTTAGAATCAACAAAGAGAGCAGTTTTTGAATATTTTTGAGGTAATGTAACCAGGTAATTCAGAGCCATTAGTATTGCAAAGAGCTCTGCAGTAAAGATAGAAACCCTGCTACTAATATGATATTTTTTCTCAGTGTGAAGGGTTGGTCTCACAAAAGCTGCTCCAACATGTTTGTTATCAAGTTTAGATCCATCTGTGTATATTCTTAAATGATTTGAATAGTGATTTTCAATGTGCGAATTCACTAAGCTGGCAAGGATGTTAGGTGAATCACTTTTTGATAGATTTGTGTGGCATATGTCAAATGTTGGCTTATTCATTTCCCATTCAGGGGTATCTGAAAAAGAAGGTGTCATAGCGAGAATGTTTTCATTAATTTTAGAGGCTTTAAACATATTCAAAGTAAAAGTCTTTATTGATGTCAGTGATACAATTGATCTAGCACGTTTAGCAAAGTCTATGTCTGATCTTAAGTTAACTTCTTTTTGTGAAAAATTTTCGTTTGAATAACATCTCAAAACATATTTTGCAGCGCAGAATTCTCTGTGTTGGTCAAGAGGTAGCACTCCTGCTTCTTTGTAAGAGCCTAAGGTAGATGCATGAAAAGGAACTCCCAGAGACAACTTAATTGCTTTACTGTCTACACTTTGCAATTTATTTAGCAAGTATTGGGGAGCGCTGAAAAACACCTCTTGCCCATATGTTAGTCTTGAGCGCACTAAAGAGGAAGCTAAAGATATAAGTGATTTTGTGTCTTGCCCCCAGGGTTGTTTACATACAATTTTAAAAAAAATTAAGCTCTCCCTTGCTTTATCTAATACATAGCTGATATGATTATACCAGGACAATTTAGAGGTTAGAATAACGCCCAGAAATTTGACATGCTGGGTGTATTGTATTTTTGTGTCATTTATAGTAAATAGAGGGAGTTTCCCCGGGTCATAACCTGAATTAAAAAGCATCATGTTTGTTTTTTTCAAGCGACAAACTAAGCCCATTTTCTGTCATAAATGAACTGATTTTATTCAATTCACACTGGTAAAGTTTTTTAACATAGTTTAAAGTTCGGAGAGAAGTTTTTCGTTTTAACGTTACTTTCATCCATAAGCAAATGTCATCCGCATATTGAACTAGAACTGTATTGTTCGACAGTTTTCCTGGTAAATCAGCTATTAGTATATTAAATAAAATAGGAGCGATTACTGATCCCTGGGGTAAACCCATTTCCAAAGTTCTTGCATTTGAGTATGTACCTCCTATTCTTGTTTGAATCAATCTATCTGCCAAAAAATGTTTTATGAAATTAAACATACAACCCGAAATTCCAACAGTTTGCAATTTATGTAGAAGTTGATTATGCCATACTTGTTCATATGCTTTTCTTACGTCAAAGAACGTTGCAAGGATGCTTTTACGTCTAGCAAACTGTTGTTTGACTTGTGTGGTGAGTTTTACTAAATGCTCAATAGCTGATCGACCTTTCCTAAATCCAGCTTGATTCACAGGAATGATTTTATACTTTTCACAAAAATGAACAAGACGTCTTAAAATGATCCTTTCCATGAGTTTGCATGTATGAGATGTCAGTGCTATAGGCCTGTAGCTATTTTTATCAGTTCCTGGTTTACCTTGCTTTTTAACTGGTACAACTATAGACTGTTTCCAAATAAGTGGAAGATGACCTTCAGTCCAACACTTTTGAAAAAAAAGGTATAAAAAGTTGACCCAATTAGGTGGAAGATGACGTAACATTTCATTAGAAATTCCATCAAGCCCTACTGCTGTTTTCTTAGCACATAGATTTTCAAGGCATGCCTTCACCTCCTGTAACTTAAGGGGTGCGTTAACATAATGAGTTTGTAGGTGATCAAGAACTGGAGTGTTGTGTTTGATGCTCTTTTCGTGTTCCTCTCTGAATTTTCTATTATTTTCTGACAAGCCAGTTTTACAACTGTTGTTAGCAAACATCTCCACAAAAGCTTCAGCTTTTTCAAAATTTGAAGGTAGTTCCGAGTTCTCTAGTCTAATGGGACACTGTGGTAAGTTTATGCCATTTCTCATTTCTTTTATTTTGCCCCACACTTTCTGCAAATCTTTGTAGTTTGACACCTCTGACAAACAAAAAGATGACCAGTATTCTTTCTTTGCCTGGGCAACAATTCTGTTAGATCTATTTTTGGCTTTTTTCATTTCTATGTAGTTTGATTCAGATCTATTCCTTAGATAAGCTATTAGTTTTAGTTTTCTCTCTTCTTTTGCTTTTTGACAGTTATCATTCCACCATACATTGCCAATATTTTTATAGGAAGTTATATGTTTATATTTAGGAATAGAATAATTAGCTGCAGATAAAACTGCATGTGTAAAAGATGTATACAGACTATGTGTGTGTGTGTGTGTGTGTGTGTGTGTGTGTGTGTGTGTGTGTGTGTGTGTGTGTGTGTGTGTGTACACGCTTGCGTGTGTGTACATTTGAATAAAACCAAAAGGAAACAAACAAAAAAGGGAACTTTCCAACGTAGGTGGTAACACTAGCACTGAAAGATTCGTGCCGCGACCACGGCGAAAAACAGTACACAATGAAATATCAATAGTAAAAGCAATTGCAGCAGCAGCAACAACAAAACCAGCCGGGTGGAACACTGAAAATAATTACAAGACTGAAGGCCAACAGTAGGCCTGCCATTGGTAGGCCACAACACTAATGTGCCCACCAATTTTGTATTTGAAACCTTTCAGTGATTCTTGTAAAAGGTTACGAAGCTTCAATGGAACCAGTAATCACACAACAACAACAACAATAACAACAAGTGTTCTTCATTTCTGCACAACCACAATCTCGCCCACCCTTGAAACATCCTTCAACGCACGTGCTATTCAGTGATTATGATACAAGTGTCTGTTAGGGTATTCTAAAGCTCTTCAGATTGTTCCGCAATTCCCTGGAACTCGTAGCCCCCCCCCCCCCCCCCCCCTCACCACCACCCACCACTGCCCCACCACCACCACACCACCAACAACAACAACCACTGACAACAATAACAACAAAAAACAATCCTACCCAACCAGTCCAATGCACGTACCGTTTCGCCTGTGGCAGCACTCCGTGTGTCAACAACAATAGCCTGAAAGGCAGATGGAAAGCAACAAGGTTTGGGAACCTCCTCCGCCTTCACCTCCGTTTTGGATCTTGTAGCTGAGATCCCCAGTACCGCTACCATCATCATCAGCATCCTAGGCGTCATGTTCATTACCGTTATCAATGCGTGTTGTTTGCGGGTTATTCCAGTTGTAGTAGTATCCTCGATTTTAATCTTTCTTTGTTTTTGAGTTACAGGGGACTGCAAATAAATGGTTGTGGGATGGCTCTATGTGCGTGTGTTGGCAGTTCCGTTGTAGAATAGGTCAAGATAAAAACTTGATCAATGTTGGAGATAAGAGAAACTGAAATCTATCTGACCTACTCTTGTTCGTTCCAACCCGGTAGTAACCTGGACAGGGCACTAAACAGGCCCACAGAGAGATATACACTACTACATAAACATGCATGTAGGCACAATGACGCAGATAAACACAGACACACAGACAGACAGACGGACGGACACACACACACACACACACACACACACACACACACACACACACACACACACACACACACACACGGACACACACACACACACACACACACACACACACACACACACACACACGTGCGCGCGCGTATGCGGCAGGGAGCCCAGGGAGCCCCCCCCCCCCTTCAATGGTGGTTAGAGCGTTGCGCTTGAGATCTAGCGGTCCGGGTTCGAGTCACCGCTGAGACCCCCGTTCAAGGGTTTTTTTTTTTTTTCCAGTAGTGGAGTTAACATCAGTACCGACTCCACTCCTCCGAGGTGTCCTTTGAATGGGACTAAATTCGAGGTCTTCCTTGCGAACAGACGCAGAATAGGTTATCCTGTGCGAACGCTAAAACTTGTTCCGCCTTTCAAAAGAGTGGAGGATTGTGTACCGCTCAGTAGGTCTAACAACTTGAAAACAAAAACAAAATGATACGGCAAAGTAAAACAACAAAAGCTATGTATACTTAAACTAAAATGAATAAATAACGTTGTTTTTCTGTTAGGGGTAAACCACATTAAAAAAAAAAAAAGATATCTTCATTTTAAATCTATTTTAAATCTATTCACATCTAGTGATTTTAGACACCCCCCTCCCAACAAACAAACAAAACCCTCCAAACAAACAAAAACTCATGGACAAAATTTTAAACAACAACCGAAAACAAATGTTACATAATAGTGTTGAGTAAAAACTAACTGTTCTCTTTCATAATACAGATAGGCATACTGAATTAGGCTATCGGACTTCATTTTAACGCTAACACAATGTCCAACAATAGCAATAGTTCAGACAAAAAGTGAGCCAGTGTAGGCTAAATCAGACACATCGGGTTAAAAATGTTTTAAAATACCCTCAATTAAAATTTTGTTGTTGTTGTTATCCTATCGCCACAAATAGCCTACAGTTTTCAACTTTGAAGTGTTTTGTCCTGAAATCATTTAGTTTAAATCTGCACTTGTGGGATAACACATTTCTTCAATTATATCAACAGACTTTGCCAGAAATGCAAAGTATAAAAAAAAAAATCCTTTTCAGTAGCCCTATAGTTTTGAGGCTGGGTCATAACTTTGTCATTTATTTTTTTCTTAAGTTGGGGCATTTCAAAATCAGCACATACATATGAAAGAAGTGAAGGCAGACATCACAGCTTTAAGAGTGGGTGAGCAGATGGACAACAACATGACTTAATTATATGTTAGCGTCTGACAATGCCGACAGACCGCCAAATGTCATAGGGACAGTCCGTGTTCCCATGGTAACAGGACAACCGCTTACTGCACGGTACAATTCGTCATTTGCTCAATCCTCTTCAGTTCTGTTAAGGACAGTGTGACATGTCTTTTGGAGACTGCTTGCAAGAACTATGAAGTACTAGCTCTCCTTTGGATTCATATTGACAGAATATTTTTGCATCGACTCCCTGATTCGAAACGAGGCGTGTTTAGTCAGGAAGTAAGATGGCGACGACAGGGACAATGCTGAATGATTTCGTGTCGCAGAATGCTGTTGTTATTTTAACAACCGGAATTCTGGCTACAATAATTGCATTAACTGCATACTATATTGTACGTTCATATCTGCCATCAAACGCCGACTCTGCATGTGTGAATCCAGGTGTTCAAGGCAAAAATTCTGATCTTACTGCATCAGAATCACCTAACTCTGAAGAAAACGAACAAGGTGAGACTTCATTCAGTTGTTCATAATTTACCGGTTTGTTCTGTGTTTGAAGACATCCAGCAAAATCAACAGTCACAAAATCATGCAAAAGACTGCTTAATTTCTGGTTGCTGTACAGTCCAGAATAAGACTGAACTCAGTTGTTCTCCAGAGTTGGTAACTAAAATAATTATTGCATTTGATTTAGGTGAAAAATTACAAACTTTGGGCTACAAATGTGTCTGGTTCTAACAGGCATTTGCATTAGAATCTTAATCATGATTTTAAAAAATCTGCATGTACTTTGTTTTCACTGTCTTGTGGTTTGAAATTGGGAATATGTATAATGTGTCCTATGCATTACACATTACTCATTAGTCTTTACAATACATTAATATTATATTAATGACAAGCATGGACATGTGCATACAATTACAAATTACAACACATGAAGCAGTTTTGGGATTATTGGCTTTTAAAAACAAAGAAATGATGGAAGAAAGAAAACTATAAATATACATATTATATAATAACCTCATATTCATAAACACAAGTAATATTTGTACATTGTACAACTCGACTATTGTATACAAATGTCACACTATAGACATGTAGTGTAACTGTAATGCATGTGACATCTACGCGACTACAGAACTTGTAAGACACCATCTTAGTCAAATGCACAAGTTAGATCCAAGCCACCCATCATTAGGAAGGATAGGCCCATCAAGGCCGATAGTGTGTTAACATTATTTTCCAGCTTAAGATCCAGTGGGTTACCCAAGGTGTACAGTCTCAGAGTCTGTCTCACTCATTACAAGCATGGTCTGGTAATGACTGTGAGAACATAAGTATGCAACACATGAGAAGTTTGCAAGGATGGCTGTTTTTAAGTACTTTGCTACATAGTTTGCTACATGTATACTAACCTTAACTTAAAGGCAGCAATACTCTGATGATTGATAATGATGATGATGATGATGATCAATATGAATTATGATTGGACATGAAAATATGAAATCTTGTCTGTGTCACTGTCATTATGTGTAAATCACCAAAGTGAAGACAGGGCAGTCTCAGATGTGTGCATTTTGAGAAAAGAGAAAAAAAAAAAGTCCCTGTGTCAGTGTGTGTAACTGTAAGCAGTTTTGTAAATTTTGTCATCTTTTTCCCTCCTACTCTGGCTACTCTTTTAAAAAGCAAAAAATTTTTTTTTTTACATTTCGCAAGGTGTTCTGCATGCCTTTGCCACGGGATCTCAGTTTACAGTCTCATCCAAAAGACTTTTTGGAGGAGTGAAAGTGGCACTGATGTTAACTCCAGGGGAAAAAAACCCCTTGAAAGGGATTGTGTGCATGTGTGTGTGTGTTTGTATTTCATCTAATTTGTTTAATGACTACTTACTAAGTTACTTTGACATCATTTACTGATTTAGATTTTTTTAAAGTTAATTATCATAATGATAGTAATAATAATCTAATAATGGTAAATGCTGTAGACAATTGAGACCTTTTTAAGTTTTTTTTTTTTTTAAATAGACAATTGGACTTGGTTAGTGAATCACATAATGTGCATACATGTAACAAGAAAAAGAATTGGTTGTTTATATGCAGAGTAAGCACTTTGATAAATTTAATTTCAACTGGCATACATATCATTATCAGTGGATGCAAAAGTAAAGTTAATCCATTAGATTGTAGTTCTTGACTGTGTAAATAAGCTTTCATTTTGTTTTTCAAATGCATGCTAATTTGTGTGTGTGTGTGTGTGTGTGTGTGTGTGTGTGTGTGTGTGTGTGTGTGTGTGTGTGTGTGTGTGTGTGTGTTCTGTTTTCAGAATATGATGACAAACTGGAACAGCCTGGCATTGACCCTGTGTACTACTGTGAACATATTCAGGGAGAGATCAAGAAAGTCAAGCAGGGAGTTGCCACTCGCAAGATCTGTGAAACTTTGTCCCCTGATCAGATCGCTGAAGAGAAAAAGAGGCAGCAGGATCAGCTTGCAGAAATCTTCAAACTGATGCAGCAGCAGCAAGAGAAATTTGGGATCAGCTCCATGGAAGAAATGCAGGAGCAAATGAATCTGTATGCCGACTTTAAATAACAGTCTACATCATTCTACAGGATTTGGAGTGGAATCATATCTATTTTTGTAAGCCTGTGGCAGAAAGCTAAGGAGTAATGGACAAGCATCACTGAAGATGAATCAAGGAACAGTGACTGAAGACATTTTACACACACTGACACCATTTAGCTATCAGTATCACAAGGTTGTATTGCTTACACTGTTGTGTTGTGTATACATACAACACAGTAAGTCAAAGATGCCATTTGACTGGCTCAATATGACTTATGAGTAAACCCCCCCCCCCCCCCCCTTTCTTTTTTTTTTTTTTTTTAGTGATTTTTGTTGTAATAGTTTGTTGGGTTTTTAAATCTTAAAAAAAAAAAAGTCCTTAAGGTTTCTTTACATCATTTTAAGTTAGAGTGCACACACACTATTTTAAGTATTTTGATGACTATTGTTTCTAGTCTTGTTTTAATGGCAACAGCTACAGCAATTTTATCTACTAGTACTACATCTATTGTCACTACTCTTACTGTATCAGTCCCATTGTCATATTACGAGTCCTGTGAGCTTATATTTATAATACTACTATCACATTAAGCAGTTACAAGATTTTAACGCAACTGTCATGAACACCAATCAAACTTGCTTCTTCAGTTGGTTTATTTTATTTATATGGGTTCACATGGCAACTGATTACAGTGATTTGACAGGGAAAATGTTGGTGATTTTGTAATGCTTAGCTTACTGTTTAATTTGCATGAGATAGGTTCCTTTGTTTATTATCTTTCTGGGGGCAGGATAGCTTAGAGGTTAGAGCAATGCATATGTAATTTGATGGCTAGGGATTGAGTTCAGGTACAAGCCACCACTGAGACTTTTCCTTTGGAGTTAACCTCACTCGTCTTCAGTACTGACTCCACTCCCCTAAAAGTCCTTTGGATGAGGCTGTAAACCAAGGCCCCATGTGCTAACACATGCAAAGCATCTTGCGCATGTATACATTGAAACCTGTTCTGCCTTTTGGAAGAGTAGGCTATTCATAAAAGTAGGAATGCATGATAAAACGTATATAATCTGAAAATGCATACACATTGTTGTTGTGTTTAGACATCATCCCTGAAATAGAAGTGGTGCTACCTCATTGGTGCCCTTGGAGAAAAAATGGTCACATACACAAAAATGTGACCACTAGTGAACTTCATAGCTCTAGGCAAGGTACAAAAGAAAACAAACAAACAAAATTAAAAAAAACCTTTCTGTTTAAAAAATCTCTACAAAAGTTAAGAACTTGTGGGATTTTTTATGTACAGATGGAAAATATTATGAACTAACAGACCTTTTCTAATAGGATATCAAAAGTAGCCAGTCCAAGAGGGTTTTGATACACAGAAGGCATGTGATTTGGGGGTTGTGTTTTTGTTTTTTTCTCTCATCCAGCCAACTGAATGTTGTTTATATCAATGTTCTTATTTAATTTTTGACTCACACCTTGTCAGTCTTGGATGCCTTTAAAATCAGAAGTTTTTTGTTTTTTAAAATAATTATTTGCACTTTGTCAGTCTCAGACAAAGAAATTTGACGTGAGGAAGCTTTATTCCTTGTGCTGTCTAACTGACTTATTAAGTTATTACTAATCACGGTTTTGTTTTCTTTTTCATTTGATTCTTTCATTCAAAAGAACTTATTTCAGGAATTTTCAGTCATTTTTTGATTGTTAGAAATGGGCAATTTGTAGTTGGAATGGGGAAAACTCTCACCTGTGGTACATGATAAGATAGAACAAAAAGTTCCTGCCTGTTACCTATGATTACTACATACTTGCTGGTTCATTTTGCTCATTATCACATCATTTGTAGACATATTTTGAAAAATAGGCTTGCAAGGTTAGGTACTTGCAAATTATTGGTGCAATATTTTGTGAAAAAGACTAAGTCATACAGATTGATGCTGCCATAGGATTTGATGAATACTCAGTGTCTAGTTTTATTTTAATCAAGAAGATAGTGCATAAAAGTAGACATTAGATCTGTAGTTTTTTTCATTTATTAATTTTTTTTTTTCATATAGAATTCAGGTTACTGATAACCCATCATGATGAATGTCTACAAATGTACAGTGTATATGTCCCATGACTACTAAAGATAAGCTGTGATTTACTTGTTGTTATGATTATCGTGGTTTCTGGAAACAACTTTTGACAGCTATCCTTTTTTCATGTTTTACGCAAATGTTTACACTGTGTGTGTGTGTGTGTGTGTGTGTGTGTGTGTGTGTGTGTGTGTGTGTGTGTGTGTGTGTTTGAAAAGTTTGGAGCCAGGAAGCTTTTTCTCTGTACCAAGATCTGTTTGGGGACGGGATCGCTGTATGGGGACAGGATAGCTTAGTGGTCAGCGCATTCGCTTTCCCCAAGCTATACTTAAGCAACATTGAATATGGTTACCAAAAGGATGGGTGACTGTTCACATGCCTTGGCTTCAGTACAGTCCCCAAGCTCACCCAGCTGTAAATAGGTACTTTCTCTCTGTAGGGTCAGGGAAGGTAAAGCAGCAAGGGTGAGATGTGCCCTGCCCTCAGTATACTGGTCTTTAGATAAGCTGGGGTATCTAAAACCTCACTCCCCAATGACCACATAGTTTACGGGAACACCTTTATTGGGATCTATATATTATAGTTATGTTCATCTGCATATGGGAGAAGATGTTTTCATTTATATACGGGGTTATCTCTGCATTACAGTGTGTGTGTGTGTGTGTGTGTGTGTGTGTGTGTGTGTGTGTGTACTGGAGTTGTCGGAAAATGTAGATGATCTATGTTTATTGAATTCATTCTAATTTTTATTACAGTTTTATTTCTTTTTCATTTCCAGTGTATGATTTTCATAATTTTGTGTGCCTGTCATTGATGTACTCCGTAATTGCCCTTCGTTGGATGATTAAAGTCATTTTTACTTGACTTGATGGTGAAGTTGATAGTTTCAGTGATAGACAGTTGTTTGAAAATGAAACAAAGTGCTTTGTGAGTTTTCTTGGACACTTTTACTGGACTTTTCATTGGGCACTTCATGATTTAGTTCTTATACAAGTTTTCTAAGTTATGATAAATGATTATCAGTATCAATGTCCATCATTTTGTGTGTGTGTGTGTGGGCGTTGTTTTTAGTCTGTTGTTATGAAGTTGGTGGTGTTGTTGGATTTTTTTTAATATTGTATGAGTTTTGCATGCAGACAGCAGCTGAACTAGCTGAAGGCCATATTCTTATTATTGTAGATATATGTGTTAATATAACATTTTTCAATTCCTCTCCACTGTTTTGTGTCATAAACTTATTTTGGTTTTGTTGTTGTTGTTTTATTAACATGATATACATGAGTGAACAGATTACCCAATATTTCCATGTTACCTCTTTTTTGTGTGTCTTTTTTTTTATCAGACTGTTCAGAACGATATAACTGAAATAAATTTTTTTAACACTTTCAGCAGTTAATTTAGATTTAACATAAACATTTAGATTTTTTCTCTCCAAGAGATGGATGGCATTCACAATGAAAGGGATCAATTTTTTCTATTCAGACCAACAAGAATGTTTGATATATTGTCAACATGGCCTTAATATGTTCTAAAGAGGGAAAAACAGAAAAAGTATTTTCTTTTGTTTGATATACTAACAATATGTGCTTGATACAAGAGGAAGAAACAGATATAATGCTTCCTTTTTCATATTAAAGAAATACATATATATCAGCAAATTGAATGTATTTTTTACTTCTATCTATTTACTATGAAAATACTACACAATGATTTATACAATTTGTTCTTATTTGGAATGTTGTTTTTCAACACACTTTGTATGTATACTGATCTTTTTATGAACTGTATCAAAGGGCAAGGGATGAGTTGTGGTTCTCAAAATTGTCAATTACCTTTTGTATTTAGAAGTGTTAAAGAGCTGTGTTCTTATTTCATATGTGTCGGAGAGATGTTTAGAGAGCATTCTTATGATGTATATGTTGGAGAGCATTCTCATTCTGATCATGTAGGTGTTGGAGAGTATTCTCAGTGTGTGTGTGTGTGTGTGTGTGTGTGTGTGTGTGTGTGTGTGTGTGTGTGGTGTGTTTTGTGGTTTTTGTGTGTTTGTGTTTTGTGTGTGTGTGTGTGTGTGTGTGTGTGTGTGTGTGTGTGTGTGTGTGTGTGTGTGTTTTCAGATAGTATTCTCTTTTGTACACATGTACTGGAGAGAATTTTCTAATGCATTGGGGTTACAACTTTAGTAAAGCTATTGGTTGTGGATTTCTCAGCAGGTTGTTTATGTATTTATGTATGGACTATTTTTACATGAAGAAATCTTTTTTTTGAAATTGAAAACTATAAAAAAAAAAAAAAAAAAAAAAAGGGTGGAAAAGGGAAGAAGAAATCTTCAAAAACTTCTTTTGCAGCAGGGGACACTGTCAAGGTAGAAGTCTGAATAGCCCATAAAGACAAAGCAACCATGTCACTTGCTTATGGCCCATTCACTAAACTTGTTCAGTT
This sequence comes from Stramonita haemastoma, assembly GCA_030674155.1. Classification (NCBI taxonomy): domain Eukaryota; kingdom Metazoa; phylum Mollusca; class Gastropoda; order Neogastropoda; family Muricidae; genus Stramonita; species Stramonita haemastoma. The sequence goes on along the minus strand of CM060316.1, from coordinate 93,447,224 downwards.
ACAACCTATGTAGATGCAGAGCACCTTTAAAAATGTTAAAGTAGCAAACAAAACCTGTTACATTTTAAATATTTCTTTTAGATTTGATTAAAAAAAAATCAAACTGGCTTAAAGAATTCTGCAATGGAGCGCATAAATTTTTAGCTTCATTTTTTAATTATTTTTTTATTCAAACTGGCTGATAGAATTCTGTGATGGAGTGCATTGGTGGTGAAAGTATTGGTGTGAATCTACGAGAGATTGTACACCTTATTTGAAATGATCTGGCAACCAGAAAACTGTTTCTTGAGGGTTTAACTATGAGATATGGGCTAAAAAATTGTACATGAGCACATGTACATATACATCAGCACATGTACATATGCATTTGTGTGCACATGTTGTTGCACTTGTACCCATACACACACACATGTGAACATGTATACACATTTGTACCTATATATGCAAACACACACATATGCACATGCACACACTCATGCACACATGCACACACACACACACACACGCATGGACACAGACATACACACATATGCACATGTGTGCGTGCGCGCGCGCGCGCACACACACACACACCACACACACACACACACACACACACACACACACACACACACACACACACACTGTAGGACAAAATTTACACAACTGCATACACACAGGGACTGGATGTAAAAAAGCACATAAGTGTTTATTCCATTATCCTCAAAATAGAAGAAAAAATAAAATTAGAAAGCACACACACGACACACACAGACACACACAGACACACACAACACACAGACACACACACACACACACACACACACACCACACACACACACACACACACACACACACACACACAACTACATAAACATGCTTCTACTTATGTTAACAACCTTACCCATGCACTGTCCAGGCAATTGTCCTAATCCCATCCTTGATGTTTGCACATCTAGTGCATCTTGCACATCTTGTGTCAGTGTGAGGCAATGTGTTTGTTTCATTTGGTTTTTTCCATCAATAATTTTATTATCACACTATGTATTACATTTTTTGTTCTTTCTATCAATTGTTTTATTATTACACCGGTATGTTATATTAAAAAAAATTCTTGTCTCCATCAATGTTTTTATTATTACACCGATATGTTAAATTAGTGTGTACTTTTCAGAAATGATTTTTTAAAATTGGTATTTTTTTTTGTCATTTGCTCACTTATATGTTTCATAATAAATGTGTGTCATTCCCTACATACTTGTTTTTATTTAAATGTGTGTGTGTGTGTGTGTGTGTGTGTGTGTGTGTGTGTGTGTGTGTGTGTGTGTGTGTGTGTGTGTGTGTGTGATATGTACTTGCTGCCCTACTGTCCAGGTTTGGTTGCTTTCACCAGTGTAGTGATTTTGATGGGATTAAAGACAGCAATGAAACAGTAGAAGAAGCTGTAGAAGCTGTGAGCAGAGAACTAAGTATTTTTGGTTTGTAAATCATGAACAGGAACCAACAAGTAAATCTTCACAAACCCATTGATTACCTAATGGTTGACAGCCAAAGCAGTTTTTGAAATGGAATAGAATGTCTGCTGTCATGGCATAGACTGAAGATGAATTCTTATAAAGATATATCATTTAGCAAAAATTCTGTCTACCAAAAGGCTCAGAGGTGACTGGAATCTGTGCTTTCAATACTTGCCAGGTTCATAAGAAGACTGCACTAACCGCTGAGCAATTTTATTCATGCATGCACTATACTGTGAACTATGTAGCTGATGCTTTTGAAACACGTGAGAGTGTCTTTTGCTGTCCTGCTCTTGTATACACAGTGCACCACATGGTATTCCTACCCCTGTAAAAAACATTATTTAATATACAATTGCTGTCTTGGAGTCTCTGTTTGCTGTTTGATATGCTGATACATTTCAACTGATAAATACATTCATATATTATAGACTCTCTTTCTTTTTTTTCTTCTTTTTTTATTTTTGGGGAGGGGGGGGGGGAGCATATACACTAAATTACAAGTTGAAACATTCAAATCTGCTGATTATGTTATGATAATCATTGATATTAGAATAAAAATTCATACATGTTTTTTTCGTCAGGTAACCATGTATAACACAGGTGTGTGGGGCATGCACATATGCACATGCACACCCACACACACCCACACACACACACCACACACACACACACCACACACACACACACACACCTCATAATTATTTTACTTCCCCCAGTGTAACAAAGATGTTTCTCTCAAAAGTCAGTTCATTAATACAGCTTCAGTCCCCCCCCCCCCCCCAACCTGTTTTCTTTCCTTTTCACCCCATTTTTGTATGCACAGTAACCAACAGGCAAAAATTATCAATAGTTTGGTGAAAGTGAATAAAGTTGTAGGTAATTGAGGAAATCCAACAATCAACAAACATATGTGAGTAATCATCATTGAGTCTCATGTTCTTTTGATTTTTTAAGTTTGTTTGAAAAAAAAAAGTGTCTGCATAACCAAAATGTTTGTTGTTAAGATCTGAGATGGGACCATTGAGAACAGATTTGATAGTCTTCTGGACAGTTTTTTGTGACTAGAATTAAATCATTTATTAGCTTATCTGCTTTCATTTCTTTTTCTTATTGATAATTGATTACTTTATCTACTTAATCTCATTTTCGTCATCAGTGTTTGCTGCAGCCAATACCCAAGATAAAGTCAGTGAGAATATATTTGATGGTCTGCTGCACATTTTCATTTGTGGCAGGAACTGAATAATTTATCAGTTTATCAGCTTTTGTCTCAAGCATTGAGACCCAAATATGAGTTTTAAGAACACCGTTTTGTTTTAAGAAAAGAAAAGATTGACAGACAGACAGACAAACCAAGCAGGAAGACAAATGAGAACGAACATGTTATTTCCAAACAGGATAGAAGATAAACATATGCATACAGACTTCTTTTCACTCAGACAGAGCTTAAAATCAAATAATGATGTAGTCTTGTAGGGCCTACTACGTGTGGCGAAACTGAATTGAGGTGTTTTGTTTGTTTGTTGTTATTGTTGTTTTAATGAAAGGGATTCCTAAACCAACATTAGAATGTGGAAACATTTCTTCGATTCACGCGTGGTTGTTCTAATAAAACTATCAGAGACTTCGTTTTTGGCGTGCCAGGGGAGTGGGGGGGGGGGGTGGGGTAGAGAGAAAACCTTAAAAAAAAATCTACAATCAAATAAATAAGAAACGAATTCAAAGCAGCGATAAATGAGAATGCAATTAAGAGAAAGTAAGAAAACATCAAAATGTCATTTTACCCAAAATATCTGCATTACAATGGCTGGTCTTAAACTTTCTGTACCACTGAATGGGTCTTTAGTAAACAAGGGCCAATCTGAAAGTCCATGAAATCTCCAAAACCACACACCTCACCTAAAATTGAATTGTGGCAATTTTTCAGAGTAACCCACCTCCCTTCTCCCCCTCTCAGCATCCAAGCACCGATATTCAGCCTTCATGTTTGCTTTAATACCCTGAACAGTCCTTTCAAAGCTCCAACAGCATCATCTGTTTTCTCCTAGGCCTAATGGTTTTCACAAATCTGGTTTGGACAAGGAGATAGATAGACGTCTTATGGGACTAGGTCGGGTGAACAGGTAGAAAAGGACAACAGCTGTACACCGTTGGCAGCCATAAAAATTGTTATTTTGACAGTTATGAGCTCCATAGTATTGCAGTGATGCTGCAAGAGTACTCCAGTAACGGTGTTTGGATGGCGGTAGCATCAAGTTTCGAACACCAGTGAGAGGCATTGATTGATGGACTGCTACTCTGAGATAACTGTGCACTGCTTCTGATGTGAAGTTGTGACAGTGAGACCTTTTTTCTTCCCTAAAGACAAATACCACAGCTTTCTTCTCAGTCCTCCATGTATTGTTGCATTCGTTTGGAAATATCCAAAGAGAAAATTGCTGCTTTGTTTGAAGGGTGAACTGATACACCCAGGTTTAATCACTAGTGACAATTTCCCAGACAGTTTTACTGCTTCTGTGTTGAAATCTTGAGAACATTTCCATGAATTAGTCGACATGTATACCCTCTCAGTTTTTGGTTATCAGAAGGAGAATGTGGTATCCAACAAGCATGATGTTTGTGAACCTGAAGACGTTTGTTTCAAATTATACCCATTGCTGCCGATCAAAGTTCATTGAGATCTTTTTGTCACTAGTCATGGTGCGTTTATTACCTCTCATAAGTTTTTCAATTGCAGCATCGTTTCTTGAGAAAGAGCATTCAATGGCCAATCTGGGCGACTACCATCTTCTAATGACTTCACACAGATTTAGAATTCTTTGAATTATGGCAAGTTGTTGAGTTATAATGCACACTTTTCCAAAACAAAGCACATAATTTCTGAAACTGTCGGCTAACGACATACTTCAGGCTACTTGAAGTCATAATATCATTGCCCCCAAATCCCTCTGTGACAGTTTAATGATTCACTGGAAAACAGAAAAATCCCCCTGTACTGTCCCTGTGTGAATAGCTTTAAAAGCTTACCGCAAGAACCCCCCCCCCCCCCCTCTCTCTCTCTTCTCTCTCTCTCTCTCCCCTCTCTTTCTGTGGAGACGTGATAGCCTAGTGGTCAGAACATTGCGCTCGTAATTTGACGACCCGGGTTCGATTCCCGTTCGAGATTTTTCTCCCGGAGTTAACATCAGTGTTGACTCCACTCTCCCCCAAAGTCCTTCGGATGAGGCTATAAACCGAGGCCCCGTGTGTGAACGCACGCAGAACATCTTGCGCACATGTTAAATCCTGTTCCGCTTTTTGTAAGAGTAGGCCATCGTGTGCCGGTGGGAACAGATGACATTTACAAAACTGCATACATAAGGGGACTGGATGTAAAAAAGCACAAGAGTGCTTATCCCATTATCCTCGATATAAAATAAAATAAATAATAATCTCTCTCTCTCTCTCTCTCTCCTCTCTCTCTCTCTCTCCTCTCTCTCTCTCTCTCTCTCTCTCTCTCTCTCTCTCTTGTTTTCCTTTCACGTCATCACGGTGGCTGAGGGCAGTGTCTGTAAACAAACGGAGAGGAGAGTGTGTACGGTTGCAGCATCCATCCTATCGACGTTTAGTTTGGCTGGGTCAGGAACAGGTCAACCTGTCGCTAAAACCATCACTCAGTATTGAATGATAAGCTATTTTTACCTCTCGCTTCTCAGCTACAGCTCCGAGGTTCACAAAATATTTAATGGTGAGATTTTTGTGTGTGCAACTGTTTTTGCCGACCATTAAGGTGGCCACATTCCGACGTCGGGGATGACGTCTAGGCCCCCTATAGGCCAACACGACGTCAGTGTGTACTGGCCTACTCTTCCGAAAGGCAGAAAGGGTATTACCGTGTGGGCATGATGTTCTCTGTGCGTTCGCACACGGAGCTTCGGTTTCTAGTCTTATCCGAAGGACTTTCAGAGGAGCCGAGTCCGTACTTATGTTAATAACTCAAAGGGAAAAATCTTGAACGGGTCGAACCCAGGCCGTCAAACCGCGAGCTCAACGCTCTATCCACTAGGCTACCCCCCCCCCCCCCCCTTACCCCCCGATGGTAAAATAAGAGGGCAGTTGTAACCCCTTGGATAAAAGGGTGAACCTTTTATTTTTGATGCAATCCAGGGACATACCGATACATTGCGCAGACACACACACAAACATGCACCCCCGCGCGCGCACACACACAAACATGCACGCACACGCACACACACTCGCATCTGCACACACACACACACACACACACACACACACACACACACTTACAGGTACATGCTCGCACACACACACACTAGCTTACAATGTTCGTGCTTGCACACACAACACACACACAGAAGCATGCATGTGCATATGCAGGACAGCAAACGGCGAGCGCTCACATAAACATAGCCTAGTACATTCATGCTGCCTACATACGTCCACACGCCAGCGCGCGCGCACGCACGCACACACACACACACGCACACACACACAAGCATGAACGTCAGTATTTTTTTAAACATCATTACTATCAATGTAACAGTTAGGCATGAGTGGCAAATTTAAAGCGCAAGTGATGCGTGAAGCCTCTACTGCAAAAACATGCATCTGCAATGAGGATTTGCTTCCACAGAAATAGCCTGGACATTTAGCAGTTCTTCTGAGATGACGTAAATAAACTGCTGAGAAATCGTCTGCGGTCGCATTGGACTAGGTTTATAGAGGCTAAGCATAGCCTACTAGGCTAGGCTATTGGGTTTTCCAGCTACGGAGGAGGGCCGGGCAGCAAGGTTCTCCAGTTCCCCCATGTCTCTGGCTGAAACCTAGGCGTTTCCGGTTAGGCTAGCCACCGAGAAGCAGACGATCGATGAAAAGCAAACATGGCAGACTCAGAGGGGATGCAGAAAATGCTTCCAGAAGCGGACATCGCTAATCGCAAATATGCACGACAACCGCTTTGTGCCCGGACTTCTTACAGCTGTAACAAGCTCTTTCTTTTCATCTACACTCTTTTGTTTTTGGTGAGTATCTGTATGAAACGATTAAAATTTGTGTCATTCTAAAAGAGACTGCATAAGTAGACAAGGTTCAGCGCTAGCCTAGGCCAAACAAACGAGCGCTGAGAGCGGCCGTTGATGCCTGAGCCATGCATCACTGCAGCCGCATCATCCGTGTCCGTTTTGCTTCACTATCGACTGCAGGGATGAATACATTGGTCTGTTGATTGAACGGTTTTGAGCCTTCTCTGTACAGAAATACTATAGTATAAATATATAGAAAGAGTACAGAGTAGCCAAGTTGGATTGCGTGTAATGGGTGTAAAATAACATCGTTGATTGTTCAGTTCCAGGAGAATTGATGTAGGCCGTCGTCAGAAGAGCGGCTGGATCATTAAGAGTGACCCTGTTGGAATTGAAATGCGACCTAAAAATAACCGAATTACGAAGTGCCAAAGCATCTCTCTCTCTCTCTCTCTCTCTCTCTCTCTCTCTCTCTCTCTCTCTCTCTCTCTCTCTCTTCTCTCTCTCTCTCATCTCTCTTCTCTCTCTTTATATTTATAAGGATCTTTATTTTGATGTTATCCCTGAAAGGGCGGGACTGATGTAAAAAAGCACATGTGTGCTATCTATTATCCTCGAATAAAAGAATTTGCCTTGCCTTGAATTTGCCTTCTCTCTCTCCTCTCTCTCTCTCTCTCTCTCTCTCTCTCTCTCTCTCTCTCTCTCTCTCTCTCTCTCTCTCTTCTCTCTCTCTCTCTCTCCTCAAGTCCCTTGCTGTGTGTGTGTGTGTGTGTGTGTGTGTGTGTGTGTGTGTGTGTGTGTGTGTGTGTGTGTGTGTGTGATGCAAATGATGCAGTGATGCATGTCTGAAGTTACATCATTTTTTTTGTTTAGCTAAAATTTTATACTTCAGAGCAATGTAGCACCAAATTGGTGATCAATAAGACTATGAGTATAACAAGCAATGCTTGAATGTGAGTGCTCTAACATTTGTATAATGCAAAATGGGCTGTCATTGATTATCACTACACACAGTTTTACACAAGGGAGCTTAAGTGAAATAATTAGCTTATCGGATTTTAGATAATTGTATCATTTAATTTCATCATACTTTCTGTGTGTGTGTGTGTGTGTGTGTGTGTGTGTGTGTGTGTGTGTGTGTGTGTGTGTGTGTGTGTGTGTGTGTGTGTGTGTGTGAGAGAGAGAGAGAGAGAGAGAGAGAGAGAGAGAGAGAGAGAGAGAGAGAGAGAGAGAGAGACTGTAGTGACAATTTTTTGTTGTTAAAGTTAACAGATAACTTATGTAACTTTGTAAGTTAAAACCAATTTATACCTAAGGATGGATGTGCAATCACTGTCAGTGTTAATGGTGTCATTGTGTCACCTGTAAATATGCTTCCCTCATACTCATAGTCATAGTGACAACTGATGAGACAGAGACTGGGAGAAGGGGAGAGAGAGAGAGAGAGAGAGAGAGAGAGAGAGAGAGAGAGAGAGAGAGAGAGAGAGAGAGAGATTCTTTTATTTTGAGGATAATGGAATAAGCACTCATGTGCTTTTTTTTTTACATCCAGTCTTTGCAATTTATTTAGATATCTGTTCCCACCGGCATACAATGGCCTACTCTTCTCAAAAGCGGAATGGGTTTTAACATGTGGCAAGATGTTCTGAGAGAGAAAGACAGACAGACAGACAATGAGAGAAATTAATATTATTTAAAGTTAAACTCTTTTTTCATTCTGCCCTCAGCATGAAATTAATGATAAAGAAATCAAACTATATTATATTGGTTGTGTAGTGAAGAAAATCACGTACAAAGTAGCAAATATTCTAAAGAAAGAGAGACAGAGTGAATAAATTATGTGCACTTGGCAGATATATATAATTTATCATTATATGAGTGTATACACACAGATTAGGGGACAGGATAGCTCAGTGGTCAGAGCACTCGCTTTCCCCAGCCAGTGTTAAGCAGCATTGAGCATGGCTACTAAATTGAATGGTCAAGGAATGTTAAAGTAAGGCGAGGGAAAGGAGATGGGTGCTGCCCTCAATATGCTGGCCCTTGGGGAAGCTGAGTTTGTGATGCCTCACTCCCCTATGACCACATAGGTTATGGGACGCCTTTACCTTTTTACCTTTACACAGATTCTGGGGATGCAGAATGAAATTCCATGAATTTGAATATTTTGTGAATGTTAATTTTTTTTTTTCAACAGTGGCACTGGAGAAGCAGTCTCAGATTCATTTTGTCATTCTTTTTTTTTCAGTTTGTGGGAATCATCTTGATGGCGATAGGTGTGCTTGTGGAGACCCATCGTCAGAAGGTGCAGGCAATGGACAACCAGCTGGCCTTGCCTGTCACTCTCCTCATTCTGGTGGGGCTGATCATCACCATCAATGCCATCAGTGGAATGGTCGGCACTCTGACTGAAAACACCTTTCTCCTGAAAGTCGTAAGTTTTGATGATATCTTTCAGTTACTTTACACAGGTTTTTTTTAAAAGAGAAAGGAGAAAAAAATCTTTTAGTTTTAATGCAAAGAAAAAAAAAAAAATCTTATTTTTTTCATTGGAAATAAACATGCGTGTAAACATTTTTTTCTGAATATAAAAACTTATACTTATTATTGTAATCAATGTCTTCGAAAAAACAAAATAGGAAGAAAGGAAAATGAGTAGAGAAAGAGATCGAACAACAAAGAAAATGCATGCATGAAATTTGTCTATGACCAGTTGGGAACAGATTGTAAATCTAAAATGATCTCATCCCAGACATCATCACATGTGCTACTTTAAGTTGGATACTGGTTAACTTATACCTAAAGGAAAGAAAAACAATCCTCTGTTGTAATGTGATAGGAAGGAAAATATGAAGATTTTGTCAACAATATGGAAAAGCAGGAAACTCATAAAGAATATTAATACTAATTGTCCCAAAAGTTGGCAAAATTTTAAACTTTCTTGTAGAGAAAGGTGACAGGAAGTTCATTTGGTTTTGGGCTTCCATTGATTAAAGAAAAAAAAGACGTCTTTGGATCTTTTCAGTTGAAATTTGATGTGGTGATAAGTTAACCAGATTACCTCAGTAAAATAAACTCTTATGCTATTGTGTAACTCTTTGAACATATTTTCAAATGAATTTGATTATGTTGAAATTAAAAAAACAAGCTAAGTAACAGAAACCCTTATGGAAAAGATTTTTGTTGTGTTAAAAAGATGTTAAGCAGAGAAGAGTTCATTTGATATTTAGCAGACATATATCATTATATGACCATTCTTTTTCTGCCTCCCTGTCTCTCTGGTTGTTTGCATACCTTATGACACAATGAATTATTTGTCATTGATTTTGTTCATCTTGATCAAATATTTCTTGTTGTCTTTCTCTCTTTTCTTTGTATGTTTTAAATCACAGTGATAGATGTAATACGACACAAAAATCTAATATGTAGAGAAAATGAAATCAAAGTAATTAAATAGCAGGCAAAAGACATGGAATTCTTTTTTTTTTTTTTTTTAGAGAGAAGAGACAGGGAATTCAAGTTTTAACAGCACTATCAATATTTTACTAAAACATCTAAATAACAATGTGCATCTTGAACTTGAAGTGCAATTGGGCTTTTCCTAAAGGAATCTGGCTCAGGTCAAAGCTTTGTTTAGTTATTGGTGTAAACAAGTGTCAAGGCCAACATCAGCATGTTATGCAGTGAAGTGTTATGTTGAGATTGTCTTCATCCATCACAAGCTCTTAGCAAAGCAGTTACTTATATTCTACATTATAGGAGAAAACTCATTGGAAGTCGGAGAATGGCTGCTTGTTATATGGCAAGGGACTTGATTGAAAACAGCCACACACACACACACTATTCTCATCTAGTTAACTTGAGTTTATAGTGTCAGTGATTCCCAGATGTGATGGGTGAGACACGTCGAACATTCTGGTTGATCCCCAGTGATGTTAAGATGGGGAACACCCACCAACAACATGAAGATCTATATATGTGAATCCCTATCACTGCTCCAGACCTTTTCCTTCAGAAATTTTTTCTTGTTAAAGCTTTTTGTGCTTTTGTTGCATTTTTATCACACTGAAAGTGCAGGAACCAGGAATTACTGTGATTGTAAAAAGTTACATACATTGCAAAATGTTACCAGACTCCAGCTGCTTTTGTCTGCTATGTCACAGATCAGTGAGAACGAATAATTTATTCAACAGTTTTCTCCTGCACAGAAACACTGCTGTTGTTGCTTCTTTTCACTGTAGACACAAACACATTTCAAAACCAAACAGACCACATTCATATTGCATGCACGCTCTTATGTGGATAGCTTATGGAAAACATGCGACTGTGCATGTAATTTTAATAAACTCGTAAGCATTTTACATTATAAGCATACACACATACGCATGCACGCATGCATGCATGCATGCATGCATGCACGCACGCATGTGTGTGCACACACGCATGCATGCATGCACGCGCACACACACACACACACACACACACACACCACACACACACACACACACACACACACACACACACACACACACACACACACAACACACACACACACACACACACACCACACACACAAACAACCAAAACACAAATAAAGTTGTGACATAACACATTTGCAAATGTTTTTTTAGAATGTGTGTGTGTGTGTGTGTGTGTGTGTGTGTGTGTGTGTGTGTGTGTGTGTGTGTGTGTGTGTGTGTGTGCATGTGTATACTATAGTATAGGGACTTTGTGTATGCATGCATTTGTGCACCTGTGTGTGTTTATGTATGTGTATGTTTCAAATGTTTGTACATCAGTCTCTGTCTGTCTACTTCATGTATACATGTTCTAACTGAGCTGTTCTGCACATTCCAACTTTCACAACATTTCTTTGCTATTTGGTGTGTGTGTGTGTGTGTGTGTGTGTGTGTGTGTGTGTGTGTGTGTGTGTGTGTGTGTGTGTGTGTGTGTGTGTGTGTGTGCATGTGTATACTATAGTATAGGGACTTTGTATATGCATGCATTTGTGCACCTGTGTGTGTTTATGTATGTGTATGTTTCAAATGTTTGTACATCAGTCTCTGTCTGTCTACTTCATGTATACATGTTCTAACTGAGCTGTTCTGCACATTCCAACTTTCACAACATTTCTTTGCTATTTGGTGGTGTGTGTGTGTGTGTGTGTGTGTGTGTGTGTGTGTGTGTGTGTGTGTGTGTGTGTTGTGTGTGTGTGTGTGTCTGTGTCTGTGTGTGTGTCTGTGTGTGTGTCTGTGTGTGTGTCTGTGTGTCAGTGTGTGTATGCACATGTGCACTAATGCATATATTTGTTTATATCATATACAATATGTTTTACAGTTTCTGGTGGTAACTATCGTTGCATTCCTGATCCAAGTTGCCATTGGCATAATTGCCTTCATATACCGAGAACGGGTGAGTTGTTAGGTTATTTGTTATGTTTATTGATGTTTAATGAACTTGTAGTGTTTCAACGTATTTAAATAATGCTCAGAAGTAGCTTTTGATGTAAGATTGTATGGGTCATGCAAGAAAGCATGTTTTTGCAATGCAGTATTGCGCTGCTTGGGAATGATATAAAAGAAATGTGTGTTGTGCTAATTTGCCCTTTTCCTTATCTTTGGTTTTTGGCAGCAAAAATACACTACCTGTCAAACTGCAGTACATCACGTAATGCTTAGTCAGGCTGACAGTGACATTAAGACAGATCTTACTTTTTCAGGATTGTTTTACAAGTAATTCACATTGAGTTATGCTGGATAAATACCATGGAACATTTTTAGAATCAAGGACTTCAGGAACTGTTCCATTATCAAAACTGAATCCAGATATTCTATAACTTTCAAAGGGTTTTAGTCCCATGTTGGTAGTTGACTTGACAAAGGAGATTTTAGACGACTCACTCTTTCATCTGACCTTTCCTGGCTGCTGTCATTATTCATATGAAAGGGATAAAGTGGTAGTTGACCATGTTTGCTCTGTTTTTCTGCACAGTTAAACTTTGATCTCAGTTTTCTCTTTGCTGCTGTTACAGTGTGCATAAGGCTGATGTCACTCTTGCGATGAATACATTTTTTTTTCATAGGACTGTTGAAGTCAGCTTAGTGAGAATCTCTTCTCTGCTTTTGTCTCTCTACCATTACATTTGAATATCATAAAATAGGCAGTTTTGGTTGCGATTTTGTTGAAGTGATATATACTGTATGTCATTGCCAGGTTACCTGTTTTTGACTTTTTTTTTGGAAGTTTGCACAACATTGCTTTGTTTCTCTTTCACTGTGTTTGTTCCTCTCTAGTGTCTGTCTGCCTCACTCCATTATCTCTGTGTAGCTTTTTGCTATAATGACACATAATCAGACCTTGCACATTTCCTGCCTGCTCTTCCTCTGTGTTCTCTGGGTTTTTCCTGTGTGTTGCCTGTCAGCACCATTTTTTCCCCTATCAGCACCATTTTTCTTCTTTTTTTTTTGTTCCTGTCTTGTCTGCCTTAACAACTGTCCATCTCATTGAGCTTTCTATCTTTCGCAGTCCCTCATTTCCTCACTTACATGTAAGCCATGTTTTTGTTTGTATTATATGTGTTGAAAGAGTCTGTATGGTATATATATGAATGGAGTTTGTACAAATTATTTGTATCTATAGCATTAGAAATATAGAAGGTGCATGGTTGGAAAAATGAAGTTATCAGCTCTAGTAGAAATAGGTAGCAGTGTATTTTGTAACTGAATCATCATCAGTCTGATATTTCATCCTCTGCTTGAAAGGAGCAGTAATATTCCTGAGAGTAATGGTACATGACAGATAAATGTGCATATTGCTTGAACATTGATTGTTGTTTTTAGTATTATTAGTTGTAATGTGTTTTGTATAATTTTGTCTTGTTTGCATTGGTTTTGAAACTTGAAATATAATGATATATCTTTTAAGAAATAATTGGATTGGCTGGATGCTTAGTTATGTTAGTAGTGTTATTGCTGGTTTTATATATATATATATATATTTTAATTTTTTTTTTTTTTTTTTTTTTTTTTTTACTTATCTTAGCTGATTGGTCTTGCTTGCACATTGTGAATAGGCTTTTGTTGTGAAGTATTTTTCTTTCTAATTTGTACTGGCTAGTCCTATAGTACATAGTTGTATCTATACTAGTGAGCATTTTTTATCAGTTTGTAATCCTTAACTGTCTTTTTTTTTTTTTAAGAGTACTTTCAGCTCAGCACATGAAAATAATGCAAGTGTTTATGGTTGCATGAAGGAATTGACATGACCTGTGTCTTAATTAAACTGAAAGCTAGCAGACATCATTATGATAGTCTGTGAGACTAGTCAGTCAATTGCTACCATTTAGCATGATAGACATGTATACATCTCCATTTACCCGCAGTTTAGGTCCCATATTTGTTCAGTCTTACACAATATCAGCCAGCAATGTGTCCTCAGAAACATGTAATACTGCAGTGTCTGGCAGTATTTCAATCTGCTAGAGCTCAAGGACGAGGGATTGAACAGAGTAAAAAAAAAAAGAGGAAAAAAAAAAAAGGAGACGATGTCTGCCAAACCAGGCGGCTAATAACATGACCGAACTGGCAGAACCCACTTTATTGATCCATTCCTGGCTAGGCTGCCACCACTGCTGCTGCTGCTGCTTCTGTAGTAGTATCCTGCAGCGTTTTCAGTTTGGGTGAAATTGCCTTCCAGACAGTATTCACATGCACACACATGCGTGTGCACACACACATGCACACGCGCGCACGTGCGCGCACCAACACACACACACACACAACACACACACACACACACACACACACACACACACACACACACACACACTTACACACATGCGCACACATGCATACACTCATGCACGCACGCAGCACGCACACACGCACACACACACACACACACACACACACACACACACACACACACACACACACACACACACACACACACACACACACACACACACACCACACACACACACACAAC
>CM060316.1:93380218-93427718 GCA_030674155.1 Stramonita haemastoma | reverse complement strand
CGTACTACAATACAGTACAATATAATACAGTGCAATACAAGGACTCATTATGTGTTCACACTCCTCCTCTGTTTCTTTTGTTATGTATAACGGTAGCTGTGTATGGTGTGTGTGAGCAGTACCAGTGCTGTGGCCTGTCCTCCTATGCAGACTACTCGCAGGAGAACGAGGACTACAAGTGTGACTCTGGCAAACCCGAGGCCTGTGGGGTACCCAGCTCTTGCTGCAGAACGGAGGTAGTTTCTCACACAGAGTGTGTTTGTTTGTTTGAATATGGTAGATAATTTTGTCTGGCATGTCAGGTTGTTTTGATATTTGTCGTACGGAGGTAATTTCTCACCAACAGAGTGTGTTCGTTTGTTTGAATATGATAAAGAATTTCGTCTGACATGTCAGGTTGTTTTGATATTTGTCGTACGGAGGTAATTTCTCACCGACAGAGTGTGTTCGTTTGTTTGAATATGATAAATGATTTTGTCTGACATGTCAGGTTGTTTTGATATTTGTCGTACGGAGGTAATTTCTCACCGACAGAGTTTGTTCGTTTGTTTGATTATGATAAATAATTTTGTCTGACATATCAGGTTGTTTGATATTGTCGTTTGAACGCTCAGACAGCACTATTGTTGTTTGTCTTATGAGTGAAAATGGTCATGTGCTATTAAGCGGCTTAGAAGTCTTTAAATTTTAATTTTTTAATTTTTTTATTAAGCGGCTTAGAAGTCAGCCCAGGCATCTGACATGGGCGCTTTGATATGAAAGAGAACCTTTTTTTGTGTTTTTGACATATGGAAATGGAGTGTGTGTGTCTGGGTGGGTAAGTAGGGTTATAAGAGCAAGGGGGGAGGAGAAAGAGAGAGGGGGAGAGGAAGAGAGAAGAGAGAGAGAGAGAGAGAGAGAGAGAGAGAGAGAGACGAGGAGAGAGGAGAGAGAGAGAGAGAGAGAGATGGATGCAGTGAGTGTATGCATGAAATTAAAAATGTTGTGATTCCATTTAGAAAACAACATTTTACGATAATTTTTCTGACTTCACCCTCTTTCAGCTTCAATGCTTAGAAATAGCTTGGTCTGGAGCTTGAGGTTACTTAGTTTTACTTGGGATGAAAAGGGTTAAAAATCTCAATGTCTCGGTCTCACTTCTTCTTCCTATTGAATGAAATATTTGTGTGAGTGTGTGGTAGAACTGGAAGTTCATATGAATCATAAGTTTCTTGAGTGATGGGAACATTGATGACTCTGTTCCAGGCTGCAAAGACTCAGCAACCATGTGGCTACAATGTCGTTGGAAATGTGACCGTGAGTAGCCTAAAGTTCTTGGTCTCTAAAGTATCTCTGTATTGTCCTGTAGTTGGTCCTCTGTCCAGAGTTATGTTTTGCATTGTCAGAGTGGGAAAGGATACATATTTTCAGCTCATTTCTCCTTCTTTGATTGAAAATCAAAAGAAAGGAAAAAAGCATGTTATGTGATTAAAAGGAATGAATGAAAAGAAGCTTGGTTTGAGAACGGTGAGGACTTTTTTATTGAATATCTTTTCATATTATTCAATATCTCCATAGTTGGAATGCAGTTACCTTAATGGTGGATAAAAACTGTTGCATGGGCAAAATATTACCATTGGTGGACCTTGGAGTTCTACCCAAGAAAAGGGGTGAAAAAGATAAAAAATTGACATATTTAAAACTATACACTTAATGAAAGTGGTAGATTGTTGAATAATTGTTAAAATAATCCATCAGAAGGCTATTGATAACTGTTACAGAACTAACAGTTTAGGAAGATATTGCCTCACCTGTACTACTCTACAAAGAAAGAAAATGTTGATTATGTCCTTTTTGTGTGATAAAACATGATATTCCCACACCCACTCACCTCATTTCATCTCTCCTAGCCATTTAAATTTTTTTTATTTATTTATTTATTTATTTATTTATTTTATTCTTTTATTTCGAGGATAATGGAATAAACACACATGTGCTTTCCAGTCCCAGTGTGCATGTAGTTTTGTAAATGTTGTCATCTGTTCCCACCGGCACACAATGGCCTACTCAAACGAAAAGCGGAACAGGATTTAACGTGTGTTGCGCAAGAAGTTCTCAGTTGCCATGAAGTTCTCAGTCTGTGTTACTCTTCTTTTTCTTAACTTATGAAACAAAACTCCCTCCAACAAAATAAAAATGAACACTTATTTTCTCATATGAAAATCAGTTTCTCAGTATTGTTCTTTCCTGTTGTTTTGTGTCTGTAAACATGCACCCATGAAGTCTTCTTTTTTCCTCCACAGGCGCCAGTGTCTGTAAACATGCACCCATGAAGTCTTCTTTTTTCCTCCACAGGCGCCAGTGTCTGTAAACATGCACCCATGAAGTCTTCTTTTTTCCTCCACAGGCACCAGTGTCTGTAAACATGCACCCATGAAGTCTTCTTTTTTCCTCCACAGGCGCCAGTGTCTGTAAACATGCACCCATGAAGTCTTCTTTTTTCCTCCACAGGCGCCAGTGTCTGTAAACATGCACCCATGAAGTCTTCTTTTTTCCTCCACAGGCGCCAGTGTCTGTAAACATGCACCCATGAAGTCTTCTTTTTTCCTCCACAGGCACCAGTGTCTGTAAACATGCACCCATGAAGTCTTTTTTTTTCCTTCACAGGCGCCAGACAAAGTGCACACAAGCGGGTGCACTGACTCCTTCCTGCGGTGGCTGGCAGAGCATCTGGATCTGACTGGAGCCATTGCCCTGGGCTTTGCCATTCCTCAGGTATGCTTTTGGAACGTTAAAACTAACACGGAGTTAGGGGAGGACGGCATGGAGTGGGGTTAACCTCACTGTCAGGTGTTACGCTTGCAGCTTGTTTGGGTTTTATCACAGAGCAGAACTTCTTTTATTAGGCTCAGAAACAGGGTGATGTGAATGTCACTGTCAATCGGCAGTGATTAAGCAGTCAATAAAAAGCGTTCCTGCCTGTGAACAACTCCATCTCTTTGATGGAGTTGAGGCTTATCTTTTTTGATCCAGCTTACATGCGACGTCAGTAGTTAAGCCTCTTCTGTTTTCAGTCATAGCCTAGTTGCCAGCTCTGAAAGATCTTTGTGACAGTATATTGAAGAAAGCCTCCAGGAATCAGCTTATCTTAAAAACTCATACTTTCTTTCTTTTAGAGCTTGTGTACAAATCAGCTGTAGAGCAAAATTAAAAAATATATATATATTGATGGAAACTGGAGCAAAAAATTGTAATAGGGTATATGGCAGTGGAACACAGAGTGATAGGGAAAATATCTAAAAGATGATCCAACTGGAGCAGAAAGAAACTAATAGTGGAACAGAAATCAAATAGTGGAGTGTTCCCAAAGCTGGAATGCAGCTGTCTCATAAGTAGGCAAAAATGGTCGCATTTACAAAAATCTCACCATTGGTGAACCTTGGAACTCTTGATGAAGAAACCCCCCCCAAAAAAAAACCACCAACAACAAAAAAACAACTTAAATTTCCTGTAGATTAGAAGTCTAAGGGTTGGTCAGAAACTAGCAGAAATAAAACAGAAGACGAAACCTTTACCTTACCTAAAATAGAAGAGAAGAAAATCGGAACAGAAATAAGGTTACAGATCAAAATGGAACCTAAAGAATGAAGTGTTTGATTGACAGAAAATATTTGGGGTTTTTTGTTGCATGTATGTGTGTGTTATGTATGTTGGTGTGTGTGTGTGTGTGTGTGTGTGTGTGTGTGTGTGTGTGTGTGTGTGTGTGTGTGTGTGTGTGTGTGTGTGTGTGTGTGTGTGAGAGAGAGAGAGAGAGAGAGAGAGAGAGAGAGAGAGAGAGAGAGAGAGAGAGAGAGAGAGAGAGAGAGTATGTATGTGTGTATATGTGTATATGTGTATATGTGTGTGTGTGTGTGTGTGTGTGTGTGTGTGTGTGTGTGTGTGTGTGTGTGGTGTGTGTGTGTGTAGGCTTGTTAAAGTTAAAGTTAAAGTCTGTCCCGAGCCTAAGGCTCATCAGGCCGGTGCTTAGCCCGGTTTCTGTGGCGTTAAACGACTGAGAGTCATAGGCTCCCCCCCTGGATAGGACGCCAGTCTATCACAGGGTTAACCCCCAACACAAGGTTAGTACCCCTTTTACACCTGGGTAGGGTGAAAAAATAGCTGTAAAGTGCCTTTTCCAAGGGCACAACGCCATAGCCGAAATCTGGGATCGAACCCGCAACCTTTAGATTACGAGTCCAACGCCCTAACCACTAGACTACAGCGGCGGCTTGTGTAGGCTTGTGTATACAAAAAAAAGTGACAGCAGAGTTCTTTTTGTATGATATAGAGAAGATGGGATCATGTGAAGGGAATGCTCCATCTTTTTGTGCATGTTCCTTGATTGTGCTGACTTTTGGGGGATAATTCCATTTGTTGGAAGAAATAACAGCTTGTATGTATCACTTCTCATGGGCTCTGTAGGTCTCCCTTTTTTCTGTTTTGCTCTCTCTCTTTATCCACATTTGTCTTTCTGCCTCTCCCCCTTACTCATTCACTTTCCTTCTCCTGTCTCTCTCTGTCTCTTTTTTCTTTTACACACACACACACACACACACACACACACACACACACACACACACACACACACACACACACACACACACACACACACACACACACACACACACACACACACACACACACACACACACACACACACACACACACACACCACGCACAGAGATGAAACTTTTCCCATTTTTTTCTTTCAGATCATCGGATCTTGCTGGTGTACTACTTCATTCGGCGAGTCAGTGACTATCAGAAAGGGTACCGTGTGGGGCAGTACTTTGGCTAAGTAGCACCGCTGCCTTCTCTTCTGCTGATGATGTTCACTGCATTTTTTGCTTTCACTCTCTGCGCCCTTCTAAGAAAGATGGATGGAATGGCTTTGTGCTGAGGTGTACACACACACACACTCTCGCACCCCTGGAGCAGTGTGGTGGGGTCCACCTGGAGTAGGAGACAACAAGGAAAACGTTTTGCAGATTATTTGTAGTAGCTAGTGATCTGCTAGTCATCTGCTAACAATCCTCCGCTTATCAACTGATTTTGTCAGCTCTAAGCTTGTTGTGAGAGGAATGGGATTCTGTGCAATCAGCTGTCTGAAGAGAGATCAGGTTAGAAAACACGAAGTTGCCGTTATGTTGCAATTTTTTCTTCTGCAGCAAACAGTGCATTTATCATTTAAGGAACTACAAGTGATAGCATGCAAGGGTTTCGTTGTTGTTGTCATTGTTGTTGTTTTTGTTAATTTTTTTAATCTTGCCACAGATTTGACACTCTATTCACTCACCTGAGATGAGAGACAGGTTGGGGATCATAAACCATATTGTATGTAGACTGTTCTTGACCAGACCAACTGCTTTTGACCAAACTAAGAGATAATGTTAAACAGGGATGACTTTTGCATAGTATATATTTATCTATTTCAAATTCAAAGCAGCCAGCTCCAAACATTCCGTTTTGTTGTTGTTTTTTTAAAGCTGACTTGCCATAGTAAATATGTTCCATAAGTGAAATTTCAAGAGCTGGTTTTGATGACCAAAGGTTTGTAATCCGGTGCATTCCAATTGATTATTGCTTGGCTTTGTGCATTTGCAGGTTGTGAACTTGTTGGCATTAACTGAAAAGGAAATCAAGTTAATGAACAAAAGTTGATACAGAGGTGAAACTGTTTGATTAATATTTAAACTTTGGATTTAAATTGTTTGGTCTTCAGCTCTTGGAAGGTACAATTCTTTGTAAGTCTATTAAAACATCAACATATTGTATAAACTTTTCTTTTATTTTGTGCACCATTCTAGCATATGTGAAGGTATGTATTCACAGTTACTTAAATAGGTACATGTATGAAGATTTTTTGCCTTTCTGCCCTTTTTCCCACTACAATTTTTCTAAAAGTATATTTTAGATCCATTGCCTTCACATTTAGATCGAATTAACTCACATTATTGGAATTAAGATGACACAACTTCACCTAGAGTTGCATACCCAATGTAGGAAGAATTCTAATTGAGTTTGAGCAGTTGTGAGTGCATTTAATTCCGTGACACTGAACCCCTTGTAAGAAAAAGGTTTTGATGAATAAGCAAGGTTTTTTGTGACTGTGTAAAGTTGTGTGCAAGGAATGGTATTGGGTTCATGGCGGAAGATACATGATGTTTACTATCTGAAGGATTTGTTGCTCTGTGTGGAGTTTAACTTGTCAAGATGTATTCCATCCAGCTGATGATATATGATACTGGACAAACAGGGTTGGCTTTGCTTGCATGTAAGTGTACAGAATATGTTCTCTGGAGTTTTTATTATTATTTTTTTAATTCATGTATTTGTTTACATACAGTGATCAAAAATTAAAAAAAAAAAAGATTAGAGAGTATTTTGGCCCGCACATCTCGATGTTTCATGTACATATTTCAATAAATGAAATAAGTGGATGCTTTGCAAGCAGCTGAGCATGACCTATGTTGCAACTATGAGAAATCGTTATTGACATTATTTTGTGGAAATGTGGCTTACTGTTAATGTAGATGAAAAAGAAAAAATTTAAATATCTTCACTTGTTTATATATATATGTACTATCTTTTTTTTGTTGTTGTTGTCAACCTGCATTTAATTTCTTTCTTAGCAAGTTATGCATAGTCATAGTAGAATCAGTCTTGTGATCTAGTCTTTCGCAGTTTATGTCACACAGACAAAGTCTTTATGCATGCTTCATAATGGTTATGACTGTCACCTTTTGTAATGATTGTTATAAGTCACAGATTAGATTTTTCACATTGTTAGCCATCTTTCAGCTGTACATTCCTTTTAGCAAATGTAATCAATGTGTATAAAACCATGATAATTGTTTGTCCTGTCAGTGTAAGTTTTTGGTTGGTGCTACCCTTGGTTCAGATATTATGTTGTGAACAATTCGTCAGTTGATTAGAACAGTGCATGAGAAGACACAAAAGTGCTGTTGTATTTAGATTACTTTGATTACCTTGATATTTCTTACTTATACCATGAAAATTCTATCTTTGTACTACTGTTTACATTCTGTTACAATTGTTTATCTTTTTGGTTGTGAAGGATGATTTATTCCCATTAGTCAGTAAGACTCTTCTAACATTCTATAATTGTTAACAATCTGTTTTGTACTTATATGTTTTATCATTGGTCATCAGTCTTGTAAGAATGACAAAGATGAAACTCTTCCAACATTAGTACATATACTTCTCTTGCTGGTCTCTTGATTGATCCATCTCCATCATGGGGTTGGTCAAGAAACATTATTTGCAGGTTGTAATCCTTTCCTAAAGATCAAAGCTTAATCTGTCAGGTAGTAAAAGGGCCAGGATTTTATTTTTGTGCTTAGGCAATTTCATCGCCTTCTGAACCTAGATCAACCATGAAATGTCATCCAGTTTGCTGAGCTCCACTTTCTCAGTGCAGTTCCATGTTTTATTTGCACAGTGGTTTGCCACTTTGAAAATCTGACTCGAGCTGAATACCCAACATTGTATGTCAGCACAGTTGAATTAAGACAGGTGTGCAATACACAACACAGATTGGCTGTGGACATTTATCCTCAGTAATGCATTTTCTCAAGGGCCTCAGTTTTGTCTTTTTTTCTGAAGGATCTCTTAAACTGCAAAGTGATAATGATGATAATTTGTTTCACCATTAAGTCAGCTTGTTCTAGTCATTTTTTTGTAAATTATCTCAGAAAATGGAATATGGCTACCTAATAACGGGTGTTTTTTTTTTCAGACCTCGTGGGTTTTTCTCTGGGTATTGTATTGTGTGTTTAATGCATCTTGTTGTGGTGATGAAGTGATGCATTGTGCTTTCTTGCTGTTCCATCCAGATACAGAAATGAGTTGTTGCTTCATTCAGGGTTTGTTTCCTTTCTTCAATAACTGTTCTGTTGTTGCCATAACCTGTATTCCATGTTTCCTGCCAGGCCATGGTGTTGTCTAGCTGATTTTTGTCCAGCCTTTCCTTGTTGGTGATAAGCATAATGTGTGTCCTTTTTGGGGGGTGGGTGGGGGGTAGGGGGGCTCCAGTTTGCATTATGAGGATAAGAACTAACACAGTTTGCATTATGGGGATTAGGACGAATGTGTAACCACTTATAAATGTTAAGGAATGCTTGTACATCTTTTGGAAACATCTTTATGTGGTACTGGCAGTGTCCTTCCTAAAGCTTGTAATGAAGAGCTCCATAACATCTATTTATACAGCAGATTGAAAGTTAATATCCTAGTCATCATGTTTGAGTAAGTTCCACACTGTGCACTACTTAAGGAACATGAATGCAATTCTTACAATTGTGTTACCAGTATTCATGCTGGTACTGTATCATCAAATTCAAGATGACAGTGAACATGTCAAGTTATTCTGTGTGGTTCATACAAACAAATCTTGATTTTGTGGAATTTTGCAGTCTTCAGGGACAAAAAGATTGTAGTGAAATTTAAAGATGATAATTTTTCTCTCTCATGTTTGAGATAAGTACAATGTAAACGTTGCGTGATAATCCCAATTATGTTTTATTTGCAACATGTGAATGAGACCTTACAATCGACCAACCCACCAACCCACCAACCAACCAACCAATAGGCAGTTATTGCATCCATTTTTATAGAGAACGCGCAATGCTGTCTGCAGCATCAACCACATGACAGATATTTTGAATGGGTGTGGATCCATGGAAGATTGATCTGAAGAACCAGAAATGTGAGTCAACCTGTACAGTGGCAGACCTGCAAGGATAACTTTTGATCTTCAAGAAGACTTAAAGACTGTGAAGTCTTTCAAATCAAAATAGCCTAAGATGTAGTTTGGTCGATTGAGGTGAAAATCAAAACAAGAAACAGTCTTATTTTGCTGAATCGGGATCACAGATGGTACTAGTCCTGCACTAGTTGCAAAATTTGGTGGTGATTTGTGTATTAAGGTTCCGTATGATTTTAAAGGGTCACATGTATGCCAAGTGTTATTTCAACTGCCGGATCACCTTTTAGAAACTTTGTGCTAGAAGTGACTGTTTAAAAAAAATTGTGTCTTTCCTTATTTTTTTCTGGGATCATTTTCTTGCCTACTGTCTGATTCATTTGTTATTTTGGTCTAAAAATGGCCTCTATTGATATGATGATGGGCTCTTTTACAGTATCTTGTTTCCTATTGATATGATGGTGGGGCTCTTTTACAGTATCTTGTTTCCTTAGTTTTGCCTGTGATGTGTGATTTGTCTGTTGCCCTTATTTGCTGTCTGATTTTTGTAAATGTACTTTTTAAAAAAAAGTCTTCTTTATTATGCCTTTTACATTTGTATTTCTTCTTCATTCCCTGTTGCATCATGTGGCCTTTAAGTTCAAAGCAGGAACTTATTCTGGGATTTGTGGTCAGAATGTAAAGTGTTTATCTGTGTTTTGTGGCATTTCTCCAGGTTATTAACATAGTATAGCCCTGAGTGGCTAGTTGGATTGTAGGCCAGAATAAAGATAAAAGCTGCCAACAGGGATGCGTTTGTTTTGTTGTTTTGGCATAGGTGTTGCAATTGTAGTTACTTTTTTTTCCCAATTGTAGTTACTTAGTGGCAACTGGCCAACCAAGGAAACAAAGATGTATCATTGAACATTTTTCATGTTCTTCTGCTAAAGGTACAAAAAAAAAGTAGCCTGTATACAAAAATCTTTCAAATGCAAAATAACTGTTTTGAGGGTGCTGTGGTTGAGGGTTGTAATAAATGTAAAAAATAAAGGTCAACAGAGAAATTCATTCTGTAGTGTCTGTCTGTGTATGAACAGTTTGTGTCAAATGCATCACAAGGAGATCATTAATTTGTTTACCTACATAAACACTGGTTCATCATTGGTTACTTGTTAATTGCTGGTTGTAGTGAGATCGATCACAGGGAGAGAGAGGCAGACAATTTTGCAAATTTTGATATATCTATTTGTTATCTCTTTCTCTCTTTTTTCAAAGGTTTGTAAAGACGCATTTAAAAACATTTTTTTTTTATTTTTACCTGCATTGAAAGATTAACACCATCCGTACGTTAAGGGAGTGAGTGAACCCGTCTTTCCCAGTACACGTGCACTGTGAACATTTGTATGCTTCTGTGACCCAGTAGTGAATGATGCCTAGAGGGAAGGGTTAGTAGATGTTTGGCTACCCTAAAGCAGGTTACCCATAGGGAAAAAGTTAACTGACAAATCACTTTAAATGTTACAGTTGATTGAAAAGAAAAATGGTTACTTCAGTTCATTTACATGTATTTCCACTTTTTTGGTATTTAAATTGATGCCTTGAAACTGCTGCCCCTTTTTAAAAAAATATTTTCAAAAGTTTTGTTTGTCATAAAGTGAATGAATCGAACCACCTATCTAATAAAGTCAGTGTTGGCATGAAACCTGAAGTCTAGTATTTTCTGACAACTGCAGCTTGTGTGTGAGCTGTTCAATGGAGGGTTTTCTTTTTCAAGCTTTAATTCATTTATAAAAGTTTCTTTGAAAAGGAAAATTAGCTCTAAATATATATTTTTTTAGCTACTTTAACTTTCAGATTTGAGTTGATCTGCTTTCTTATTTAAACATGTTTCCTGTAATCAACTTATTTGCTTCCTGATTTATTACATTGGGTTGTTGTAGTAGGGAGTCAATCTTCTAATATTTTTTTAGGTTTTATTATTATTATTGTTATTATTTTTTAATATCCTCAAGTGTGAAATGTTTTTTCAACTGAACAAAGAAAGGCACTGTTACCTGTAGTACACAATGTAATACTTGTAAATATATGAACAAATTAAACAATAAAAGTCATAGTTATATGCATTACACAATGGCACACTTATTAATAAAAGATAAAGAAAACTAGTGGAACAACTGTATATCAATTTGGTTTTAAGTTTTTTTAAGTATGTAGTTTCTGAGAAGGAAGCGGGGCAGAGCATAACAAGGCAAGCTGCCTTGGAAGAGTGGACTTTGGGTTTTATCCTGTATATAGATCATGCATTTGAACCCATCAGAAATGTACTTATATGGGATTTGTTAAGGCTTCAACCTTGCCCCTAGACAGACCAGACTGGGCAGTGGGCTCACTTTAGAAAACAGGGATCACACAAATCCAATATCTTTCACTTTATGGATAGAAGTTTCAATGTTTTGCAGACTTTAAATGGTCCTTTTTCTGAGCGTTACTTACATGTTGACTGTTCAAGATTTGTATGTAGTCAGCATTGTTTTGTTTTGTTGATGTATAGAGATAACATCCTTCCATACCCCAAGCAGTGCTGTTAATGTAAAATGTGTACATCTGCAACATTTATTTTCATGTTAATTCTACTTTCAGGAAACCGAGCTTTTCTGCTTTCATGGTTTTGTTGCAATACCATGTATGGCATCTGCTTGTCTGCATTGGAGGTGGGAAGGGGGCTTTATTTTTCTAGATTCACATATTTTTTGGTCAGCAGTCTAAAGGAGTTTCATGTGCAAATTTGCGATCAGCTGCTTCCATGTGCACACTCCTGCAGATTCTGGCTTTTTCAGTGTGGTTTTGTGAGAGGAATGATGTGAGGAGGCAGAGAGAGGCAAGGAAAAAAACTGCTGTGAAGGATGGGAGTTCTTTCAGAAGTTTCCTACTGGAGGAAATAAGGAGGCCTCAGGGATGGTTCTCAAGATTTGTGATTGGATTTTGTGCATTGTCAGATTTTGTCATTTGTACTAACATGAAGATAAATAGTAAACAAGCTCCTTCTATTGTGTTTGAAAATGTGAACAACTGTTTGATTTCAGGGCCCTTCTCCCTCCCAATATTTATGAGCTTCTTCTTAAAAGTCTTTTGGATTCAAGCACTCCAGTCATTACTGAAAATGTTAAAGCAATAAACTGTTTTGTGTCTTGTATTATTTGTGATGTGAATTCTGTTGAAATGTTCTTAGTTGCCATTGGCTCAGATCAATAATTATTTTCACACACTAAAACATGGATTTTAAATCATAACTGATTTTGTTGTCCGACAGCTGCAATTATTATGCAAAAGTTATGTGCAGTTTTTAACATTTCAAGTGTTAAAAGTAGAATCTAGTTAAGTTCTTTTGTCATGTGATGTTTTCTTGCAAAGTTAAGTTGTGAAATATGAGTTGTGAACTTTGATCCGATTTGCTTCTGGCAAGGTTACACCTGAGAGTAGAACACTTCTGCCTGTTTGTACATTGTGTTCAGTCTTTGCCTTAGCTTCAGTCTGTACCTTTGCTTACATTAAGCTTGATGGAAGCATTTTCCTTGCGAATACTTTTCACACATGGAAACGAGCAAGAGCAGACTGTGTTTTGAAGCCTTTTTGTCAGTCTCTGTGGTACTAGCCAGTTTTTTCCCTCTTCTTCTCCTATATCGAGAGAGTTAATAACTGGTGGGAGTTGTCACCCAAGGTTCACCAACCACCACCATTTGAGAGAGAACATAACAGTATGATAACCTCAGCCTTTATTTCCCCTCTTTATCATCTGTTCAGATTTTAGAATTCCACCTTTGTTGTAAAGAGGAAGGAAAAAAAAAATCTTGATGTTCAGATTTTGAAGGTTACATAAAAATTGCTAGGTGTGAGTATTGTCATGTGAAAGAATGAAGTCTTATGATGAAATTTCTTGAGTTTTAAGTGTTTTATGCTGGTAGTTTACAGTTACTTGAGACAGGTCAACCCCCCCTTCCTTAAAAAAAATCAGATTTTAAGTTTGGGCAGCATGCAACAGCAAAGTGTACAGCCTTACATGTTAGTTGTCTTTGAGGATTCATGTTGGCAATTTCTCATAACTGTCACAGAAAATACAGCTGGTTTTAAACTTAAAATCAATGATTAGTGGTTCAGAACTTGAGGTGCCAGCAAGTCGCATATAAAGTTTAAAAACAAAAAGATCAAATACATTTTCGGTGAAATTACTTGAGCCATAAATGAGTAGGCAGCCAAAATCTGTATGTAGGACTGCTTTGAACGAACAGTTCTAAGGATTTTTTGGCAAAACCACTTGCAGGCTCATCTTTTATCGAAAAAAAAAAATCTTTAAAAAAATGTCCTTTAATGCTCTGCATTTCTGTGCAAAATTTGGTTGAACCTAGTCATACCGTAACTTCCTCTTTTGGTCATGTTTGACTGGATGGTTTTATCTATGTGTAAACTGCAGCCATCTTACATCTCACCAAAAAAGTGAGTTGTAAGCCCAGATCAAGCGTTTTTGAATTTTTTCTTTGAGAAAAAATATTTTTTGAATAAATATTTTTAAAAATCATGATGTAAAGTAATTCAAAGATATCAAAACAACATGAAACTGCATACAAAAGCCTCCGGTCAGAACTGGCGATGTTTTTGTAATGAACATAAATCTGTGAACAAAATTGTTTTTTTATGAATACCCGAGTTTTAAAAGAAAAAAAAATCAAAATCATCCAGGAGGCAGACAAGGAAAGCCCTGTTCATGAACCACTGGGATTCCATTTTGGAGAAAAAAATTGTGATTGCAATTTAAGAGATATTTGTGCTAGTTTTTTCTTTATTGGCATGTGCAATACAGTCAGTGTACTGGTGTAGATTTTGATAAATGGTTGTAGATCCACTGCTTTTACTGTACTTTGATAATTATTGATTTTTAATACTGTATTGTGACCACTGCTTTCACTATTTTTGTGGTAAATAATAAAAACTCAAAAACACCTCTGATGGTTTAATTTGTCTGTTTGGATGCTTGCAATGCATGCCAGGATTTGAGATGTTTGTGTAGATTCCAGTTTCCAGGAGATGTCAAGCGCACATGGGATATAATCATATTCCACACATGCTTTTTCCACGGTAGAAGGATCTGCTTTCTTAGCCACACAAGGCCCTCCCCACAGTAGCTTGCAGAACAAACATGGCGTATAAAATAATTAGACTTTCATTGATTTATCCAAGGACTATTTTCAGCAATATCAGCCTTTAATTAGATTTGTGATTGTTTTTCTTTACAAGGAATATTAATTTCAATGGTATGATCTATTTCTGATCATGGCTGGTAAGCATTACCACATATTGTGAATCGATTCTGCCAGTTCTGCATTTAAATGACGTGTTGTATGCCCAGTGTTCCATTAATTTTCACCCTGAAAAGTGTGTTGTAGCAACATCCCGTTCACCATTACCCTGTTCAAAATGGCTAACATTGTGACGCTTTTCGAACTGAGCATCTAAATGTTAGCATACATGTTATATCACAATGTTAGCCATTTTCGATTGAAAGTTGACCCAAGTCTTCATTCAATCTGCCATCAGACTTTACCAAAGTACAATTTTATTTTAATTCCGAGACACAGCACACAAGAGACAGTTAGTTAAGGGAACAGCCAATTATTTGGCACAACAATTCATTTCAGCATTGTCATTAGAGAGCTTTGAGTCTGAATGTAGCTTATATACGCAAGACTTTTTTCCCTACTATCAAGCGGTGCAGCTTATATGGCATTTCATTTATAACCACTTGACGGCAGGTTTCTCTGCTTGAAATTTGAGCTGTCTCCCCAAGGTGAGCGGGTCACCAAGAGCAGCGCCACCCTTTCTCCCCCCCTTGTCTACAGCTGTATTTACTTTCCCTATCAGAGTGGCTTTTTCTACAGTTTTGCCAGGGACAACGCTTCCCATTTAAAACTTTTAAACGTGCACTTAATACTTATGTGTAACACACAGGGTCTTGGTTTATCGTCTCATCTAATCTGTAAGACTAGCACCCAGACCACCACTCATGGTCTAATGGACAAGGGGAAAAGGTTTGGGCCCAAATGTGGATTGAACCACCACATACTTCAGACCTGGACTTTTCGTTTTTCAAGGCAGGTATGTTTCCTCTAAACCACTGATCACTTATCTGAACTAAAATTCAACTTTAAAGCAGAAGCACTACAGATTCAAACTGCCAATCCACAACTTCAGGGCTAACTGCCACGATATCCAACATGCAACTGAATGAAATCATTTTCTGCACCAAAATTGAATGAAGCTTGGAGTGCATGTATCATTTTTCATACCAAAAATACACCTCTAAATGTGCCTTATGCACACTCTCATTTACCATTATGTAGAACAAACTTGTGATAATAGACAAGTAAAACCTGGCTGGGATAATTCTTCGACAGGATCTTTTTTAAAAATAATAATTTTGTTATCATTATTTATTATTATTGGTTTTTTTTTGCTGATGGCATATGTAAAGCAACTTGGCACACAGCCCTTCTGCTAGAGCATGCATATGTATTATTTGTGTACAATAACAGACTTGGCCCAGGCCAAAAGTTGTCAGTTAATGTCAGTTAATTGCCAAGGCCTACACTAAAATGATGGTATGTTGTAAAATGTGTTGAAGGCACCATAACAAGCCCTCCTGGAGATACCAGCATAACCGGCACTCTCCTGGAGAAAAAAAAATCCTCTGAAGTTTGGCTGCTTATATGGCCAGAAACTTAAAAACAGTCATACATGCAAACTTCTCATTCAGTGTGCAATTTAATCTCAAGTGATTCCCAGGTGGGATGAGCAAGTCGAGTGCACATTCTGGGCGACCCCCAGAGTGTTAAGCTGGGGAATGTACAACCATAATAACAGACCTTTCCATTGTACTCCCAGTCTGTTACATTGTTCACACTACAGCAAAGCAAGGATAGGAAAAGCAAAGTTAATCCACACTCACAAAGAACACAGGCTGCATGACAAAACAAATAAATTTAATACCAGGTTAATTTTGAAATATCATTAATGCATGATTTGAGATGATCAGCAATCCGGTTTACAACATTTTCTTTATTCAATCCCTCCCATGAGCTACATAATCAGCCAGGAAGTTCAAAGTCCAAGAGCTACAATCTCAAATAATGGAATGAAAGAAAAAAAAAAGTAAAAAAAATAAAACACACACATACACACAAACGCTGTAAAAGAAATCTAAAATGTAAGTATTTTTGAAATGGTGCAACCATTTCTCAACATAAATTATAACTTTATGCATTTTATGACAGTGCGTAAATTTTATTCAACAGAAATGGTGAAAAATGTATAAAGTATACAAATCTTTCATATACTTTGAACATTTCACCTAAATAAAAACCAACAACAAAAACAGCTCAGCAACTCACACCCTGTATTACTGGGGTAAGGATGTCCAAAACTAACAAAACCTGAACATGTAAAACATGAGTAAAACTACATGGCAAAAATGTCTACGAAACACACACACACACACATTTTAATAAGCAGGAACACCATTCCTTACCCCACTTCCCCCACAAAAAAAGAAAACTGAAAAAGAGCCATACATTTCACCATGTACACACCATACACAACATATTCTCAGCAAACTTCAGCACAGTCTGTAATCCCATATACCTCTCCATTCAACATTCACTGAAACCACTCCTGCAAGTTTTCCATGAGAACGGTTTGAGATAAATGCACACGTAACACTGCATGAATATGACGCCCTAAAAAAAAAAAAAAAAATCCAGGGGAAAAACAATGTGAAGATGATATTGATCATAGCACATAAAGAAAAATTTGATGCGGAAGGCAACTACAGCTCGTCTCTTGGCAAGTCTTCATCTTCACCACCTTCACCACCTTCACCACCTTCATCTTCTTCCCCTTCATCCTCTTCACCCTGTAACAGGTACAAATACATTTCATGTTAGTCTTCTGAATGCACAAGCAAGTGGTGTTACATTTGGGACAAAAAAAAACAACAAAAAAAAGATTTCTTTTGGTTCCATTTCAACAGCCACTTCCAAACACAAACATACTCTCTCTCTCTCTCTCTCTCTCTCTCTCACACACACACACACATACACACACACACCACACTCATGGACCTTTTTGTGTGAAATTCAAGGGCATTTTATGATAAAATATATCTATTCAGACACTTTTTTCCAATTAAGTTGACAACATCCAACAATTTTGATAAGTTTGTCATGAGTATAAAAAAAAGTTTGTCATGAGTTTTGAGAGAACAAGAAAGATGCACTCAAACCCTAACATGTAGAGAGAGAGAGAGAGAGAGAGAGAGAGAGAGAGAGAGAGAGAGGAGAGAGAGAGAGAGAGGAGGGGAGAGAGAGAAATAAACTCTTACTCACTAGCTCACACACCCACTAAAATGATGCTATACTAACAGTCATGATCATGTTAACAAGCATGAGCTTATATGCATACCCTTGTGCATACTCAAACACATATCATACATTACTTTGGAATTGCAGTGAAATAATGAAGTCAATCATGAAACATGCTTTAAATAGTACATTTTCTTTCTTTTTTATTTCTATATTTTTCTTTAATTCTTCTATTTCATTGAAGCATTCATACACTTTTTTAAAAACATGTAGTCCCCCTGAAATGTGGTTTTGTACATTTTGTCAACTCCCACCACCACACAATGGCCTACTCTTCTTCAGTGTGTGTGTGTGTGTGTGTGTGGTGTGTGTGTGTGTGTGTGTGTTGTGTGTGTGTGTGGTGTGTGAGTGGTGTGTGAGTTGTGTGTGTGTGTGTGTGTGTGTGAAAGAGAGACAGCAAAAGCTTATGAGAGCACTACCTATAACAAAAGACAAATTTACAAGATGTCTAATGTGCATTTGATCATCCTCATGGGACCTGACACAGTGGAAAGGATTAGGGTGGGAGTAGTTAAGGGGGGGGGGGGGGGGGGGGGGGGGGGGGGGTTTTCTTCTTACCTCTGGTTCACCAGCACCTTCTGTGCCACCACTCTCCAGGAATTTGACAAAAGCCTCCAGGGTTCTCTCCCCATTGTAGTCAATGATCTGCACAGAAAGAAGGCACTTCATTACAGCATCTACCACATATCCAGTTCTATTTTGTTACAGGAGTAATGTGGACAATTTCGCACATAAAAAAAATATCCCCCCCCCCCCCCCACCAAAAAAAAACCCGACGTAACTGTTCCTAAAAAAAAAAAAGGAAATGAAATTATCAAAACTGGAATTAAAAAACAAGATCAACATGATTCAAGCTCAGGTGACTAAAACAAACCCCCCAAAATAACCTCTTCATACAACTGAAACAGACCAGATTTCGGTCAATGCATTAGTTTGATCTCAAGCAAGAGCAAATCAATGGAAATATTATCCCACAGTTGTTCAATAATCCCCCCAAAAAGGTAGACCATAGTTTACCTGATCACTGTCTTTGGCGAAATACTTCAGTGTAGGGAAGCTCTGCACTTTGGTCTCTTCGATCTCGTTGGCGGTGGAATCCATCTTGGCGATGACAATGTCCTTGTTGTCTTTGTACTTCTCACCCAGTTCATCCCAGATGGGGGCCAGCTGTTTGCAGTGTCCACACCAGGGAGCATCTGCATAAATGTAAACATATATCAGTCACCTTCCCTTCAGTCCTCGTGAAGTCCATGGTGTCATCTCTCTCTAAACAGACTAGTGTGAAAATGTCACTTCCAATAATTTTCCCCGGCTTCATAACAAATTAAAAAAAAAAAAAATCATTATGTCCTGCAACTGGAGACAGACAACTCAGAATTTTTTTCAGCTCTCTTCAATGTCATATGATGGAGCTAACTTTTTCTACTGTACATGGCAAGTACAACAATCAATTACTCGGCTCATGCATGGTGTACCTGTGCTTGCGTGTGTGTGCATGAGTGTGTCTGGAAAGCATCCCTTATACAGATGACCAGGATTGTTCTTTCACTTCTGAGTTATCAGTGATTGTGTTTCCAGGACTTGCAATACATATCTGCAAACCCAGGACTCTGTGTCCATCATACCGATTCCCATGAAAAATATGGGCCAACTATAACAGTATGTATACCTGGTGTTGATATCAGACTGAGAAAAATTGGATGACAACACCTTGCTTTACCCCCCCAAAAAAGTTTCACCTATATGCAAAAATAAAACAGTACTCACAGAACTCCACAAAAACAGCCTTGGATTTGTCCAGGGCGACTTC
Organism: Stramonita haemastoma; assembly: GCA_030674155.1. Classification (NCBI taxonomy): domain Eukaryota; kingdom Metazoa; phylum Mollusca; class Gastropoda; order Neogastropoda; family Muricidae; genus Stramonita; species Stramonita haemastoma. The sequence continues at coordinate 93,408,718 of CM060316.1, read as the reverse complement.
CTTGAAGTTCTTGCCAACAAGGACCTTCACTGGCTTGGCATCCCAGTCATCAGGAATCTCCTCAGACATCAGATGAGCCTGCACACCATTTAACACAACTCTCAGTTAAGTACAACAGCCTACTTCTTACACTTAATTCAAAGTATTTCAGTGTAAAGTTAAGACATACCAGGACTAAAAAGATGTGTATATCTAAGAAAAAAAAAAAAGGCAAACTTTCAGCTTTCATTTCCCCCCCAGATTTCTAGAGAGAGACAACCAACACACAAGACGCTTTCACTCAGACACAGAACACATACAGCTTCACTCAGACACAAAACACAGACAATGGAAGTCACTTTATGAATCAAAAAGGCCCAAACAGAAGTGTATTTACTTGACCTCCTCTCATTTCTTTTTCTTGATTGTCAATTGCCCTTTTTGATGGAAGGTTTTCTCAGAAACATGTTCAGTATTAAAAAAAAAAAAAAGGAAAAAAGTACCACACTTAAAAAATAGAATTTCTGCATAAACACACTGCCATATTACTCATGAACTTTATCCCATAAATATGCGATCATTAAGTACTTTGATTAAAAGAAAAGTTATTGCCAAACTGAAAAACGTAGGTGGTACCCACCTTCAGTTTCCCATCCAGGAAGTCCTGCACAAACTTCTTGATAGTGGCAGTTTCCAGGTCGGTGGACTCTGGCTTGTACTTGGTCATGTCCTCCTCCAGTGTGATCAGACGCACAGCAGGGACATCGTCATCCTTCAGGCCAAAGAACTCTGTGATTCGGCTGTTTTCATCATTGGCGACATCCAGGAAAATGAAAAGAACCTGCAAGAGAGAGAAAAAAAAGCTGCAGTTGTGGCTCTGCCCAACAGAGGTTATTTATCACATGTATAATGGTCCCCGCCCCCCCCCCCCCCTTTTTCCATTACTGTATTAAACAATACAGACAAGGTCTGATCTGAATGTTCCCATAATCTCTGTACATCGCTTTATATTTCATTATGGCAGTTTCTTTAAATAGTCATAACCACTTTCTTCTGAATCTAAATTCTCTGAACCATTTATAAACTATTGTGTCAAAAAGCAAAATACTGCATTCAAAGTTCTGAGACTGCAAGCTACAATGACACATTTCTTGAAAGTCACATAACATTATGGCCTAAAACTCCCTATATGATAGTTCCATGACTCTGTAGGAAACAGTCTGAGACAACGGAAAATAACAATCAAGAGTTCCTTGGAATGAAATCTGTCAGCAACATCAACCGTTACATCAAATTATCTGAAAAACATAAATATACACAGACTTCTATGATAATGAATGAATAAATGCTTTTTTGACAATCCCATTTCCACTTAGTGAACCTCAACTTTCTATGCTTCGTTAGGAAGAAAAAAATATAGATCCCACCAACCTCCAAATACATTTAACGGTTTTACAGACTCATACTATGAAAAACAAAAATGTCAACATTCATTGAGTCTCACAAATTTCAGAAACACTCAAGTTTAACAGGGTTCATACAGACTTGGTGGAGCAAAATTTAGGGCTTTTTAGGGCCCTTTTTTTTTTTAGGGCCTTTTAATCCAAATTCAGGGCCTAGCTGCGGGGTAACAAATGTATAGATAGCAACCTAAATACACCTTTCCTTACACACACATATACATACATATATACATATATACATATATATATATATATATATATATATATATATATATATATATATATATATGTGTGTGTGTGTGTGTGTGTGTGTATATATATCAACCTCAAACAGAGTCAAGTGAGCAAAGTCACCTTATGTGAAACTGTATGGTGGATACTGACACAACTTCATGTTATTCTAGAGTAGAATGTCTTTCAATCATGGATACAACAAGAAACAAGGAGGTGAGAGGCAGCAGAGTCCTAAAGAGGGAAGGGGGGGGGGGGGATAACACTGTGTGTGTGTGTGTGTGTGTGTGTGTGTGTGTGTGTGTGTGTGGTGTGTGTGTTGTGTGTGTGTGTGTGTGTGTGTGTGTGGTGAGTGAGTGAGTGGTGAGTGAGTGAGTGAGTGCGTGTGTATGTGTGTGACTGTTTTGATTTATTTGATTGATTGATTCTTTTATATCGAGGATAATGGAATAAGCTGTGACTGAGTGAGTGAGTGAGAGTGTGTGTGTGTGTGTGTGTGTGTGTGTCAGGGGTGGGAATTGACAGAGTCAAAAAACTCTGAAAAGTGGGGGGGTCCAGGGGGCATTGCCCCCTGGTGGGGTCAAGGGGCAGAGCCCCTTGTGGGGGTCAGGGGGCGTTGCCCCCTGAAGCTGAAGGTTTTTCAACAATTCTAGCCTGTTTAACAGCCTCTCCTTGAACTAATTTCAGTTTTTGATACTAAGCAATTTCTGCCTTAAAATAAGCTCTCCAAGAATGACTTTCTGTCATTTCTTCAATCTAAAGGAGGTTCTATACCCAAGTAATCACATAGCAGAAATGAGTATATTTCTAGACAATTGTGCACTAATGCAGATACAGGAAGAAAGAGAAAGAAAGTACAGACACACATAGAGAAACAGAGAGAAAAAAACAGTGAGAAAGAAAGGGGGGGGGGGGGGGGGGGGGGAGAGGTGTGTGTGTGTGTGTGGCGTGTAAGAAACAGGGAGAGGTGGAGAAAATGAGACAGAGACAGAGACAGAAGTGTGGTGTGTGTGTTGTGTGAGAGAGAGAGAAGAGGAGAGAGAGAGAGAGAGAGAGAGAGAGAGAGAGAGAGAGAGAGAGAAGAGAGAGAGAGAGAGAGAGAGAGAGAGAGAGAGAGAGAGAGAGATCAGAGAGAGAGAGAGAGAGAGAAAGAGAGAGAGAGAGAGAGATCAATACACTCTTATGAAGACTGAAGAAGATCCTATGTCTTTCTCATTTTAAAATCAAGTTGAAGCCCCCGTACAAAAGCAGATTAAAAATTCATCTGATTTCAGAGTGAACTCACCATGACAGTTTGCATGGCCAAAAAAACAAGTTCTATGTATGCGTGTACTTTCCGGCTGTCCGGTACAGCGGCAGAGCGGAGGCTGTGTTCCATGTGATGTAACTTTCGAAGTCACTCTGCCATTTTAACGATCAACTGATTTCCCGAAGATGCGAAAGGGTTACTGTTCCATGATTTGCCAAGAAATTAGCGCTTCTATAACTAAAGTGCCGTGGTTTGTTATTTTCCGACCGTGTTCCAATTTCCGACACCATTTGCTAATGAAAGCTCAACTTTCACTATCAAGAGACATAGCGCAAGTTTTACACATTGCTCGGCAAAACGAACAACCAATTTTTCTGTTTGTGCATCTATATCGGCAACTGTACCTCTTCTAGCCCCATCATGGACTGTTAGCGTCATTTTGCGTTTATTCCGCGTCTTTCTTTGCTTGTAAGTGTGTCAGTTCGATCTGTTTTTCCGCGAAAGTCTAGCCTACTCTACTTTCCGCCATTTTGTTTTGAAAGAGATGCTATGCGCATGCGCTATAAGGGGAGACAACTGAACGATACGATCTAGCAGACGACGTAATGCATCTCATCGCTTAACCATAGAAGACTATATTTTTGATTTTTGGATTTCTTTTTGAAAAAAATTGGATTTTTATTAATTTAACTGTATTTTCTTATTTTACAAGTTTTCCTGGAACAAATACAGAAGTGCAAAGGTCTGCACAAGGTTGCACACCACTTTTTGCGAAGCAAAGCGATCACATTTCCAAGGGAGGCAATTACTACTACCTCCCTTTACGAAATAGGTGGCCCGGTGCGAGTAGCAGACGACAAGCATTCTATCGGCGATAATACGATCTTCGGACACGCTTCTCGCATTTATTTCTCCAAAGTTTTATTTTGAATATGTATTTTTTAATTTTTAAAATAAAATATCACACATGACTTCCATTTTTTAGGGCTTATTAGGGCCTCCAGGGCAATATGTCTCATTTTTAGGGCTTTTTAGGGGCCCTCTTTTGGCTTTCCCAAAATTAGGGCTTTTTAGGGCTTTTTAGGGACTTGTGCGAACCCTGTTTAATGTATATAAAGAGAGACTTAGCTTGAACTGTAAGTCATGTCAATTGTACTGCGGTTGAAAACTTCTATCCAGCACTTTGCTGTTAACCACTGATCTGACAGTTGAAATAAACATGTAAATTTATAATGGAGCACAATGATTGTTAAAAATACTGAAATGTGTATACTGTTTTTTTCTACAGACTAACTTCTGGTTTATGAAAATAAAACATGAAAAGCTATGCCACTTTTTAGTGGGATTCAAGACCTGCCAATTTCTATGAAGTTTAAAGCTCGCAGTCCCAAAACCTGTTAAAAATGTAGTGTATTGTTTTTATGTTTTACCACAGGAAGAGGCCTTACTTTCTTTTCACAGACGGTCAAAACCTAGGTACCTTTTGTTTTCAACTTTTCATTATTTTTCCCCAATCCTCCTGCTTCAAAATGACAAGTTCCATTCCCTCTCCACACACATGCAACAGAGACACCCCAGTACCTTTCCTTTGAAGTCTTTCGCGGCTGCCTTGAACTTCTGGATGGTGTCCTCACCGTCTTCTTTCTTCAGGAACAGCAGGATGTGGTTCCTCACTTCTCCTCCAAAAATCTTCTGGGCAGACTGCAAAACAACATTTTTCATATTTTTAGGGCAACATCTTCCTTGTGTATTTTACTGTAGTCTCAGCCACACAAATACTGAATTTACATGTTAAAATTTGATTCAGAAACAAAGCACAACAAAAAGAACACCCTTTTCAAGTAATCACTGATATATCGATGCCTCAGAGCAAGAAAGGTCTACCGGCAGAGTTGCCATTTTCAAAAGTTTTGAGATATGCTCATTTGAAAAGTTTCAAAGGTCAGAACAAATCGAGGATTGAATGGAAGCGTTCGGTTTTCGGAGAGAGGAAGGGCATTGATGCTATCTTTACCATAGTATGTTTGTGTTGTAATACATGTAGAAGAAACGCCATGATAGCAAAAACACTGGCAGTGAAGCCAGACCACCCGTGTCTGCAGAGAAATTACAGCAGAACTGGCACTTCCTCCCATGCAAGCATGGCATGGCGATTAGCTTGACCCTTTTTCCCAGATAAGATCACTCTCCTGCCACCAGTGTTCCCACGCAGAACCGCAGAACCCCACGGCATCCAGGCGCAGTGTTGCGTAAACTCTGCCCAGTGGTCCTAATGTATCCCTTCCCATGCAAGAAGGTTTTGCACAGCTGGAAGTCCTTCCTTACACAAATTACCAGGTTAATTGGCACTACAGCCTTTAGAGCAAAAGCGGAGTGCTGTGCAGTCGTCCCTTTTACCATGAGAAATTCACTCAGGTAATTTTGTGCAAGAATGGTTTTCTTCAAATATCTTTAAAATTATTTTTTTTTTTTTATCGTTTTGTCATCTGAAAGTTTACAGTAAATTCTACCAAATATAAAAAAATTGAAAATTGGTATTTTTTTCAGATAAACCGTTCTTGCTCTGAGGCATCGATATATAAACTGAAGTTTTAACTTAAAAAAAAAAAAAAAAAAGAAGAAACGAGTAACAAAAATTAAACTACATAAGATGATCTCTTGATATGAGACTGACAGTGCTGTTTTTGTTTTGCCTTTTTTTTCACTTCTGATCATCATTTAAATCTTCACACATCATATTTTGCTTCTCAAGTAATTTTAATAAGAAAAAAATTCTCCCTCTTCTTTTCATATCTTAGTGATGGTGATTATCATTCACTTTCGTGCACAGTAATTCTGAAACATAGCTGCTAGTACTTTAAAATCGGATTAACTGACAACATAAAAATAAGTCAAACTATATATTGCAGAGTCCAGTATAGACAGTCTTTTGATCAACAGCTATGTTGCATTTCACACTTTCTTCAGCCACACAAACCAACCTCCTGAGTGAACTCGACAACCTGAGGCAGCTGGTTTTCTCTGACAAACTTGATGATCGCATCCTCTTTGAATTCGCCATCGAAGTCATTACGGCCTTCGTCAAACTGAGAGGAAAAAACAGAAACAAAAACAAAAAAAAATTAACATTTCCATATAAATGGTACAAACATTTATAGTCAGAGTATATAACGAAAACACTGCTGACACGACAAAAATATGATTCTTAAATTGTACAAAGTGAACAAGATATCACTTCAGCCCCCCCCCCCCCCCCCCCCCCCCCCCCCCCCCCCCCCCCCCCCCCCCCCCCCCCCCCCCCCCCCCCCCCCCCCCCCCCCCCCCCCCCCCCCCCCCCCCCCCCCCCCCCCACCCCAGGCCTGAGCTACTTTAACTCTTTCTACCCCATACGTGCGACCTGAGTTTTCTCCTCCTGCCCAGCTAGGAGTGCATGAAAACACAGGCATGCTGAGAAAACAAGTGCAAACTTCTGAACTATCAAATGGATAGCTTCCAAATTTCACAGTGTTAATGTCAAATAAGTAAACTGCCAATTGTCTAATTCTTATAGCAATTGAGCTAAGAATAAGTATCTGAAGTAAATAAAATTGGTAAACCAAAAAAACATGCTGTATTTGACTCATATGTGACAAAGCTTTGTGAAACCAACGCAAAGAAAACAAACCAAAAAAAATCTTTGCACAATTTTAAACATAGATGAAATTTTTTTACCAGTGTAAAAAAAAAAAATCCCAAACCCCCCCTAAAACAAAAAACCATGCTCACATGTCATGTGTGTGTATTATATTCAAATTTGCTAAAACTATTAATTGTCATTGATTGCTTGTGTGTTGTATAGGTTGAATGCAAGCGCTGTGATTTGTTTTTGCAAGATATAGCGCTATATAAATTCCATGTATTATTATTATTTAAAAAAACACATGGCTCTATATTTTTGTAGCTTTCATTACGAAAACATAGATTCAGTGATGGTAATTATCTTTGCCTTCACCACTTTGCCACATTATTTATTATCTATTGACTGTCGTGCCTGTAGGAATTAACATGTAAGTTTCCCACTTCTGGGTTTAAAATTGCTTTCCACCGAGTATCAGTGATCGTCAGTGGGTGTCACTGTACTTCTAAATATATATATCAATAGCTCGACTGAGAGCAAGTCTCAATCACTTAATGTCACTGTGGATGCTAATATTAGCTTCACTTTCGGCTGAATCCTTGGATTTATTACTATTATAGTTCACAATCTACTCACAGACCTAGCCAAGTGGTTTCTGTGGCAGATACATTATGAGCACTGAGTCAAAATACTGATTAATGGGCAAAATAGATCAACGAAAACTCAGCACAGAACAGAAAGTGCCAACCATCTGAGAATGAGTAAACTATCAGACCGAGTAATTTTTGGTTCTTTCAAAAAAAAAAAAAAAAAAAAAAAAAAAAAAAAAAAAAGAGGGAGGGGGGAGCGAGATCCACTGGTAACTGCCAGCTTTACACTGAGCTTGGAGATGTCTACATATTTTATTCCCATAGATGCTCCCCCCCCTCCTGGGTTCTTTTTTTTTAATCAACTTGCCAAACTCATCCAGAGACCAATTCAAATTCATATAACAATTTTAGCTTTAGCTGTGTTACAGTAAATGAAGACCAGTTAAAAAATATTTTCATCCAAAATATGATTGGGTAGAGATCTGACTTCACATAACTTACTTGGAGCTTTGTATGGTTTGAGTCGATTTTTTCCTTCTTTCCTTCCATTTTCAAAATGATGAAGACATAAGAATGTATTATTTCTTCCATCAAAAAATAAAATACACAGACTCACCTTCTTCAGGAGAACGATACCGTCCTTGTCCATCTTGTGTTCCTTGAAAACACTGTCATCTGATGTGATGCCAAATGGAATGTCATCGACGGCAGCAGCAGCCTTCTTGAAGGTAAGTGCATTTTCTGATTCCTGATCCTGCAAACACAAGTTATGTATCCAGTTAACACGGAGCAGTGCTGTTATTCCAACAGTCAACTGAAGGATAATCTTTCTTCAAAGAAGAACAGATGGGTGAACAATGAACTGAGAAAGGGGAGCAGGATGTGGAATGGCTAGTTGTGACGAAATGTCGATGAAGTAACGGACACTCAGGAAAACTAGACAAACTGCAAATAAAAATGAGATTTCTCCTACACCACAATTCAGAAACTGTGAACTGAAAACGAACTTCTTTCCCCAAAAAAAAACAACAACACAAAAAAGCCTTTAAAAAAAAACTTGTACAGATTTTCTTTACAATTTTTTTTTTTTGGGGGGGGGGGGGTGTCTTCTCCTCACAACAGTGGTTTAATTCATTTCTAAGGCAAACAAAAGAGGAGAATTTTTCAGAGAAACAGTACCACCTAAAGGATACTGAATACTACAAAGAGAGGTGAAGGGTTATTATTCTGACAGTTGTGTGAGTGTGTGAGTGTGAGTGTGTGAGTGTGTGTGTGTGTGTGTGTGTGGAGAGAGAGAGAGAGAGAGAGAGAGAGAGAGAGAGAGAGAGAGAGAGAGAGAGAGAGAGAGAGAGGGGAGGAGAGAGAGAGAGAGAGAGACAGAGAGAAGACAGAAGACAGAGACAGAGAAAAGAGAGAGAGACAGAGAGAGAGAGAGTATAAAACACTGGTTCATTTTGAGCCACACCCCACCCCCAAATCCTGCATACATAAGCAAATTAAACACATGACACTTACTCAGTACATAAATATATGTACACACATAACATCACAAGACAAAAATTCAGTTTCTTGGCAATACAGTAAAACAACAGATTATATCCAATGTACATAATGTACAAAGCAATTACCTTGAAGAAACCGAAGACAACAACTTCGTCCTTCTCAGCAAAAGCCTTGGCCTCTGCGGTTTCCTTCAGCTCCTTGGCAGGAGGTCCGGTCTTCTTCTTCAACCAGTTGACAATCTCATTAGCCTGGCGACCACCTGCAAAACAACACATTCTCCATTTCAAATTCTGTTATAGAATTACATTCTCCATTTTCAATTCTGATATATATAGAATTGCATTCTACAACTAGAATTACTCAGTAGAAAGCACAACCAGTACAACTTCTAGCTGAGTAATAGTATCTGCATGTCCCATCAGCATGTCTGTCGTATGATCATCTGAAAATTGTGTGTGTGTGTGTGTGTGTGTGTGTGTGTGTGTGTGTGTGTGTGTGAGTGAGTGAGTGAGAGAGAGTGAGAGTGAGTCACTGAGTTTATAAAATAATGTAAACTGTGTCAGTGTGTGTGCATGTATGAATTCATGTCAGAGTTTCCCTCAGTATGTGTGTATACAGATCTGTGTTGACAAATATGTATGCACACCTGTATTTTTAATTTAATACTTTCCTTATGTTGCTTGTCAGGCACTTATTTAGTTAACTCATGGAATGAGCACCTTCATGAATCCTTCCTTGGCAATAGCTACTTTTCTTTTTTATGTTCCTGATTTTATATCATTACATGATGCTTACACCAGAACTTTACAGCCCAGTCCTGAATGCAGTGAGTGGTCACCTTGATTTTCAGGATTTAAACTCTGAAAGATGGTCCTAACACAAGCGTTATATACCACCCAGACTTAATATTTTTAACATCAGAAGAAAATGAAAACAATAGCAAATATAGTAAGTATGCTATACACTTTTTCCTCCAGAGGATATAAATCTCTTGAAGAACAGATGATAATATCGTAGTGTAATCTTGCAGTCCAGAAATAATGAGTAGAGGGACAACATACTCTGCTGCTACTGACTGCTACACAGACACAGAACTAGAATTAACACGAGTTTCAGCAAGTATAAAATTCAATTTCTTGATTTTTTTCCAATCACATGATTATCACTTATAAATCAATCAGTCAAATTACGATACTCTTCAAACTGTGTACCTGTTAATGTCTCCTAAAAAATGATTAAAAAACCCCAACGACCCCAAAACAAAAACACACAAAAAACCCCACTTCCAGGTCATCAGGATATTTAGGGAGTGATATTTAACCGCTAAAACAAACAAATGTTACAAACCTCCACTAGTATTCATGATATGGAGCACACACACACACACACACAAATAACACATACTTGCCAAGAGAGAGAGAGAGAGAGAGAGAGAGAGAGAGAGGAGAGAGAGAGAGAGAGAGAGAGAGAGAGAGAGAGAGAGAGAGAGAATACAAAATTTATATATTTGTTTTGAGAGTAAATGGTGTGCAAAATTTCTCTCCAACTTACCCAACTTCCCAAACAATGAAACATGCACATGCAGTATATTCACAAAATCAAACAGACAAACATTTCCAAATTGAGAGAGAGAGAGAGCAGGGTGGAGAGGGGGGCGGGGGGAACAAGAAGAGACAGAATAGTAAACAAAACAGAGCAAAAAAAAAAAAAAAAGCAGTTCATGGTTTATAAAAATTTAAATATAGTATTGCAACCACATTTGAAACAATATTAACAATAACATGAAGCTTGCTGAGGATGATTTAAGTGCTAAAGACTAAAGAGTGAATTAACATTTTCCAGAATTAGAGTTTGACAATAAGCTCAACATATGATATATAACTTGCAATGTTGTACTTGTAGACCTTGAATTTGAAAGTTAGACCACTTGTGCAATAAGGACAGAACATTTATTGATTGTTTCATGTAGAGGAAGACTTGAACCAGGTCAATCACATGACAAGTTTGTTCAGCTTTTGTCGCATTCTCTGGTTAGACACCTGCAGCAGCAAATGGCTGCTGAGACATCTCTCGGGATAAAAAGCTGAGTTAATATTTTCCCTCCCATATACATTGCTTCAGGCAACTTGAAGTTTGAACCAGTCCCATGATTTTGTCATCCACTCACAAGCTGGATAGGTGGTTGTTACAACTGTTAAGTTTTGTTGAGGGTACTTAAGCAAACAATCACCTATTCACAAGCACTCAGTCATGAATATTAGTGAGGATAGTTAATTCTTTTTTGTTTTTTTCACGGACCAAAATATTGACCTAGTCAGATAGTGCCTCAACAGACAAAAAAGTACTTTCAGCGCATTTTTCTGTCATGAAGTTCTATATAATATACACAGGGTCAGGTAAAATTGAGTGCATTTTCTTAATGCACAAACCTGCACTGAAAAATTTCTTGTGTCTGGGACTTTTATCAATGTAAGTTGAAACAATTCTCAGGGTGTGTATACATGTGTACCATGAAAAGTGCTGTTGAGTTCTTTCAGAAAGCATTATACAAAAACTGCAATTATATTCTCAATAGTGAGATCATGCACATCAGTCCACCAAAGAAATGACTAGAGAGACATATCTTAATTTCAATCTTTAAAAAAAGTTTATCTTTTTTTTTTAAACACTACGCTCTGAAAACACTGAAAAAAATGTCCAAAAATAGCAAATACGTTTTTGGCATTGTTCGTGTATGCTTTTATGAGATTTTAAAAAGCATTAAAAAATAAAATTACATATGACCACCTAACCATGTATTCCTTTACAGCACTAGTTTTAATAATGTGTTGTGCACTACAACATATGGCCATGTTATTGTATAATCGTTAAATTAACATATTGCTCTGAATAAATGAAGCGTTCACCATTTCCTGGTCAGTTGTTTGATTAAATTCTACTTGCAGCAACCCTTCTCAGTATAAAGTTGAAAGAAATGGAACTATGTTACTATTGTAGTAAACATACACTAAACTATTGTAGGGTAAGAGCTGGTGCAACTCAGTCACTGCTCAATACTAAGACTGTTACTTCTACAAAAAACAAACTTAACTACTGTAGTGTTGCATAAGAACTGGTGTAATTCAACTGGACATTGTTAGTGAGATGGGGGCGAGGACAGGGGGATTGAGCTTGGCCCTTAAATATTTAAAGTAGCTTCAAGAGTAAAAACTAACAACTGAAGCAAGTTTTTGGCCCTTCCAATAGTTTGTTTATCTAGTTTCATTTCAGGGTTTTATTTAACCCTCTAGCGCCGAAGCCTACAGATATGATAAACCCAATTAGAGGCCCCCTGGTGCTCACCTAAGTGGACACTGACCCTTCCCTCCCAGATAACCATCTCTAGACAGGCAAGAAGTCCAGCTGTGCAATAGACCCAATCCTCAGCATGGCATCGTTTATTTTGTACACTTCACTTTCTAAGGTGACTGCAAGGAGGAAGCAACCACCTTACGATCCCCTGAGTTTGAGCCTCTGGTATACACACATGTGAGTACTCATCTACTATTATTTTGCTTTAATAAAATCACTAGTATATATAGAATGACAGCATTAATTATTTCATATGATGCATAATAATATTAGTCAATACAGGGCACTAAATTTGGTTTATCATATTTGATAAGAATGGCTTTTGTGGAATCTTCAGGGAAAGATAACTCTTCCAAAATTTATCAGATATGATAAAAACGGTCTTAGTGGTTGCAAAAGCTCTTTTCAAAAAAACTGTATTAGCTGCTTTTGATGATTGTTTTGAAGAAATATTTTGATATCAAACTTAATTTATAATGTTTCTACATAATTTTTTCCAATGTTTTGGAGAATATTATTGTTTTCTGCTGTGATTGGTGTGTGTGTGTGTGTGTGTGTGTGTGTGTGTGTGTGTGTGTGTGTGTGTGTGTGTGTGTGTGTGTGTGTGTGTTGTATGTGTGTGTGTGTGAATAAACGCTTGTTATTAATTCTGGATGTGAGTAGTATATGAAGAAAAGTAACTTAATTCTGCATATTATTGTCTGTTTTCAGCATGGCAGCACAAATTCCTGTCACCAAAATTTTCCGGTTGGTGACTGATGATGACAGTGATTTTAATCTTTCTGGGAACAGTGGAAATGAGTGGATGCCAGCAGATGATGATACTGAAGAAGGAAAGGATGATGAAATGCTCATCAGAGTACAAACAAAAGTGGTGAAGAAAGAAAAGCAGTGTCAGATGCACAAGCAGCAAGATACACCATCAACAAGTGAAAGTATGAGTGACATGGAGGATGACACCCTCTGGCAAGTCTTCAACAAGCAACACTAGCAGAAGATGACAGTCCTTTAGCCCAGCTTCTAGCCAGAGACAGTGTGGGTGACAATACAGAGGATAAGATTCTGCTGGATGAGCTCCTTGGTCAACATCTTGTTGATGTCACTCCAGAAGAAGTGAAGAAACCTGCTTCAGCATTGACCATGACTCCCAGCGGGATGGACATGCCATTTGACCCCCCAAGTGACAAGAAACCCCTTGACTAGAAGTGAATGCTATAGGGTAGTCATTTGTATACAGTCATCTCAATAAATCCACAATAATCTGTTGTTTCAGATACAATTTATCATATATGATAAAATCAGTCTATGTACCCTCAAAAGCCGCTCTTATCATATATGATAAATTTTCTAACTTCACCATTTTTTCTTTTTTTTAAAAACTGACTACAGGAATGTGCTAGTTTGATGTATTCAACATTAATTTTTCACAGGAAATAATTTTCATTAGCCTAGAAGTACATTCAGGCGCTAGAGGGTTAAACAGATTTTCCTGGTCTCAGTAACTCTCTGACTTGTTTGAGTGTTAGGTGGCAAGCAGAAACATTCTGTTGCCAAAACAATGTTATAAGTGATTCTTTTAAAATCTAATTTGCATTCTGCTGCCCAACGCCAAATGGCTAGAGTGATCTGACAGCCCAGGATCAAGCCACCATGGAGGCTCACCATTTTAGGGGACTTTACTTAAAGTTAACAACGGTGCTGACTCCATTCCCACAAAAGCCCTTCTGATGAGACTATAAACTGACACCCCATGTGTGAACACGTGCAGAACATCTTGTATACATAATACATACATTAATAAACCTCTTCTGCCTTTAGGGTATAGGAAGGGGTTATTTTCTGCCTGCCGGAATGGATGAAATGAAAACAACAACAAAAAAACGCAGGCACAAAGGTGTTGTGTTCCTAAAGACACCATTCCCAAAGTAAAAATGGGCTACCTTGATGGTGGGTGAAAACGGATGCATACGTACAAATCTGACTAATGGTGAATCTCTAGCCGAAGAATAACAACAACATAAAATCAAGAACTTAATTAAATGCAATCCAAAAAACAACAAAAAAACTCAGAAAATCTGTACTCTTTTGGCAGTTAATAGGATATTGTAGAACTTGTAAGAATTTGCTCTATAATCTAACCAAAACTTTAAAGTTACATTTGTAAAATTAGACTCCAGGAATACTGACCGTCTTGTTTTCTCTGCTTTTACGATGGTAAGGAGTGTAATATTTTTAAAATGAGAAAACACAGAGATCAATATAATTTATGAAAATGTAAGAAACTGATACGCTACATAATATACATCTACCTCCCTTTTGAAACTTCACTTACCACCATAATCAGAAGGATTTTCAACGCTGTGGGAGCGGAAGAACTTGAGGGTTGGATATCCACGCACGCCAAACTTGGAGGCCAAGCTACCCTGTTCTGTAGCATCCACTTTGGCCAGCTTGATGTTTGAAAGGGAAGGGTCCTCCTTCAATTCTCCTCCAGCTTTAGCATATTCTGGGGCCAAAGCTTTGCAATGACCACACCATGGGGCATCTGCAAAAGTAATGCATATGGTATAGGAAAAATTCAGATACCCCCCCCCCAAAAAAAAAAACAACAACAAACAACAACAAACATCAGCAAACAAATCAACCAAACCCAAACGCAATCAGTTTGAAAGAATCAATACATGTAAATTACAAATATGTTACGATTATTAGATCATTTCATAGACCTAGATCTAATATGTACAATCTTTTTGAAAGAAATCTAGTTGTGTTTCAGTGTGTTGTGTGCTCGCGTGTTGTGTGTGTGTGTGTGTGTGTGTGTTGTGTGTGTGTGTGTGTGCTCGCGTGCTGTGCAAGACAGAAGAGAGAGCATGTAGACAAAAAGGACACTTAAGGCTGCTCCAGTCAAACACCACTGAAAAATTGATATTTCAACAGAAATCTTGTTAATGATTCTTAAAGTTGAAGCTAACACCAAAACACGGCAGGAGTGTGATGTGTCAATCAACCTGATTAGTAATTCTATCCAACATCTCAACAAGTAAATTGATAGAATGCAGTTTAAATAGTACTAAAATACATCTCACGATCATGTAGGCTATGTTCTTTAAATTTCTGATTTCAGCAGACATGTACTTGTACTTATGATACTTGCTTCCAAAGTTCCCTCTTGTCTTAGAGAGTTGGACTTACTAAGCACATCTAATACTACCCCAGGAATCAAAGAATTCACACACACACACTCCACAAAAATATGGGCAACATGAGAAGTTGACAAGCCTTTAAACTAGTTTTTTTTTTAAAAAGAAAAAGATTAAACTTAAAGCATGGCACTAAGCAGATAATAAGTTTGCAATCAGCAGACGGATGCATCCACTGCCACGAATGTGTTAATGAGGTAGGCATAGAGAGGAAAAAAAACCCTGATAATGTCCACATCTGTGGGCCTACTTCCTGGATACAAAAAACTAATACAGATGCTAGGCCTACATAAATCTATTCCTGTTAGTCACTAAGTGCAACAGGAAACTGGGCATTAGAGAATAACATTCTGATTATGCAGTTTCCAATAAATTCCATACAATTGTGTGAACTGATCGTTAATCTAAGCCATAATATGAACACAATTCTAACCAAAATGGGGAATAATAGTCCACTTCCTTTTAGGCTTCTTGCATTCATACGCAAAGTAGGTCTAGGCTACAAGCCTGTCTACTTACAAAATTCCACGAGAACGAACTCATTCTCTTTGATGAAGGAGTCGAAATTTTTCTCCGTCAAAACGTAGACGTTATCTTCCACCTTGACATCTTCAGCAGACACAAAACCTAGAATACAAACTAAAAAGACTGAAAACTTCATGATGATAGCAGACTGCTATGTAACTCGTGGGAGAGATTGCGAGTAAAAGGATTTTCACTCAACGTGGCACCGGTAGGCCTACAAGTTCCGGTGAAACATATTCACGCATCGACCGGCGTGTTGAAATCTGGTTGGCCAAAATGGAGTCACATGGGTTCGCCCAGGCATGTCTGCTTCTTGGGGGAGATGAGGACGGGCACGACCTTTGGCAAAATAGGCCCTCTGTGCATCCTCCTCTCCCTCCTCCTCCTCTCTCTCACCCCCTCTCTCTTTTTCTCTCCCTTTTTATCAAAATGTTATGATTTAAATGACTTATCTTGTAGACAGCTGGTGGTGGATAGATGTTTTTAGTTGTTTACCTCATTATATTCTCTTGTTTACTCTTTAATTTAAGTGCTTTACAAAAACCAAAAAAAAAAAAAAATCAATAATCATCATTTGATTCTTATTTCTTATTTTTGTTTCTTACTGAGTGCATTTTGAAAATTATCTTATTATTGTATTCCTGTCTTTATTTCTTGCCTGTTGTTTGCTACTTGGTATGGTTTCTTGTTCTTGGTATATGGTTAATTATTTTTGTTGTTTAGTTACAGGACTTTTTTTTCTTGATCTTATCCCTGATAAGGGCGGGGACTGCATGTAAAAAAGCACATGAGTGCTTATTCATTATCTTCGAAATAAAAGAACTTGCCTTGCCTTGCCTGCCCCCCCCCCCCCTCTCTCTGTCTGTCTGTCTGTCTGTCTGTCTTCTGTCTCTGTCTTTTCTGTCTTCTCTCTCTCTCTCTCTCTCTCTCTCTCTCTCTCTCTCTCTCTCTCTCTCTCTCTCTCTCTCTCTCTCTCTCTCTCTCTCTCTCTCTCACCACACCCTCCTCTTCGTACACAGAGATGAGTTAAAATAGCAGTTTCCATCATGTGAGTGTACTGTATTGATTATTGATGTTATCATCAGGTTTACACACACACACACACCACACACACACACACACACACACACACACACACACACACACACACACACACACACACGCATATTATATATATATATATATATATATATATATATATATATATATATTATAATACATAATAATATATACATTACATACATACATACATACATACATACATACAAAACATACATACATACATACATACTCAGTTGTGTGTGTGTGTGTGTGTGTGTGTGTGTGTGTGTGTGTGTGTGTGTGTGTGTGTGTGTGTGTGTGTGTGTGTGTGTGTGTGTGTGTGATTAATTTATAATGTGTGAGTTACCTAAAATTCAAAGCCCTTCGGTCTCTTGGCACATGCTTAGAAAGTACTTTGCGTTTGACAGAAAAAGAAAAAGAAAATGGGTGGCGCTGTTCTTGTGGCAACGCGCTCTCCTCTGGGAGAGCAGCCCGAATTTCATGCAGAGAAATCTGCCGTGACTTAGGCCGCGGCCATAGTAAACCCGTCGTTTTGACGCCGTCAAAACGACGGGCCGGGTGAAAAATGCTGCCCGGCTGAATTACTATGTGGCGTCACTGAAAACGGCTGTGGGTGGCCATAGTAGACCCGGCCCGGCCCGTTCTTTTTAACCCGTCGTTTTGACGTTCGAGCAACACGTCCGTTTGCCGGGTCGACGGAAAGGAAAATAATCAAGAAAAACTTATTTATGGTGCTTCAAAAATTCTGACTACACAAACTAGTAAATTAACCTTTCCCGATTACATTCCAATGGTTTTGATAAAAGTTTTGGGGGGAGATTTTACGTAAAAACACTTTTTATGTCGAACTATTTTCTGTCGATTTGCGTCACCGCGGCAGCCTCATTTTTGCGTCACTCGCAGTCTCGGGGTGACCATATTGTCAGAAAGAGACGGGCCGGGTTGACTATGGCCGCTTTGACGGATCCGTTCTCCCGTCAAAGAGACGGCCGTCGAAACAACCGGACGGGCCGGGTTTACTAAAAAAAAATTGTAAGCCTACCAACTGTAGTGATGAACAGCGGTTCCATTCAATGTAGGCATAGTGTTGCATTAATTCTAAGTTTCGAAATTTAACGGGGGAAAATTATGTAGCCTACTCGTGCCGATAACTTTTGAAGGGAGGTTTTCTGGAGATTTTTTTTTGTTATGGTACTCTATGTTATTTCTCTGAAACTAAAACTGTTGAAAGTAATGTGGACAGGTCTGTCTGTGAAGGCTTGCTCCCTCTCGGGTAACCTATTGTTGGGCGGTGTCTCTGAAAAGCCAAGAGTCTAGGCAAGCCCACGCGGTACCAATGGCTGTTAAATTTAGATTATCTCATTGAGGACTCAATAAAAGGAAATGAGCCGTGTCTAGCATTGTAACTTCCTAGCCTTCAGTTCTTAAATCGGAAATCTCCGCTGGAACGTAAAATAATGAAATTAATCACAACAACAACAACATCGAGCATCTTTAGATTAGCTGAAATGTGTAGATTATTTTTGATAATCAAATGAAACAAGCAAACACCTGTGTACACATTATTAAAAAAATAAAAGGAGTAAGTTCCCCCTCCCACCCCTTTCCAGAATTTTTTTTGGGGTGAGGTGATTGTGCTATTTTGATTTGCTTGTTTTGTTGTTTGTTTGATTTTCTAGTTGTTTGGGGGGTGGGGGGGGGGGGAGGGTTGTGTTTTTTTTTTCTTTTCCCCCCTTTTGGGGGTGGTGGTGGTGGTGGTGGTGCTTTTTTGGGTTTTCGTGGAGCAGCAATCCAGTAAGACTGTAAATTTTCCTATCCTCCTTCCCCCTCCCCCTCGCCTTTCTCCTCCGATTTACTTTGCTAGAAACCCTTAAAACAGCGTCCTTGCTATAATAATTATCTTAATTTTCACTCACGTTGACAGACTAGAGTAATTATGTCCCGACAACAGCTCTTCTCAGGCTGGCCACTAAACTGCCATGTTTAATAGCTTCATTGTAGGGGGGGGGGGGGGGGGGGGGATAGCAGTGCGAATACAGCGTCAGGCATTTATAAAGCTGAACTCTATCCAAATCCCATACAATAATAGCTGACATTGATGTAGTTACAGTGAAAGCATGGCTTTGAATCAACGTTGGGCTCATGCAATTTGAGGGGATTTTCTCCTCTTGGTGTTAACATTGAGAGTCCAACTTTACGGTGATTCCCGTTTAAGTTCTTGTGCAACGTAGGCCTACATTGAGCATTTTGCACACACACACGTCCCAAACCCCTCCCTCATTTGAATTAATGATACACTCAATATGAAAGTATCTTTACCATGCCTCTACAAGGACAATCCAGGGAGTTACGGGAGGGAGATCAAATGTGCGTAAGTCCGATTGTCAAAACACTAGATTCCCCGTTAAAAAAAAAAAGCCACAGTAGTAGTAGTAGTAGTATAGTTAGTAGTAGTAGTAGTAGTAGTAGTAGTAGTAGTAGATCTAGTAGTAGTAGTAGTAGGCTTAGTAGTAGTAGTAGTAAGTAGTAGTAGTAGTAGTATGTAGTAGTAGTAGTGTAGTAGTAGTAGTAGTAGTAGTAGTAGTAGTAGTAGATCTAGTAGTAGTGGTAGTAGTAGTAGTTGTTGTTGCTGTCTTTTTTTTACATTTCAAATCTTTATGTGTCAGTTTACCCCTAAAAATGTGCAAGATTTTTGTGTTTTGGGGTTGTTGTTTTTTTTTTTCCAACTAAGAAATCATTTCAGTCTGGACAACTCAGTTGGTGTGACTGGCTTGCGCGCGTGTGTTCCTTCATGGCGAAGCTAAATGCCATGAAGTATTCCCTGACGATCTAGTGTCCCCGTCCTCCAAAGGACTAGTCCCCAGGCCACTACTCACGCTAATGGATAAAAACAGTTAGCTACCTTTGAACATAAATCGATTTCTTCTTTCTCTGATCATAATTAGAATCCCTGCAGAGTTTTTCGATTTGGGGACTGTATCAACCAGCCACCACTACCAAGCAGCACTTAAGAGACTGTTGACGATAGAGATTGTATTACAGTCCCAGCAGAGCTATACGATCTAGGGACTGTGCCATCACCCGACCATCTGGGATTCGAACAGGTCCGTCCAGCAGATAATGATATCTTGCTTTCTGAGAGTGAGCTAGGCCATCAATTCTGATGTTTTCAGGTCGTTCTAGAACTGAATCTGTTCCATGTTGATTCCTCAGTCTCTCTCTATTGATTTCTTCAGAGGGTTCTAATCCTACTGAGATTGATAGCCTATTACCACATATAAGGCTATTGTATACTTGGAAAAAATCCATAAAAAATCCGACACCAGTCTCTCTTCATTCATTCATTTTTTCTATTTTTTGTCTTTTCAATCTTTCTTCTTTCTTTCTTTCTTTCTTTTTCTTTTTCTTTTCTTTTCTTTATTTTTTAAAGTGTTAAATCCTTCTCAGATTAGCAGTGCCTATTCTATAACTTTTAAAGGCTGTATTTTTATTTTGAAAAAAGATAGGCATTTCTGTTTACTGTGTGTCACGAGTGTACGATGAGGTATGTAAGTTAAATCCGCATAGTATTTAGCTTAGGTATCCGCGTGCGTCTTTCGTGGAGATATTTACAGAACAGAACAAAAGTTTGTAGACTGTCGTCGTTCCAGGAATAGACCCTAATCTTGGTGGTTGTGTCGAGATCATGACGCTTAACAAAAAAAAAGTGATATGTTCAGTATCATGTTTTATTTCGTTATTAAAAATAAAAAGAGAAGAAAAAGGAAGAAGAAGTAAAAAGAAAATAAGTCCAAGAACAACCCCATATCCAACAAAATGCACGCGAACTCTACACCTGTGTGTGTGTGTGTGTGTGTGTGTGTGTGTGTGTGTGTGTGTGTGTGTGTGTGTGTGTGTGTGCTTCATTTTTTTGTTGTTGTTGATCTGCCTGACAATTAAAAAAAAAGTGCCTGTCTGTCATCCTGTCTGCCTGTCTCTTCATTGCTTAGGGCCTGTTTCCCCATCTTTCTGTTTTGTCTCAATAAAACAAACACCCGCCTGTCACAATATGTCATTATAGGATCAACACGTAGGCTACATGGTACGTTTCCGGATTGCAGACAACAACACACCAGACAAATTCACCCAGCAATGAGGATCCGTTAGCCCAGACCGACACGGCTGTACTGTGTTATATAGTGTACAAGTAAGCCGTATAGGCCTATATAATTTACATTCATGTGTTGCCTGAGGCTATACCGGTTTTGGCTGTCTACAGGATAGGCTAGGCCTAAGGACATAACAGTAGCTTTCAGTTGTTCTCCTCCGTTCATTCAGTTCAGTTGTGTCTTTTCTCTAAAATGTGACACGAGACAAAAAGTGTGTGTGTGTGTTGTGTGTGTGTGTTTGTGTGTGTGTGTGTGTGTGTGTGTGTGTGTGTGTGTGTGGTGTGTGTGTGTGTGTGTGTTGTGTGTGTGTTGTTGTTGTTGTTGTGTTTGTTTAAGGTGTTGGTTTTCCCAAATTTATTTTGTTTTATTTATCTTTTAAAAAAAATATTGTTAACTTTTTTTGGCTGAAAAAGATGTCAGAGAGAGAGAGAGAGGAGAGAGAGAGAGAGAGAGAGAGAGAGAGAGAGAGAGAGAGAGAGGAGAGAGAGAGAGAGAGAGAGATTTGATTGATTTATTCTTTTTATTCTTTTATATCGAGGATAATGGGATAAGCACTGTTGTGCTTTTTTACATCCAGTCCCCGTGTGTATGCAGTTTTGTAAATGTCAGAGAGAGAGAGAGAGAGAGAGAGAGAGAGAGAGAGAGAGAGAGGAGAGAGAGAGAGAGAGAGAGAGGCTGTACAGGTGTATGTATAATATATATATATATATATTATATATATATATATATATATATATATATATATATATATATATATATATATATATATATATATAACACCACACAAAAGAAGTGCTGTTCCTCTATTTCACTGTCGCCACCACACACACACCTGTATATTTTCACACATTATCTTTTGTCGTTGCTCAAACGCCCCCTGCTACTAGGTTTCCCCTTCACTGGTGGGGCTCCCTTCTCCTTCCCATCCCAACCCTCACCCCCTGCTCGAACTAGCTGTCCAACGGACGCTATAGGCGAGTGGTTAAGACCCGTTTGACTTCGATCCTGTGGGTCCATTAAGTCTTTGGGTTCGAATCTCGGTGTCGGCGTCTGGTGAATTCTGGGTGGGGATTTTTTCGATCTTGCTAGGTTCACTTCAAGTGCAGACCTGCTAAAACCTTATTTCCCTTACTGTTTAACGTATGCAGATCAAATATGCACGTTAAAGATTCTGTTGTTCATGTCAGCGTCCAGTGTGTTGTAGAAGCACGAACATTCCTGGCATATAACCTGTGCAATAAAATAAGCTGCGCTGAAGTGGGAATGTGTCGGCTGAGGCCAGTGGGCAGACCTCCTGGGAAGTCACAGGTACGAGAGAGGATCAAGTACTACACACCCCGCCCAGTAAGGGAACGCACAGAGAGAGAGAGAGAGAGAGAGAGAGAGAGAGAGAGAGAGAGAGAGAGAGAGAGAGAGAGAGAGAGAGAGAATGTTTAGCTGTCTCTTCGTCATCCTCTCTCTCTCTCTCTCTCTCTCTCTCTCTCTCTCTCTCTCTCTCTCTCTCTCTCTCTCTCTCTCTCTCTCTCTCTCTCTCTCTTCTCTATGTTCTACCCACCACATCCTGCTCAGTCTGGATTTAGGGTCCTGTCTCAGTGTCTTCGACATCTTATTTTCTTTTCCTACGCATCATATAATTTTTATGCACATGAATGCCAATCACACGCTGGACCATCCACCGGTGGCCTAGCCATAACCCCTTTTGTTTAGTAGATATTGTGAAGTTCCTGGTTCAAGTGAATGTATACCTATTTCTTTTTCTTCTCTGAAGCCGGAATTCCGGTCCCCAATGCACTTCTGAAACTATGAGTAGTGGCCTGGGTGTTACCCTTTCGGATGAGGAGATACTAAACTGGTTGAGGTATGATGCACATAATAGAACTTACTGCAACCTGAAAATTTTATCTCAGGTAAGGTTATATCTTAAAAAATAAACGAACACAAAAAACAGCCTATACTACCCCTTCTCAAAGGGGAGAGAAATAGGTCTACAACAGCCAAAGACAGACAAACTGTAGAACAAGCTGTTCAATCTATGACGTCACAAGAAAGTGTGATCAGTGACTTCTGCAGGCGCTTGTGAGATGAAGCTGCCAAATAAAACTACTGGCTCATATTCATTCTGGAGTCCCAGACTTTGATCTTGAATGGAAGCTCATTCTGCATGGTGTCAGAAGCAACACGAACCCTTAGATTACTTTCGCCAAGATTTGCAGTCAGGCAGGTAGGTGTTAGACTTGTTTTCGGGCAATATATTGAATCTACAGGCAGTTGCTCAATTCAATTTCTGTGTACTCCAATACTTACCTGGCTGCATGGGGGCTGAGTAGGTGTGAACACATCAAGTGACAGGTTCTAATATGTGGTTCAGTGGTACGGATTTTGCTGAGGGACCAACATGGAAGCTTTGTGCGAACCAGAGCCTTTGTCTTTTGAAAGGAAATGTTGTTGAGAACTGGCAAAACTTTGAAGTTGAATTTGACATCTTTGTGCAGGCTGCGTATGGTCACAAGGATGAGCGCACAAAGGCTTACATCTTGCTCAACTTAGCAGGCAAAGAAGCCATTGAGAAAGAAAAGACCTTCCCATATGCTGCGGAAGTCCGAAATGATGCTGGTGATGTTATCCAGCCTGTAGAGAGTCGTGAGAGCTTGGCAGTGCTAAAAGCCAAATTCTGCGAACTCTGTAATCCACTGACAAAATAATGTCATTATTGAATGGCACAAATTCAATACTAGGGTTCAGCGACCATCAAAGCCTGTACAGAACTTTGTTACATCACTCAAGATTCTGTCCATTAGTTGTGAATATGGAGTTCTGAAAGACTCACTCATTTGTGGCCGAATTGTCTGTGGAGTGTTATCAGACACTTTGAGAAGGCAGCTGCTGAAAGAAAGAGACCTAACCCTCCACAAAACTATCCAGATGTGCCAAATTATACCTGTGATGCACAGAAGATGCATTGAAAATTTCCAATTTAGTTTTATAGCTTTATTTTCTCACTTGATTTGTTTCCTTGGGAAGGGAGATGTAGAACAAGTGTGTTCAATCTATGACGTCACAAGAAAGTGCATCACGTGACTTCTGCAGGCGCTTGTGAGATAAGCTGCCAAATAAAACTACTGGCTCATATTCATTCTGGAGTCCCATCTTGAATGGAAGCCCATTCTACACAAACAAACAAACAAACAAACAAAGTGATGATGAGTCTATATGGTAATGTGCTGTTCTCTTCCTGGGAGAGTAGCCCTAGTTTCAGGCAGATTTACGTTGCAACATGAAAAGTGTCATCTTGTGTAGGCTAGGCTTAAAACAATGCAGCACAACACAATTGCAACCAAAAATACAACAAAACAAGATACAATACAATGTAACACAACAAATAAAATATATCACAACACAAAAAAACAACAATTTAACACAACACAGCACAAGACAAAGACAAGACAATACAGTACAACTGATACTGACTGTAGAAGAACGGACCAAATTTTCCCAAATAAGATACCCCCCCCCCAAAAAAAAAAAAAAAAAAAAAAAAATCTGTCTGTCAACCAATTAGTTTCTGACACAGATAATTTCAAAGACACTGAACATTGAGCAATAAGGCTTGACCAACACAAAAGAAATATACACGACCAGAGTCTGTCTCTGTTCCCATAAGTGTTGCTTTTTTCCATATTTTTTATCGATCTTTTTTTTAATTTTTTTTAGAGAGGAACGAACGCCACGTGGCTATGTCCACATTTACGAGTAGTTCAAGGCATTCAGTTACAACATATGTTTTCGACTGGTGTTGCTCGTGCATGAAAAAGACGGAAGAGAAAACTTAGGCCTTTAACTGATCAATATCTGAAGAAGGACACACATTTGTACACGCCAACTATGGGGGATGGGGAAATATTAGACGAGAGAGAGAGAGAGAGAGAGAGAGAGAGAGAGAGGAGAGAGAGAGAGAGAGAGAGAGAGAGAGAGAGAGAGAAGAGAGAGAGAGAAACTGATGAAAAGGTTGATTACATTTATATTTCTGTCCCATGCAATGTTGAAAATGTTTTCTTTGATACAGATCAAACATGTTATATGTACTTTTTGTTTCGTACAAATACGAATACTTTATTTTATCTAAACAACAACAACAACAACAACAACAACAACAACGACAAAACACGAGAAATTCATGTGGTTATGAGCATAGTTAAAACAATCAACAAATAAACATTCTCACAGAACACAGCACAAATCGACACCACAGTTTCAGGCAAACCTTTTCCTATACACGTAGAGGATGAGCATTCATACATCAATGACATCCATCCACACATGTGTGCACACGAACACACACACACACACACACGCACACGCACACACACACACACACCACGCACGCACGCACACACACACACACACACACACACCACACACACACACACACACACACACACACACACACACACACACACACACACACACACGCAAGCTTTAACAAGGATCAAAGGCTAATTATATCTTGAATCTATGAGTCTGTGTGCTGATACGCCCGTGCACGCGCGCTAATGTATGCGTTAGCGCATGCATGCTAGAACATAGACACCATGGATGTGCATTCATCCCTGTGTCTGCCCCGTCCGCTTTCCCTCCTCCCCCTTCCTCCTTCCGGCTTATTGTTTTATTTTGTTGTGTTTCTTTACGTGGCCCTAGGCACCATTGAACTGGATCATTTCCTCTTTAGTCATAGCAACTGATGTGAAACATTACATACTTGTATAGCTAGGTACATTACCAGTGTGTGTGTGTGTGTGTGTGTGTGTGTGTGTGTGTGTGTGTGTGTGTGTGTGTGTGTGTGTGTGTGTGTGTGTGTGTGTGTGTGTGTGTGTGTGTGTGTGTGTGTGTGTGTGTGTGTGTGTTGTGTGTGTGTGTGTGTGTGTGTGTGTGTGTGTGTGTGTGTGTGTGTGTGTGTGTGTGTGTGTGGTGTGGTTGTGGTGTGGTGTGGTGTGGTGTGTGTTTGTGTGTGTGTTGTGTGTGGTGTGGTGTGGGGTGTGTGGGGGTGTGGTGTGTGTGTGGTGTGGTGTGGTGTGGTGTGGTGTGTGTGTGTGTGTGTGTGTGTGTGTGTGTGTGTGTGTGGTGTGTTGTGTGTGTGTGTGTGGTTGTGTGTGTTTTCCCCGTTCCTCGCCAAGAGCTCTGAGGTTCACCAACAGAGAGAGGACCGTTTGGCTTCTTCTTCTTCTTGTTCATCTTTCTTTTCCTTCCTTCCTACCTTCATCATTGCTCTTCTATTCTGTCTTTCACTCTTTCTTTTTTTGTTTCTGTCTTCCACTAATTCTCCTCCTCCTCTTGTGTGTGTGTGTGTGTGTGTGTGTGTGTGTGTGTGTGTGTGGTGTGTGTGTGTGTGTGTGTGTGTGTGTGTGTGTGTGTTGGTTTGTCTGTGTGTCTGTGTGTCTGTGTGTCTGTGTGTGTGTGTGTTTTAATATTCTTCCTTTCCCCCCTATCTGGCTTCCCACACCGATAGACTAGATTGTTTATCTCTTGATCTTTTTGAGAAGGGAAAGGATAATGTAGAAATATGCATCAACACAACCATGGGTTTTATGACACTCGTAAATCGTCATCAAGTCAAAGATTAATGCATGCGCATTGTCACTTCTTTCATCCTAAATCCCAGATGACAGTTTCCTAATATTTAGGCTGACATGGTTGATTACGCCCATGCTCTCTCTCTCTGTCTCTCTGTGTCTCTGTCTCTCTGTCTCTCTCTCTGTCTCTCTCTGTCTCTCTGTCTCTCTGTCTGTCTGTCTGTCTCTCTCTCTCTCTCTCTCTCTCTCTCTCTCTCTCTCTCTCTCTCTCTCTCTCTCTCTCTCTCTCTCTCTCTCTGTGTCTCTCTCTCTCATCCACCCCCCTCCAATACTTTCTCATCCTCTTCTTCATTTTCTTTCTGTGTTCTTATTTCTTTTCCAACTGTGTTCTCGTTTAATCTCAAGAACTGGAGTTAGCTACCCCCCCCCCCTCCTTTTTTTTTAGGGGGGGGGGGGGGGGGGGGGGGGGGGGCTTAGCCAATCTTTTAGCCTAAGGAAGATTTGCAGATAAACTCATTGTTCTGTCAAAACACTGTGTTGTGTTCTTACTTTTTTGTTGTTGCTCTTATCTCGTATTTCTGTATAGTCTGTAAGCCATTCTCAACAGCTATCATCTTTCTATCAGAATCTTCTGAATCCTTTTTCTTTTTTGCGTTCCTTGGCTGGAGCTCCGAGGTTCACCAATGATTTTTTGTGAATACATGCAACCGTTGTTTTTGTTTTTTTTTCATCAAGGTAACCGTATTCCGACTAGGGAGATGGTGTCTAAACACGAAACCAGAATACATGTGTTTAAAAAAGATATTAGCCGTACCTACCGGCACGTAATGCCTACACTTTTGTGAGGGGAAGCGGGATTCAAAATAATAATAATAATAATAATAATAATAATAATAATAATAATAATAATAATAATAATAATAATAATAATAATAATAATAAATAAATAAAATGGAGGCTTATATAACACGAATTCCCAACAACATGGGCTCACCGCGCTGTACAATCAAATCAATTTAAATAGGTTACATATGAACGTGAAAAAATTGACTGGCACACGCACACAAAATTAGCCTGTAGTGCCCCCTGCGGAGTCTGAGGATTATGACTTGTTCCTCTCTCTTTTGAGATGGTGGTGTTTAGGTTCTGGTGGTGACTGTCAGGTGAGATAGGTGGTGAGAGGTATGACCCTCACCTCTGCAGGTGTGCCTAGGTTCTGGTGGTGACTACTGTCAGGTGTGATAGGTGGTGAGCAGTATGACCATCACCTCTGCAGGTGTGTCTAGGTTCTGGTGGTGACTGCTGTCAGGTGTGATAGGTGGTGAGCAGTATGAGCATCACCTCTGCAGGTGTGCCTAGGTTCTGGTGGTGACTGCTGTCAGGTGTGATAGGTGGTGAGCAGTATGACCATCACCTCTGCAGGTGAGCCTAGGTTCTGGTGGTGACTGCTGTCAGGTGTGATTGGTGGTGAGCAGTATGACCATCACCTCTGCAGGTGTGCCTAGGTTCTGGTGGTGACTGCTGTCAGGTGTGATAGGTGGTGAGCAGTATGAGCATCACCTCTGCAGGTGTACCTAGGTTCTGGTGGTGACTGCTGTCAGGTGTGATAGGTGGTGAGCAGTATGAGCATCACCTCTGCAGGTGTGCCTAGGTTCTGGTGGTGACTGCTGTCAGGTGTGATAGGTGGTGAGCAGTATGACCATCACCTCTGCAGGTGTGCCTAGGTTCTGGTGGTGACTGCTGTCAGGTGTGATAGGTGGTGAGCAGTATGAGCATCACCTCTGCAGGTGTGCCTAGGTTCTGATGGTGACTTCTGTCAGGTGTGATAGGTGGTGAGCAGTATGACCATCACCTCTGCAGGTGTGTCTAGGTTCTGGTGGTGACTACTGTCAGGTGTGATAGGTGGTGAGCAGTATGACCATCACCTCTGCAGGTGTGCCTAGGTTCTGGTGGTGACTTCTGTCAGGTGTGATAGGTGGTGAGCAGTATGACCATCACCTCTGCAGGTGTGCCTAG
>CM060316.1:93360218-93365218 GCA_030674155.1 Stramonita haemastoma | reverse complement strand
AGTCTTTCTGTCTCTGTCTATTGATCTCTCGGTCTGTTTCTGTCTGTCTGTCTGTCTGTCTGTCTGTCAGTCAGTCTCTCTCTCTCTCTCTCTCTCTCTCTCTCTCTCTCTCTCTCTCTCTCATATAGTTAAAGTTAAAGTCTGTCCCGAGCCTAAGGCTCATCAGGCCGGCGCTTATCCCGGTTTCTGTGGCGTTAAGCGACTGAGAGTCATAGACTCCCCCCTGGATAGGACGCCAGTCTATCGCAGGGTTAACCCCCAACACAAGGTTGGTACCCCTTTTACACCTGGGTGGGGTGAGAAAATAGCCGTAAAGTGCCTTTTCCAAGGGCACAACGCCATAGCCTAGCTGGGATCGAACCGCAACCTTTAGGTTACGAGTCCAACACCCTAACCACTAGACTACAGCGGCGGCGTCTCTCTCTCATATACATGTCAGCAATAGCAACAGGTTGATCCACTCAAGGCCAGTATAGACTACATACACGTATACAGTTGCAGTTGAAGTTGTAAAAGTTGTAAGCCCAGTGTAGCACAGTGCCCGTTTGCTGCTCTCTAAAACTTATCTACTTTATTCGTGATTTATAAGAAAAAAAAAAGCACATGTATGTATAGGTCTACACAGAGAACACTTTAACAGAACGTGATTGTTTCATAACATGAATCGATGTAAAAAGTAGCTGAAGGATGGGAAAAACTGAATTTACATGACAATTTAAAACAAGAAATGTTAAGAGGCAGAAAGATTAACTGGTGTGTGTGTGTGTGTGTGTGTGTGTGTGTGTGTGTGTGTGTGTGTGTGTGTGTGTGTGTGTGTGTGTGTGTGTGTGTGTGTGAATAACAACAATAACAATACATTAACAATAACTTTTATTCAGTTTTTGCAGGCCATATAGCCCATAGGAACAACAGTTAAACATGTACTTTCATGTATGGTGAACATCATTACTTCTGATATCTAAACATTTAGTAAGAAATAATCCAACTTTAAACATCAAACTACGTCTAGTGCACATACAAAGAAGCTGAACTTTAGGAGTCGAAGGAAATCTGTTGTAATACAAAGGAATACATTTTCTTCGTAGCACGGCATATTTAGGGTGTGTGTGTGTGTGTGTGTGTGTGTGTGTGTGTGTGTGTGTGTGTGTGTGTGTGTGTGTGTGTGTGTGTGTGTGTGGTGGTGTGGCTGTGTGTGTGCTGTGTGGTGCGTGCGTGATGCGTGTGTGCGTGCGCGCGCGTGTGTGTGTGAGCCCACTTTCCCTCAACATTTATCTCAGGTTTCCTATCTACTAAAATGTCTTTCTGTCCTAAAACAGTCTCTGTCTGTCTGCCCATCTGTTAGTATGTCTGTCTGTCCGTCTGTTCATCTGTCTGTCTGTCCGTCTCTCCCACCTAAATGAACACGTTACTTGCAGGCGGTACCAGTAAACAGGTTGATCAAACACACAAGATCTACAAAGGTGCGGTGAAATGGACAAACGTCAGTAAACCCTCTTTATTTTGCACACGTCACTCAAACGTCTTCATTTCTACCAGTTCGCCCAAAGAACGAATAGGCAAGACACACAAAGAGAGACCATAAAAAGAAAGTGTCTGTCCAGTTGTTTTGTATCTATAGCCTAGTAGACCTACCTGTGTAAACTGTGACTATGCTCATGTAGGCTTACTGTCTACCGTCTTTTTCTGTGTGGGTCATTTTTTTTTTTTTTTTGTCAAGAAAAGTGTTTAGTTTTGTCCGTCACTAAAGAGTTAAAATTGCATGTTTGTTTGTTTGCTTGTTTGTTTGTTGTAAATCATTGGTTTTAGCTAGTTTTTTTGTTGTTGTTGTGCTTTGTTTGCTTGTTCGTTAGTTTTTGGTTTTATAGGTGGTTTGTTATTTGGTTTTTGTTGTTGTTGTGGGCTTTTGTTTACTTTGCTTCAAGTATTCATGTTATGATATTATAGGCCTACCCCATCTAGGCATAAATTTGGGAGAAAAGTAGCATTTATACTCTAGGAAAAAACGTTAAATTAGTGGTTGCTTATTCACTCTTACAGTCTTGTCACAACTTATGCACACACACACACACACACACACACACACACACACACACACACACACCACACACACACACACACACTACACACACAACTGAGGTCCCACATGCGAACACACGCAGAACATCTTGCATACATGTTAAAACCTGTCCAGCCATTTGGAAGAGTAGGCCATTGTGTACCAGTGGGAACAGATGTCAAAACTGCATACACACAGGGACTTTGTTTGTTTGTTTGTACCACTTTATGTCACAGCAGATTTCTCTGGTGAAATTCAAGCTGCTCTCCCCGGGGAGAGCGCATCACCACAAGAGCAGCGCCTACCCATTTTTTTCTTTTTCCTGCATGCAACTGTATTTGTTTCCCTATCAGAGTGGCTTTTTTCTACAGAATTTTGCCAGGGTCAACCCCCTTGTTGCTGTGGGTTCTTTTTCGTAGCGCTAAATAGTGATGTGTAAGACACGGGACCTCGGTTTAACGTCTCATCCGAAAGACTAGCGCCCAGACCACCACTCAGGGTCTAATGGATGGGGAAAAAGTTTTAGGCCCAAATGGGGTACGAACCACCGCACACTCCGACCCAGACTTTTTGCTTTCTAGGCAAGGCGCGTTACCACCTAGACCACCGATACTGGATGTAAAAAAAACACACGAGTGCTTATTCCATATCCTTGAAATAAAATAATAACAATACTACTAACTAAAGCCGCCGCTGTGGCTAGTGGTAGGCGTTGGACTCGTAATCTAAGGTTGCGGTTCGATCCCATATCCGCTATGGCGTTGTGCCCTTGGAAAAGGCACTTTAAGGCTATTTCTCACCCACCAGGTGTAAAGGGTACAACTTGTGTTGGGTTAACCCTGCGATAGACTGGCGTCCTATCCAGGGGAGTCTATGACTCTCAGTCGCTTAACGCCACAGAACCGGATAGCACGCCTGATGAGCTTAGGCTCGGACAGACTTTAACTAACTTTTAACTAACTAACTAAAAAAAAACACACACACAATACATAAACTACACACAGAAACACAGACACAGACAGACAGACAGACAGACAGACAGACAGACACACACACACACACACACACAAACAGACACACACACCACACCACCACCCACCCATGCGCCCTACACACACACACACACACACAACACACACACACACACACACACACACACACACACACACGCGCGCGCGCACAACACACCACAACACACACCCCACAACACACACACACACAGAGAATAGGACACTGGGTTACGGTAGAGCATAGCACTGGTGTTGAGACCAGCAGTTCAGGCACACACACACACACACACACACACACACACACACACACACACACACACACACAGAGGATAGGACAGCTGGGTTACCCGCTAAGAGCATGGCACAGGTGGTCTGATGACCCAGCAGGTTCAAGGCACCACTGTGCCACTTGTCAAGGGCTTTTTTCCCCCTGGAGTTAACATCAGCACCAACTTCACTCCCCTGAAAGTTCTTTGGATGAGACTGTGATGGGGTGGTAAGTAGATTACCTCCCATGCGATCAGAGCCCTGTCACAGCGTTGTGTTACTAAATCCAGACACACCTTCGAATTGTGCGATGCTCTGTTTCCTTGGGTGGTGGTCGAAAGCCCTCCATTGCATACTCTTTGCCTTCATGGTGAACGGTAAAATTTATGCAGCCTCTTTTTAGAGGACACATCCTAACTGGCTAGCGGTACCCACCCGAGAAACTGTGCAGAGATGGGACATCACATGGTCCCCTATGTCCGCTCTGTTACAAGACTATAAAACAAGGTCCTGTGTGTAAACCCACACAGAGCATCTTGTGCACGCATTAAAACCTCTTACACCTTTCAGAGAAGAGTAGGCCATTGTGTGCCTGTAGGAATGGATGATGACAAAACTGATGAAACAGCATGCATATGAGGACTGAATGTAAAAATTAAAAAAAAACACGGGAGTGCTTTTTCCATTATCCTTGAAATAAAAGTATGAATAAATTAATTAAAGAAAAAGAATAAGTAAATACGCACGCACACACATACACCCACACGCACCAAAATGTACAATAAATTTTTTTTAGAAAAAAAAGGTTTTTATTAAGCAAGGTGATATATTACACAGTATGGATGCACGTATGCATGTAATTGCATGTATGTGATTACATTCACACCATATTATGTATATAATTAGAAAAAGCCATGTATACATGCAATATATATATATATATATATATATATATATGTTGTTATAAAAGGGGATGTAGTTATCATGTTCTGTAAAACAGAGCAAATAAACTGACATAAAATATCCAGCGCACCATATTATTAAGTCCAAAAATCTAAAAGGCAAGTAAACTGATATACATATCACAAACCAGAAGAGAAAAGATCAACAATATCTACATACTATCAGAGGGAGAAAAGTAAGAGAGAGAGAGAGAGAGAGAGAGAGAGAGAGAGTGACCAAAAGGAAGAAAGAAAAATTGCAAACAGCATTCACTGTTTCCATTCTGTGTTAGGCAAAAGCCAAAAAATGTACAGCAGTAGATGCATTGTTTGATGCCCCACATGTATAACAATCATAAATCCTTAAAACAACAAAAAAAGGCAAAAATTATTTTGAAGATTTTCTGTTGATGCTTTGAGGATCCTCATAAGACTTCTAGTTGAGCCAATACAATATAGCAGCACATTATTATAGAAAATAAAATCGCAATACCTAAAAAAAAAAAATGTTTTGTAACAAACATTTGTAAAATAATACCAACATATAATATTACGCTTCATGATAGTTTCACATGAATTCAAAACTAAAGGCACTTTCCTTTTTTTTTAAAAAGTAGATATTAAATACTTTAACATTCTTTTAATCTTTATGCTCTCTCAGTTTAACACAGTTCTACCAATTTCCCTTAAAAATAACTTTTTTTGCTGTTGTTTTCCAAAAAATAT
>CM060316.1:93340218-93355218 GCA_030674155.1 Stramonita haemastoma | reverse complement strand
CCTGTTCTGCTTTTCGTAAGAGTAGGCCATCATGTACCAGTGGGGAACAGATGGCATTTACAAAACTTTGCATACACACAGGGACTGGATGTAAAAAAAAAACCCAGCACAAGAGTGCTTATTCCATTATCCTCGATATAAAAGAATAAATAAATAAATCAATCCTCGATATAAAAGAATAAATCAATCCTCAATAATAAAATGAATACAAAAAATAACCCCCCCCCCAAAAAAAAAACCCAACTAAAACTCTTCCTTACCGTTTTCACTTTCCAGTAGATGGTGGCGATGACCCAGGGCAGCCCCAGGCCCAGGAAGACGTTGACGGAGTTGGAGCCGTTGACGTTGCCGATGGAGCTGTCGGCCGTCTTCTCCCCCACCGCCGCCTGCTTGGAGGCAAAGGTGTCGGGCATGGAGGTGCCCAGGGCCACCAGGGTGATGGCCGTCACCGCATCCTCCAGACCAATCAGGCAGCCGAAGACAGAGGCCAAGTCACTGATGATGGCCGTCAGCAGACCAATCACAGCCAACGACACAAGGAAGGCCGGCCATCCACCAAAGTACTGAGCAGGAGGGATGAAGGCGAAGAGGATCTGTCGGTAAACGTACACAGTATTTTTTTGTTTGTTTCATATGTTGTTCAATATATGAAATACTCTATAGAAAAACTGAATTCATTTCTCAAGCTGAAGAAAGGAGAAAAAAAAACAAACAACACCAACCAAACAAAAACTTTACAGCCACTGGACAGGACACTCTTACTGTTTGCACTTTTATTCATCTTTCAAGCACCCACATTTTCACCTGAATTGGGCACCTTGATCATTTATACTTCAGAATAATTTCTGATATAAGCATGAACATTTGGGTGCACAAAATTTAGTATCCTGGAATTGGAAGATTTGCCCGCTACAGAACATGGAAAGAAAAAAAAAGGTTTTTAATGATTACAGGGGAATCGTTAGTTTGGCAATTACATGATAATTACTGTAAACCTTTCATTTATTCTGTGCACATGATTTGTTAATTGCTTTAGTTATCTCCTATCTATTTATTTACTTATTCACCTGTTTTTAAAGTTACATCTATAATGTCTGTTCGCTTATTTGAATTCATCTATTCATCATTAACAGTTTACTTGTTCGACATTGCGGTTGTCTGATAATGTAACTAATAATGTTTTTGTTGTTACTTCAAAAGATTATAAAAAAAGTATCCCCAACAAACCTTTGAAGTACAAAAGCAATCTACCAGAAAAAAAAGCAATTAAAGGGAAGTAACCACTGTTTTCAATTTATTGTCCTGACTGCACCTCATGCGGTTCTTTTTGCATGGCATCATGATTTGTTAGAGGGCCTATGGCCTGATACCGCTGACTTCAGCCCTCTAGGTTTCTGTCAGGGTTACCCCACCCTTATCTCCTGTTACCCTGGAAGCCCAGGGGGCAGAGCTTTTACCGCAGCTCTTGACTGCGTGATGTTCCCGTCATAGGTGATATGGGATATTTCATGGAGCAACAGAGCCACCTGTTGTCCTGCCCTGTCCTGGTAGGAACATCGCCAGTTGGTCCGGGCTGCTTTCGCAGTTTACCCCCTATCCACCACCCGGGGACCTGCCTGGTTGAAGACAGTTGCCTCACCAGTCTGACTGCGCTTTCACCTATATAATCTTATTTTCAGTGTGACGACAGAATCCTTCCCACCTAGCTTTTCCTTTTAATCACAACACCTGTCTTGTTTTTCCTAGATGAAACAGCAGACCTACACTCACCAACCAAAACTATTTACTCAAGGTGTCTATCAACTGCAAGAAAAAAAAAAAAGAGGGAAGAAGAAGTGCAAATGCTTAGTTAAGTCATTGGCTCTGAGCGCCCATTCACCTTTCAGAAGAAAGTGCAGAAGTGCATGATGTAATTGAGGAAGGTGGCATTGGCCATAAATAAATAAATAAACAAATAAATAAAAGAATAAATAAATAAATAAACAAATGAATAAAATAGTCATTCGCTCTGAGTGCTGGCCCACTTTCCAGAAGAAAGTGCAGAAGTGCATGATGTAATCAAGGGAAGGTGGCATTGGCCATAAATAAATAAATAAACAAATAAATAAAAGAATAAATAAACAAACAAACAAACAAACAAATGAATAAATAGTCATTGGCTCTGAGTGCTGGCCCACTTTCCAGAAGAAAGTGCAGAAGTGCATGATGTAATCAAGGGAAGGTGGCATTGGCCATAAATAAATAAATAAACAAATAAATAAAAGAATAAATAAACAAACAAACAAACAAACAAATGAATAAATAGTCATTGGCTCTGAGTGCGGCCCACTCACTTTCCAGCAGAAGGTGCAGAAGTAGTCAAGGTAGGTGGCATTGGCCATACATAAACAAACATATAAATAAAAGAATAAATAAATAAACAAACAAACAAATAAATAAATAAATAAACAGTCACTGGCTCTGAGAGCCAGCCCACCCACCTTCCAGAAGAAGGTGCAGAAGTGCATGATGTAGTCGAGGAAGGTGGCGTTGGCCAGATCTCCGCCGTTGACGTTCATGGCCTCGTAGAACTGCTGCACGTAGGTCGTCTTCTCCAGCTGGAGGGCGTCCAGGTTGGCCTTGGTCAGGTTGACGATGCGGCTGACCAGTCCACTGTACTCTGTTCACAGACAGGTGATACTGTAATACATGAAATGACTGACCAGTCCACTGTACTCTGTTTACAGACAGGTGATACTGTAATACATGAAATGACTGACCAGTCCACTGTACTCTGTTCACAGACAGGTGATACTGTAATACATGAAATGACTGACCAGTCCACTGTACTCTGTTCACAGACAGGTGATACTGTAATACATGAAATGACTGACCAGTCCACTGTACTCTGTTCATAGACAGGAGATACTAATGACTGACCAGTCCACTGTACTCTGTTCATAGACAGGAGATACTAATGACTGACCAGTCCACTGTACTCTGTTCATAGACAGGTGATACTGTAATACATGAAATGACTGACCAGTCCACTGTACTCTGTTCATAGACAGGAGATACTAATGACTGACCAGTCCACTGTACTCTGTTCATAGAAAGGAGATACTAATGACTGACCAGTCCACTGTACTCTGTTCACAGACAGGTGATACTGTAATACATGAAATGACTGACCAGTCCACTGTACTCTGTTCATAGACAGGAGATACTAATGACTGACCAGTCCACTGTACTCTGTTCATAGACAGGTGATACTGTAATACATGAAATGACTGACCAGTCCACTGTACTCTGTTCATAGACAGGAGATACTAATGACTGACCAGTCCACTGTACTCTGTTCACAGACAGGTGATACTGTAATACATGAAATGACTGACCATCCACTGTACTCTGTTCATAGACAGGAGATACTAATGACTGACCAGTCCACTGTACTCTGTTCACAGACAGGAGATACTGTCATGACAAGAGTGACCAGTCCACTGTACTCTGTTCACAGACAGGTGATACTAATGACTGACCAGTCCACTGTGCTCTGTTCACAGACAGGAGATACTGTCATGACAAGAGTGACCAGTCCACTGTACTCTGTTCACAGACAGGTGATACTAATGACTGACCAGTCCACTGTGCTCTGTTCACAGACAGGAGATACTGTCATGACAAGAGTGACCAGTCAACTGTACTCTGTTCACAGACAGGTGATACTAATGACTGACCAGTCCACTGTACTCTGTTCACAGACAGGAGATACTAATGACTGACCAGTCCACTGTACTCTGTTCACAGACAGGAGATACTGTCATGACAAGAATGACCAGTCCACTGTACTCTGTTCATAGACAGGAGATACTAATGACTGACCAGTCCACTGTACTCTGTTCACAGACAGGTGACACCGTAATACATGAAATGACTGACCAGTCCACTGTACTCTGTTTATCAACAACATGACACACTGTCATGAGTCATTGTGTGTCCTTACAACAAAAGAAAACTCAATGAGGAAAAAAACCCTCTCTTACAAACTTTTGGAACAAATCATCACATATCTTTCAAATAACTGGAGTAAGTTACTTTTTCTTCTTTTTTTTGTTCTTTGTCTAGAGCTCTGAGGTTCACCAATGGTGACAGTTTGCCTGTGTGACTGTTTCTAGCCACTATTAAGGTTGCTGCATTCCAACTTCATGGATATGATTTTTTTTTCTTCTTCTTCTTTTTTTTAAAACTACACCTGAAGTGTCACTGGGGTAAAAATTTTCAGGCTTGGGTCACTTGAACCTGGCAAGGGCAAAAAATGTCTTCAGATAGACATATCTGATACAAATTGAACCCTCAACTTCAGTTATTGTCCCATCACAAATTCTATGTTCTAAACACTACAATATTCTACATTAATTACTACAGGCTAAAGACTGAAATAACCACGGATAATGTGCGTGTATATATATAAGTTACCATGTAATTGCCTCCATGTATTGCCTTGTGCTGCTTTTTCTTGCATCATTCTTAAATAACTTTTTTTTCAGAGTATCACAGACACCATTCTGTGAAAGCCATGTAAAAACTGTCTAGCATACAGCTCATAAAGGAAAGTATTCAGAAAAAGAGACGCCAAGTTTACCTTCATCATTGACGATGGTGATGATACATTTGGTCAGTTTGCCCAGCGTGGCTCCACCGTCTGTCTCAAACAGCTCCACAGAGAAACTCTCGTCACGCTCTGCTTTCTGAAATCATGTAAAATGCATGAGAAAGTTAGATCAATAAACACAGGGAGAAAAATAACTAAAGGAACATGAATAGTTGTTTTTCTTTTCCCTCAAACCTTCTATTCTGAGCTCCAACCATCATTCCCCCTAAATGCAATGCATGTACATATGCTTGCATGCATGCACATATGCATGCACACACCACACACACACACACACACACACACACACACACACACACACACACACACACACACACACAACCACTACCACACATGTATATTTGAGAACACTATCTCTAATTGTAATTCTATGTGACTGATTTCGTAATTGGTTGTGTTACAACAACATACAGACGTGACATAAATAATTTCATCAGCAGCACATAAGTATTGTGCAACAATTTGTTAAACTTTGAAAAAAAACCCCAGCTTTAAAAAGTATTCTACCATGGAGGGTTGTACAAACAGCTAATATATATTTGGTAAAATCATAAAGATAGTGTCTGCTGCAAAAGATGCTGAAAGATATATTGTTTGCCACAAAAACGAATGTGTTTAGCATAATCTAATAAGACCCATACCCCCCCTCCCCCCCCATTAATATATATATATATATATATATATATATATATATATATATATATATAATATATATATATATATATATATATATATCAGCACATTACAGGCTTGTGTTGTTTCCAACACACGAAGCTCCAGCAGACAGAATCAGGGATTGTTGCACACTGTTGTCGCATGAAGGGGGACCACTCACGTTGCTCTCATACAGGATGATGTCAATGCTCTTGGAGGTTTCCTGGTTGTCAAACTTCAGCTCTCCCTCCCCCCCCTTGAAGTCCTTCCCGTTGATGGCCGTGATGTCCTTGGTGCGCCACTTGACGCTCACGTGACCGTCAGCGCCCCCTGTGCGTGCTATGGGGATCAGGGCCCTGTACCCAGTCTCCTTGATGACATAGCTAGGCTTGGTGAAGGCCAGCACTCCAGGTTCTGTCACAGAAATGAATGAGTGATGATGATGATGATGATAATGATAGTGATGGTGATGATGATGATGGTGTTGATGATGATGATGATGATGATGATGATGATGTGGTGATGATGGTGGTGGTGGTGATGATGGATGATGATGATGATGATGATGATGATGATGATGATGATGATGGTGATGATGATGATGATGATGATGGAAAGTGTGATAAAGAAGGTACTGTATTTACTGAAAATCTTGGATAAGTCATCAGAAGAAAGAATTATAGTTGCACTAAATCTCATCTGCAGATTCTGACTCCTTGCTTGCTTCTGCCAGCTTTGAGTTCATAGCTATTCCTGTGTTTGGTAGCTAGTGAGTGAGGTGAAGATGACATAGGTGATGTTCCACCGCATGAGTTGCATTACAGTTGGGTGAACTGGGGGACTGTACTTAAGCTAAGGTGTGCAAATGGTTACCTATACGCTTGGTAACCGTGCTCGATGCTGCTTAACCTTGGCTGGGGGAAAGCGAGTGCTCTGACCACTGAGCTATCTCGTCCCCTATCCGAGTAGGATATAAAAATGATAAAAGTTGTAGACCTGAACCTCTTCCACGACTTCACTTAAGAAAGATCCTGCAGCAGAAAACTACTGCCCCAGCTGATTGCATCAAACAAAGAAGATAACAAAACTCCTCCACAATCTTTTTTTTTTGTTTATGAGATAAGATTTTCATTTTTTTCCTGTCATCAACTGCGATGTGATAGAGTCACATGCATAGTCTCGGAATACTGAATGGGGAATCTTGTTTTCCTACTGTTATTGTGATGGACATGAATAATTCAGCATGCATTACTCTCTTCCTCCACAATCATAATTGTAAAGTAAACAGACCAATCTTCTGACTGCTGTTTAATTTAATTTTATCATTTTTTAATTTATTCTTTTATATCGAGGATAATGGATAAGCACTCAAGTGCTTTTTTACATCCCGTCCCCGTGTGTATGCAGTTTTATAAATGTCATCTGTTCCCACCGCACACGATGGCCTACTCTTACGAAAAGCGGAACAGGATTTAAGGTGTGCGCAAGATGTTCTGCATGCGTTCACACACGGGCCTCGGTTTATAGTCTCATCCGAAAGACTCTGGGGGAGAAGTGAGTCAGCACTGAGTTAACTTCAGGAGAAAAATCTCTCGAACAGGAATTGAACCCGGGGTCGTCAAATTGTGAGTGCAATGTTCTGACCACTCGGCTATATCCCGTCCCCATTAAAATTTTGAAAATGGTACCCGCCGCTGTAGCCTAGTGGTTAGGGCGTTGGACTCATAATCTAAAGGTTGCGGGTTCGATCCCAGCTTTCGGCTATGGCGTTGTGCCCTTGGAAAAGGCACTTTACGGCTATTTTCTCACCCTACCAGGTGTAAAAGGGGGTACCAACCTTGTGTTGGGGGTTAACCCTGCGATAGTGACTGGCATCCCATCCAGGGGGGAGTCTATGACTCTCAGTCGCTTAACGCCACAGAAACCGGGATAAGCACTGGCCTGATGACCTTAGGCTCGGGACAGACTTTAACTTGAACTTTAACCCACCGTCGTCGTTGATGATGGTGATCTGGCAGATGGCGATGTTGCCCAGGGACGCCTCCTCCTCCTGGTTGAGGTGAAGCTTGACGAAGAAGAACTCGTCAGGCTCCCACTCAAAGTCATCCACGATCTCGATGAACACCGACTTGAGGGTTTCGTTTTTCTCAAAGGTGATGGTTTCGCAGAAGGGTTTGTAGTCCTCTCCTGAGACTGCAGTACCGTTGATGGTTTCCACCCTGTCAGAGCAGAATGATTTGATATTTTATGTCATCATCATTATTATTATTGTCGTCATCGTCATCATGATCATCATGATCATCATCACACCACCACCACCACCACCACCACCACCACATCATCATCATCACCCATCATCATCATCATCATCATCATCATCATCATCATCATCATCATCATCGTCATCGTCTGCATTTTTTCATTATCATAACCACACCACCACCACCATCATCATCATTTTTATTGCTGTGTTATTGATACTGTCTTTATCAACGTTATTTTCATTGCCTTCATTTCCATCAAGTATCTTAACTAGCACCACCATCATTGCCATCATGATGATCATCAATGTCACACATAATTTTTTTTAAAAAAAAAAGCTAGTCTATCCTGAAGTAGGAATTGCACCAGCTAGTCCCACCTCAGCTGGGATGGGATGGATATGTATATCAGCAGCTGAGAGGAGCTGAAAGTGGGGAAACTGACAGCTGTGCCCACCAACTTCAGGGACTGGATGTAAAAAAAAAAGCACATGGGTGCTTATTCATTATCCTCGAAATAAAAGAATTTGATTTGATTTGATTTGATGCATTCAGACTTTTGCTAGCAATACAGACTGTATGCTGGGTATTTATTTATTTATTCTTTGTGTGGTGTGGTTGGTGGTGTGTGTGGTGGTGGTGTGGTGGTGGTGGTGGTGGTGGTGGTGGTGTGTGTGTGGTGTGTGTGTGTGTGTGTGTGTGTGTGTGTGTGTGTGTGTGTGTGTGTGTGTGTGTGTGTGTGTGTGTGTGTGTGTGTGTGTGTGTGTGTGTGTGTGTGTTCCACAGCTGTCAGATTCCCCACTTCGACTCCTCTCAGCTGCTAATTAATCCATCCCATCCCAGCCCAGCTGATGCTAATATAGCAGAACTGACCACACTTGACTAGTAAGGAAGGTGCGCTAATGTGGTACCTTGACTGAGTGATGTGGATTTGTGTGCTGTGGTTCGTGTGTGCGTGATGCATGCATGCGCCTATGTATGTCTGTACCACCCACACCACTGGCCATGCCCATAGCAAAAACCCTTCAGGATCTGGGTACTCACTTCACTTTGACCTCTCTGTCCAGCTTGCCATGGCGACGGATGCCCACACGAACTTTGCCCTCATTCTCCATGACTGCGACCCCAGCGGCCGTGAACTCGAGGACGGCTTTCGACCCCCTTCCGAGTGGTCCTGATGTTTGGTGATGCCGCAGTCGTCTCGTCTCTCTCCTCTGGCGGAGTCTGGATTCTGTCATACAGCTGTGAGATAGGGGGGACAAAAACATATACAGGAGTGTCATTGATGGGTTGGTGTTGTGTGGTGGTGTGGGTGGTGGGGTGTGGTGGTGGGTGGTGGTGGGGTGGGGTGTGGGTGTGGGGGGGGGTTGTTGGTGTTGTGTGTGGTGTGTGTGTGTGTGGTGGGTGTTGGTGTGTGTGTGTGTGTGTGTGTGTGTGTGTGTGTGTGTGTGTGTGTGTGTGTGTGTGTGTGTGTGTGTGTGTGGTGTGGTGTGTGTGTGTTTGTTGGTGTTGTTTGTTTGTTGTTTGTTGTTTGTTGTTTGTTTGTTTGTTTGTTGTGTGTGTGTAATGTGCACACGCATGCATATGTTCTGTTGAGAGAGAGCGAGAGTGATTGAGGAGAGAGCGAGAGAGAGAGAGAGAGAGAGAGAGAGAGAGAGAGAGAGAGAGAGAGAGAGAGAGAGAGAGAGAGAGAGAGAGAAGACAGACAGACAGACAGACAGACACGACAGACAGACAGACAGACAGACAGACAGACAGACAGACAGACTGCAGACAGACAGACACAGACAGACAGACAGACAGAGACTGAGACAAGAGACTAGAGAAGTGTGTCTTATTTACCCACACCAGTCTCAGGCTATCTTGTTCCATTCTTGATATATGTATCTCAAAAACTGATATTTGGGGCAAAATATTAACATTCAAAGCGCAAAACCATCCCAGCACTGGAGGATCACTATTGATTCATCATGTGTTTATAAAACTATGGAAAGCATTGACAGAACAGCTCTGTTTTAGATATACATACTCTACAGGGCTTATCAGCATTGGTTGCGGCTCCGTTCGGTTCCTTCAATATATGCATGAAAGGTCACATATGGAAATAGTTTTTACATTTTGCTGTTGTGCATGAATCTATTCTACTGTCTTCAAGAATGATTACTAGCTTTATATATATATATATTAATTTTCAATGT
Organism: Stramonita haemastoma; assembly: GCA_030674155.1. Lineage (NCBI taxonomy): Eukaryota > Metazoa > Mollusca > Gastropoda > Neogastropoda > Muricidae > Stramonita > Stramonita haemastoma. The sequence continues at coordinate 93,345,451 of CM060316.1, read as the reverse complement.
TCAACTCAAGGTATTATGCTTTGGTGCAAAGGGCCAGAAAGTTGGAACATTTTGTAAAGAATTTTGGGAAAAAAGTCATTACACAAGTGTTTTAAAATCTGGAACATTTTTGGAAAAAGTGTGTGCAGACTGACAGGCAGACCGACGTACAGGCAGACAGACATACAGACATACAGAAATGCAGACAGATATACAGACAGGCAAACAGACAGACACACAGGCATACAGAAAGGCAGACAGACAGACAGGCAACAGACACACAGGCATACAGAAAGGTAGAGAGACAGACAGGCAGACAGACACACAGGCATACAAAAAGACAGACAGACAGACAGACAGGCAGACAGACACACAGGCATACAGAAAGGCAGACAGACAGACAGACAGACAAACAGAGAGACAGCCCACTGACCAGCCAGTCAGCCAGCAACATGCACACACACAGGCACACATAGACACACAAACACACAGACACAGACATACACAGACAAAGAGACACACACAGACACAGACAACACACACACACACATACGGACACACAGACACAGACACACTTAGACACACAGCTACACAGACACAGACACTTTCATGCATGCAAATTTTTATATACATTAACATACCCACAAAAACACAATCATATCTGTACAATTATGCATGCACATGCACATACACATATGCACGCACACACGCACGCATGCACACACACACACACACACATACTTAGAGACACACACACAACTTTAGCTGAAGTCAATACTTGATCACATAACTGCATGCAGGAGTAGAGACTACACCAAAAATCTCATTTGATTCATAATACACAACAGAACATGTCTGTACTCATAACGATATAAATAAAATGTGCCAAATGGCTTAATCTCTCCCCCCCCTCCATTTCTCTTCTTCTCCTCCTTCCCAATAGAAACAAAAACTCCAATAAAAACCCAAACTTAAGATGATGCATGCACACATGGTAAACTGCTGAAAATATGATTGATATATACATACACATAAGAAAAAGAATTAAAAGAAACAAAAATATAAGAATGTATGAGGTGAAGTTTAAGTTACCATAATCTAAATGCTGTGTTGATATCAATAAACGGGAGACATACTCATTAGTTTTAAAAGCCTGCCTAATCTGAAATTAATTTTGTCTGTATGTCTCCTTTCAGTTGAAATGAATTTCTGATCTAAAGTTCATACATAACCAATGGAAGTTACACAAAACACATGCCAGAAATGTGATCAAAAAGAAATGAAACAAATAATGAAAAAGAACAAGCCAAACCAGCCAACTTAAAATTTAATTCTGTTCTAATTTAACTTCTGGATGTGAGCTGCTTCTATCAAGGTGCTTGAGGAAGAAACTGAAGCTCCCACTTGGTGGTCTAGAGGTAACACACCTGCCTAGAAAGTGAAAAGTCCAAGTTTCAAGTGTGTGGTGGTTCAATCTCTATTTGTGCCAGAAATTTTTGCCCCATCTACTAGAGCATGAGTGGGAGTCTGGGTGCTTTGGATGAGACAAAAAACCGAGGTCCCTTGTGCAATACTCATTTAGAGCATGTAAAAGAACCAACGGCAACAAAACAGTTGTTTCTGGCAAAACTCTGTAGAAAAAAGGCCACTCTGATAGGAAACCAAATACATATGCAGACAAGAAAAGAAAAAAAAGGGTGGAACTGCTCTTGTAATGACATGCTCTCCCCAGGGAGAGCAGCCAAATTTTGCACAGAGAAATCTGCTATGACTTAAATTGGTATACAATACAATACTACCATCAAAGCTTTTCTATTCCTGATGCAGAAGGCAATATATTCTCATGTTATCCTCCTTTAATACATGTCATTTTATCTTGACTAGCTAGATCTAGGTTAGAAATTCACATGTATCTTTTCTAGAATCAGTGGGGATTTGAAGTACAAAACCAGTTTGCGTTCAGAATTTCAATCATGCATCATGTGTTAAAACATGTAAAAAATTATTGTAATTTGTATACTACAAGGTTAAGGACAGGAGTTTTTTTTTTAAGGTATCCAGGAAAAAATGCAACAAATTTGTACAGGGATCAAAGAATTTAATTTTTTTTTTTTTAGCAAACTTTCTAACAACTCTAAAAGATGAGAGGTATATCAATATTGTAGCTAGTTGGTAAAATAATGAACAAAAAATTGTCAAAGTTTTAATGAAATGAAAAAACGTCACAAATACAAAAATAAACCAAACAAAAACCTACAATAATATTAAAAGTCTACAGGTTGTGTTTAAAAACAACAACAACATCAACAACAACATCAACAACAACAACATGACAACACTTCATTGTGTTACAGTATAAGTTAAGATCGTGATGTACCCAATGCAAACTGAAAAAAAACGATGGATAAACTGGTAAAGTACAATGAAAATGCATTCCATGTCTTACCTGCTGCTGTATCTGAAGAGTAGTGAGAACTAAACATCATGAACATGGCTTCTTTTGCTATGAGCACATTGCAATGAAACAATTAAGTATATTGCGGATATCTAAAACAACTGGAAGAAAGGAGGAAGGGAGAGAATGAGGGAAGGGAGGGAAGGAGGTAAGGAGGGAGGGAAGGAGGCAGGGGGAGAGAGAGAGAGAGAGAGAGAGAGAGAGAGAGAGAGAGAGAGAGAGAGAGAGAGAGAGAGAGAGAGAGAGAGAGAGAGAGAGAGACGAGAGAGAACAACACACACACACACACACACACACACACACACACACACACACACACACACACACACCACACACACACAGAGTTACCTTTATCCTCATATCCCAAACATCTACAAATAGACTGATTTTGCACATGCACATTTTCGCACATCTGCAAATTTACATGCAATCACATTGTTGTTTCTAGTTAAAAACAAAGACGAATACAAACAACTACAACAACAAAAACCCAACCTCCCTTTTCCAACAATAATAACAACCCCCCCCCCCCACATCAACAACAGCATAACACAACCCTACAGCAGGCAAGAACAACAACTCACATAATAACAACTTGCGGATATTACACGGAGACTGGGTGTAAAAAAGCACAAGGACTGCTTATTCCATTATCCTCTACATAAAAAGAAGATGAACAACAAAAACAAGAGCTAAAGAATCGGCCTTACATCGTTGAAAGCGCCGAGAACACGAGGGATGAGTTTTCTCCCTCCAGTCATCCCCCTGGTGGCGTTGATGCGGTACCAGCCTCGGTCGTGGTCCTTCTCCTGCTGGATCTTGTTGGCAGCCATCTTGGCTGCTTCGTCCTCTGGCAGATCTTCCACACGCCCCAATTCCTGAAATCAATGGTGAAGTTATGGCATGATTCACAGTTAGGTATAGTTATTATACAGTCTGAATCTTGAAATTAATGATTGAGTTATGGCGTGATTTACAGTTACATTTAATTATTATACAGCCTGAATTTTGAAATAAATGATGAAGTTATGGATGGTGTGATTCACAGTTTAGTGTAATTATCACAAGTATGAATACTGAAATTAATGGTGAAGTTATGGGTTGATTCACAGGTTAGTTTTATCATCACACAGTCTGAATCTGGAAATGACGAAGTTATGGTGTGATTCATAGTTTAGAATAATTACCACACAGTGTGAATCTTGAGTATGACGGTAAAGTTATGCTGTGACTAGCACCAATGTTTGGGGGTTATTATATATATATATATATATATATATATATATATATATATATATATATATTATATATATTTATATTTCTATATATACATATACTATATTCTAACTGTGTTTTTGTTTGACAATTCTATAATTTTGTTTTCCTATTGAGGTCTGTATCAATCAGTGGACAGGCAGATGATTGAAGGAATGGACTGGAGGGTGGATTTGGGATTGAAGGGGGAAAGCATGTATGTATGAATGCTAGTGTGCTTGAATACTCATAAATATGTATGTTTTATTTATGAGTATTTTGATAGGTATGTGATAAGCATTTCACTTGTGTCTCAAGGATATGCATTTGTGTCATTTCAACATGCTTGGGGGACGGGATAGCCTAGTGGTCAGAACATTGTGCTTGCAATTTGACGACCTGGGTTGGATTCCCGTTCGAGGGGATTTTTCCCCTGGAGTTAACATCAGTTCTGACTCCACTCTCCCCAAAAAGTCCTTAAATGAGACTATAAACTGAGGCCCCGTGTGCAAATGAACGCAGAACATCTTGCACACATGTTAAATTGTGTTCCGCTTTTCATAAGAGTAGGCCATTGTGTGCCAGTGGGAACAGATGACAAGATTTACAAAACTGCATACACATAGGGATTGGATGTAAAAAAGCACATAAGTGCTTATTCTATTATTCTTAATAATAAAAGAATAAAATAAATAAATGCTTTGATTTATGAATCGATGCTTTCATTTGTTTTTGGTCATCCTAATTAATCAACATATGCTCAAAGAGCAGAGCAGCATTTTGATGTAAACCTTGGCGCCTAGCTTTCATCAAGAACTGAGCTGAAAGCTTTTAACCTGGGCTGTCATATTTATATAACTTCTGGAAAGAAAGAAGTCATGTCTTTTTTACATTTTTATTTTACACTACTTTAAGTCATGGCAGGTTTCTCAGCATGAAACTTGGGCTGCTCTCCCTGGGGAGAGCGTGTCACCACAAGAGCAGGGCCACCCTTTTTCTTCTTTTTCTGTCTACAACTGTATTTGTTTCCTTATCAGAGTGGCTTTTTTTCCACAGAATTTTGCCAGGGACAACTCCCCTGTTGCCATGTTTTTTTTTTACATGCGCTAAGTAATTTTGTGTAACACACAGGACCTCGGTTTATCAACTCATCCAAAAGACTAGCATCCAGACCACCACACATGCTCTAATGGATAGGGAAAAAAGTTTTGGGCCCAAACGGGATTCAAACCACCGCACACTTCTGGACACAGACTTTTCCCTTTCTAGGCAGGCACGTTATCTTCAGACCACCAATCCACCATATGAGCGTGTAGCTAGTTCAGGTGATACTAAAACGGCAGGTATCTCAGGTACCTTGGCCAGGTGGACGATCTCAGCATCCTCCTCACTGTTGACATGCAGAGGTCGGTGTTCCTCGTCCACCTTGCCATCTGCAACATCACCGGTCATTCTTAGTCAGGTGCCAGGGACTGCTGTCCTTGATGTTGATTCTGTGAGAAGCTGAGAAAGGAGAGTGGAAAGGTAGTTAATTAAAAATAAGTC
>CM060316.1:93327718-93335218 GCA_030674155.1 Stramonita haemastoma | reverse complement strand
AGAGCGCTACGTTAACCTGCACCGCACAAAGTACATGTACTTACCTTGCACTGGTTTAACTTCTGGGTTTTGTATATCGTCTGTAAATAAAATAAATGGGGGGGTCTTTTTTGTGTGTGTGCAGAAAATCTGTCTGCTTACTCCTTCCGTACTGCAGAGAAAGAAGAAGTTGAGCGATGTGGTGACTGATCTGTTGCCAGTTCTAAGGATAAAGAATCAGCTCCACAGAGGTATGGAAGAATTCTTTTTAATAATATATATTTCTTTGTTCCTTAGCTAGAGCTCAGAGGTTCACTAATGGTGACATTTTGTGTATTGACCCTTTATTGAAGAAGACAAAATAATGTATCTCCAGACGTAATGCTGAAATATTCCCCAGGTTTTCAGAGAAGAATATAATCTTAGCACGTTTCAAACTTTCCAACTCAAACTTTTAGTCTCCTTTGTATACATGGCCCGTGTTTTTATACATACTTTTGCTTCATTGCTGCCTTAATTTCACTTTGTTTATTCGTTTGTAAGATAACACTCTTGCTCAGCATTCTTGCTCAAATACCTCTAACACTCACAAGCATCACCAAAAAAGTGGTGTAAGCTTTGAGAGGTATGACTCTTGATATAGTGTGTTCTTTAAAATATAACCATCCCCAAAGTTGGAATGAAGCTACCTAAATGGTAGTCAAAAATCTAAAAGTGGTTGCATACACAAAAATCTCCCATCAGAGCTCTAGCTGAGAAAGGAAGAAAAAAGAAAAATGGCCAGAGTTTAAAACAAAATCATTATACTAGTAAACAATTATGTGCAATTCAATGTTAAATCTAACAATACTTTTCAGTGATACAAGTGCCTGTGTGTGTGTGTGTGTGTGTGTGTGTGTGTGTGTGTGTGTGTGTGTGTGTGTGTGTGTGTGTGTGTGTGTGCGCGTGTGGTGTGTGTGAAATGGAGATGCAAACAAGTGTACGCAAGCACAAATACATCAACACTCCTGTGCATGCAGACGTCTTTTTTTGTGTACATATACATGAAGGAAACTAAATTTTCTTTTACCTTTGTCTAATTGTAAACAATGTCTCTTAACAAATGTTAACTAATAGGTCACTTCAACATTTTCACACACACTGAAATCAAAACATCTTTAAAAGTTCATGCCAACATACAATCTTTATAGCTTCTGTTTATTTCTTTTCCAGCTTATGTTTATTATTATTTTCTTCCTCTTCCTTATCTGATTATTCCCTTTATCTCTCTTTCCTTTGTATTCAAATTCAATGGTTTTAAAAATTTTTTTTAATTTATAAATCCAGGTAACATATTATTATAATCTACTTTTTTGTCAACGCACGGAAACTTGATCTAGCATGGCATGCATATGACCCATCAGTGTACTGAGCAACATGCACACCCACCACTACCACCATCACCACACACATGCTCCCCTTTCCTCCACCCTTACTCTGTCCCCCCTCCCTCCCTCCCCCTCCACAAAGGACAAACACATGCACACAAACACCTTTCATTTCATTTTCTTTCTTGGAGTTCAGCTACCACAAAGGCCACATGAAAGCTATCGCTGCTTCAAACACATACACACCTAAATGTACATGTAATGTATACACACACCTTTATGCCAACATATAATATAATGCACATTTAATTTGACAACACACACTTTATGTGCACAAATGTTTGCCCAAATAATTCCTGTCAAATGATATGCACGAGCGTATGCATAAGCATGTCTGTGTGCACATACACATAAACAGAGAGAGAGAGAGAGAGAGGTGGGGGGGGGGGGGCAAGGCAAGGCAAAATTCTTTTATTCGAGGATAATAGATAAGCACAGAGAGACACAGAGAGAGAGAGAGAGAGTTTTTATTTATTTATTCTTTTATATCGAGGAATAACAGAATAAGCAACATGTGCTTTTTTCATCCGGTCCCCAGGTGTATGCAGTTTTTGTAAAATATTGTCATCTGTTCACAACGGCACACGATGGCCTACTCTACGAAAAGCGAACAGGATTTAAACGTGTGCGCAAGATGTTCTGCGTGCGTTCGCACACGGGCCTCGGTTTAAAGTCTCATCCGAAGGACTGAGAGAGAGTGAGAGAGAGAGAGAGAGAGAGAGAGAGAGAGAGAGAGAGAGAGAGAGAGAGAGAGAGAGAGAGAAGACAGACAGACAGACAGACAGACAGACAGACAGACAGACAGACAGACAGACAGACAGACAGACAGACAGACAGACAGACAGACAGACAGACAGACAGACAGACAGAGAGCATGGGGGAGGAAACAAGTAAAACTAAAAAAAACCCCAAAAAACCCCACAACAACAGGAGAAGAAAACTGAAAAGGAAGAAGACGAAGAAAGATAATCAAACTAGAAAGGAAAAAAACAACAGATGAATAATAACAAAGAGGAAGGGTAGGGGAAGATTAAGAAGAAGTAGAAGTAGTAGAGAGGGGTGGAGGAGTCCAAGAAAAATTAAGACCATTCAAAAGAAGCTCATTTCACCTGACAAACAGCTCCAAATCCCATACAATGATAAACAAATGTATATTGCATTCAAAAACAACAAAATAAACAACAACAAAAAGGAGAGAGAGAGAGAGAGAAGAGAGAAGAGAGAGAGAGAGAGGAGAGAGAGAGAGAGAGAGAAGAGAGAGAGAGACAGAGACAGAGACAAGAGACCGAGGAGAGACATAGAGGAGAGAGAAAGACCAACCAGACAGAGACAGAGACAGACATAGAGAGAAAGAGTGAAAGCAACAAAATGATAAAACAACTGACAGCAAAAACAACAAAAACAACAACCAACCAAACAATAAACACAAAACATACACACAAACAAAACAAAATGAAACAACAAGCAACCAAACACACAAAAGCAATAAAAACAAACAAAACCACAAAAAAACGAAAAAACAAAACAAAACAAAAACAAAACAAAATCCTCCTCCAAAATTAAGACAAGATTCCACTTGCAAAGCTCATGACATTGTACCTCCAGAAGAAAAAAAGAAATCAGTGAATATTTACCTGCATGGATATATTGCTTGTTAGCTTAAGAATCAAAGTAACAAAGATTATGATGTATATATATGAGTATGGATTATAAATCAAATGGTTACGTCTGCATACAATGGCAGGAATCACAAATTCTAACAAGGTTACTACACCACCACCTATACGTGTACATAAAGGAGGATTATAATGATATGGGGGAGGTCATAATTATACTGATAGAGTGGCCTAGATAGCATTTCTTGAAATGAAGCATTGTCATAAGTGAATTCCATCAACTGGTAACACAGACACAATGAAAGATGTGAACTGACATGCTAAAAGATAAGACAAAGGAAATACTTTTTAAAAAATGACTTGGAGAGAGAGAGAGAGAGAGAGGGAGAGGGAGAGGGAGAGAGGGAGAGAGAGAGAGAGAGAGAGAGAGAGAGAGAGAGAGAGAGAGAGAGAGAGAGAGAGAGAGAGACAGACAGACAGACAGACAGACAGACAGACAGACAGACAGACAGACAGCAGACAGACAAGTGGACAGACAGTAAGACAGACAGAGACAGACAGTCAGAGTCAGAGAAAGAATAACATACAAAAAAATAACTTCAAGAATTAAAAAAAACAACCAACAATAATATTTCACTGAAAAAAGACGTAAACCAATATTAACCCTAACTGCAGGAACTTGGCAACTTGATCAAGAATGCTAAAATGGCAAAAAAACAACAACTTTCAATCAAACAACAAGAAAAAAAAAGCTCTCCCCAGCAAAGCTGGACTGTACTCACTCATGCCAAGGCCAACAAACTCCACCTCCTGACGCTTGGAGCGACCAATGCAGAAGTTTTTGTCGGCCAGGAAGGCGATGAGGATGAGGAGGGGGAAGAAGCAGAAGGTCAGGATGGCCTCCCAGAGCTCCACCTCCCCAGGACTGGAGGCCAGCAGCACGATGCCCAGCCACACGTAGGCAAAGATGCCTGCAGAGAGAGAACAGTAATGAATAATATAATAATAAAAGTAAGTAGATGAAAAATAATAACAATAATAATAATAACACAACAGACAGAGATAATAATATATAATAATAATAATAATAATAATAATAATAATAATAATAATAATAACAATAACAAAATAAAATAATAATAATAATAATATAATAATAATACATGAATTTGTATAGCGCTATATCTTGTAAAAACAAATCAAAGCGCTTGCATTCGACCTACACAACACACAAGCAATCAACAACAATTTACAGTTTTAACAAATTTGAATGTACACTCATCTGGAACCAGACAATGCCTGCAGAGAGATGAGTAAACATCTGGAACTAGACATGCCTGCAGAGAAAACAGTGAAATAATCATCTGGAACTAGACATGCCTACAGAGAAAAGTAAATCATCTGGAACTAGACATGCTGCAGAGAACAACAGTAAATCATCTGGAACTAGACAATGCCTGCAGAGAGAAAAGTAAATCATCTGGAACTAGACAATGCCTGCAGAGAGAACAGTAAATCATCTGGAACTAGACAATGCCTGCAGAGAGAACAGTAAATCATCTGGAACTAGACAATGCCTGCAGAGAGAACAGTAAATCATCTGGAACTAGACAATGCCTGCAGAGGAGAACAGTAAATCATCTGGAACTAGACAAAAAGTAAACATCTGGAACTAGACAAAGTTAAATCATCTGGAACTAGACAAAGTAAATCATCTGGAACTAGACAATGCCTGCAGAGAGAACAGTAATTCATCTAGAACTAGACAAAGTAAATCATCTGGAACTAGACAAAGTAAATCATCTGGAACTAGACAAAGTAAATCATCTGGAACTAGACAATGTCTGCAGAGAGAGAAAAGCAAATCATCTGGAACTAGACAATGCCTGCAAGGAGAACAGTGAAATAATCATCTGGAACTAGACAATGCCTGCAGAGAGAACAGTAAATCATCTGGAACTAGACAATGCCTGCAGAGAGAGATAAGTAAATCATCTGGAACTAGACAATGCCTGCAGAGAGAGAACAGTACATCATCTGGAGCTAGACAATGCCTGCAGAGAGAACAGTAAACCATCTGGAACTAGACAAAGTAAATCATCTGGAACTAGACAAAGTAAATCATCTGGAACTAGACAAAGTAAATCATCTGGAACTAGACAATGCCTGCAGAGAGAACAGTAAACCATCTGGAACTAGACAATGATGCAGAGAAGTAAGTAAATCATCTGGAACTAGACAATCAACACTGGTGATACGCTCTCTGATAGGCCCTAGGCTATTCTGAGTCTATGTAAAAAAAAAGGTAAAGGTGTCTCATAACCTATGTGGTTGTAGGGGAGCAAGGCATCACAGACCTCAGCTTCTCTAGGGGCCAGCTTAATGAGGGTGGCACCCATCTCCTCTCCCTTGCTGCTTCACCTTCCCTGACCCTAAAGAGGGCAGGTACCCATTTACAGCTGGGTGAACTGGGGGACTATAATGAAGCCAAGGCACGCAAACGGTCACCCATCCTCTTGGTAAGCACGCTCAATGCTGCTTTATCTTAGCTTGGGGAAAGAAAGTGCTCTGACCACTGAAGTTTCCATCCGAGTCTTCATACAGACAATTTCTACACTCACTGTGCAGAATGCAGTGTACGATTCAAGGATTGATCTAAATATTCACAGGTAATATAGGAACTGATTCCAGAGTGTTCAGTTCAATGATTGGCTAAAGCTGTATAAGGTAAAGGTGTCCCATAGCCTATGCAGATGTTGAGGAACGAGATGTCAGAAACTTCATTGGGGCCAGCATCTAGATGGTGGCGCCCATCTCCTCTCCCTCACTGCTTTACCTTCTCTGTACCAAAAGACAGCAGCAGGTACCCATTTACAGCTGGGTGGACTACTGGAGAGAGGTACTGAAACCAAGCACACAAAGGGTCACCCATCTATGAAGCAACTACGTTCAAACCTTTTTTTTGTATTGGGAAAGTAAGCACTCTAACCACTGAACTGTCTCACCCTCTTCAAAGCTGCATAAACACACTGAATAAATAAATAAACCAACCGACCATCCATCCACGAAATCGGAATGTGGCTAACCTAAATGGTGAGAAGAATCAGAAAAAACGGTCACATACGCAAAAATTTCAACACTGGTGAACCTCGGAGCTCTACCCAAGAAGAAAACAAAACAACCCCCCCCCCCTCTAAATACCCCCCCAAAAACAACAACAACAACAACAACAACAAAACAACAACAAACAACCCCAAAACAAAAAACAAAACCACCCCCAAAAAACCCAGCCAACCAATCGACGACCTCTGCGAAGAAGTCCTTCAGATGAGACTGTAAACCGAGGCCCCTGTGTGCGAACGCACGCAGAACATCTTGCCCACACGTTAAATCCTGTTCCGCTTTTCGTAAGAGTAGGCCATCGTGTCCCGGTACGAGGGAACAGATGACAATATTCACAAAACTGCATACACACAGGGGACTGGATGGATGTAAAAAAAAAAAAGCACAAGAGTGCTTATTCCATTATCCTCGATATAAAAGAATAAATCAAAAATAAACCAAATAGCCTAAATCAAGAAGACTCACAGCCGCCGCTGTAGTCTAGAGGTTAGGGCGTTGGACTCGTAATCTAAAGGTTGCGGGTTCGATCCCAGCTTTCGGCTATGGCGTTGCTCCCTTGGAAAAGGCACTTTATGGCTATTTTCTACACCCACCCAGGTGTAAAAGGGGTACCAACCTTGTGTTGGGGGTTAGGGGGGAGTCTATGACTCTCAGTCACTTAACGCCACAGAAACCGGGATAAGCACCAGCTTGATGAGCCTTAGGCTCGGGACAGACTTTAACTTTTTTAAGAAGACTCACGTACCGGAGAAGGAAGTGACGGCAAACACCTTGACGCTGGCCACGCGCCTGGTCTGGCCGTCAGGGATGGAGATGATGCAGATGGCGGAGATGACCAGCAGGTTGAAGGCGGCTGACCCCACGATGGTGCCAGGGCCCAGCTGGCCAGCCACGAAGTTCTTCCCCACGATCTCGATCACTGAGAGCAGGATCTCCGGCGCTGAGGTGCCCAGGGCCAGCAGGGACAGGTTGGCCACTGTGTCGTTCCATACCTGTTGGGGGGGATTTTAGGAGGAGAGTTGAGTAAGTTTGGCCAGCTGAGAATCAGAATCAGAATCAGAAATTCTTTATTGCCATAAAAGTCACATGGACTTATTGACACAACAAAATAAACTCAACATAATTCATCAATACAACATACTATTCACTGGTCAGCGTAACTGAGTGCTTTCATCAGCTGAGTGTCATTAGATGTGAAGAGCAATGAAAGAAGGAGAAAACAAAAAATGAAAGAGAGAGAATGGGTGAATGAATGTAAATGATTGAAAGAACCAATCAAAATAAGAGAAGGTGTGAATGAATGAATGAATGAATGAATGAAAAAGCATGAGAGGAGAGGGGGGAAGAGAGAGAGA
>CM060316.1:93310218-93317718 GCA_030674155.1 Stramonita haemastoma | reverse complement strand
ATGGAAACTTCTGTACGGTCAATTTGACAAAAGAATGATTTTAGGTCATACCATGGCAGTACTTATCAACAGTCTAGCTGATTCTCTCTCTCTCTCTCTCTCTCTCTCTCTCTCTTCTCTCTCTCTCTCTCTCTCTCTCTCTCTCTCTCTCTCTCTCTTCTCTCTCTCTCTCTCTCTCGTGAGGAAGAAGCAAAGCAAAACAAGACAAAACATAAAAACAAGACCAACAACAATGAAAAACACACAAACAACAACAAAAACCCCAACCAAAAACCATTTCCTGCGCTTAAAGCCAAAGCAAAGAACATCAGCAATTTGGATAGCTCCCAGTTTGAAAGCTTAACACACACACACACACCACACACACACACACACACACACACACACACACACACACACACACACACACACACACACACATAGAGGCACCCCCTCCACCAACCACCCACATACACACACGCACCCCCCTCCCTACACACACAACATATTCCAACTCAACCCAACCCAACCCAACCCAACCCAACCCAACCTAGCCCAACCCAAGAGAGAGAGAGAGAGAGAGAGAAGAGAGAGAGAGAGAGAGAGAGAGAGAGAGAGAGGAGAGAGAGAGAGAGAGAGAGAGAGAGAGAGAGAAGAGAGAGAGAGAAGAGAGAGAGAGAGAGAGAGAGAGAGAGACAGACAGACAGACAGACAGACAGACAGACAGACGAGACAGACAGACAGAGACAGACAGAGACAGACAGAGACAGACAGAGACAGACACTGACACTGACACTGACACAGTTTTATTGTCCATACAGCATTACAGCCCTGTAGACAAGGGGGAATAACAAGTTCAGATGAATTCGTGTAACATAATAACATTTTTCAAATTTTCCTCTCACTTCGCACTTACATATATACTACTGCACATTCTAATTGCCACGCAGGTCACACACACACACACCACACACAACACACACACACACCACACACACACACACACACCACACACACACACACACACACACACACACGCACACACACACACACACGCCACACACACACACACACTCTCTCTCTCTCCCTCCCTCCCCCCCCCCCCCCCCCCCCCACACACACACACTAACAGAATCAATAAAGGACCATCTAAGGACTAGTTACTCTGTTCCGTTATCTTTTTCCTAATATTCATTGCTTCTCCAATGAATTTAGCTAGACTTTCTATTTTCTCTTCACTGCTGACAGATAGAATATTTGCAACAGAATTCATATCAGCAATGCCTTTAAACACACTTAGCGCCTCACAGTTTCTGCGTTTATCAGAATAGGCCATACAATCGAAAAGAAAGTGAAATTCGTCTTCTGTGGCATTTCGGCATGAAGGGCATATATTATCGTTAGAGTTATCTTCACTTGAGAACCAATACTTACAATTTTTAAGGCCACTGACTCTTAGCCGAAATCTACTGAGACTGATCTTGTACCATTTGTTGGTTATAAAAGACAGATATCTTTGACAGACAGACAAACAGACAGACAGAGAGACAGAGAGAGACGGAGAGAGACAGAGAGAGAAAGAGAGAGAGAGACAGAGAGACAGAGGGACAGAGAGAGACAGAGACAGAGAGACACAGACAGAGACAACAGAGAGAGGTCGTATGATAATAGCCTAATAAATCCCCAGATACTGGAAATTCCAGATTTGTTTGAGGAGGGACAGGTACTGTTGATTCTTGTTTGTAGAGTTCACAAGTGCAAGCTTAGCCCAGAATTTAATCAAAGCACAGGCCAACCGACAGACAAACACACAGATGTAGATACACGTACACCGACTCAGACACATAGACACTGACAGACAAACGTGCGCAAGCACACGTAGGTACATATGCATGCATGTGCGCACGCACGTACGCACACACACACACAAACACACACACATACACTCATGCACGCACGCACGCACGCACGCACGCACACACACACACGCGCGCGCAGTATAAACCACTGAGCTGGAAAAAAGTCTATGGGAGTTTGGAGATGGGCGCCGCCCTCAATATGCTGGCCCCTGAAGAAGCTGAGGTCCCTGACGCCTCACTCCCTAACAACCGCATAATTTATGAGAAGACTTTTACCTTTACAACAACAACAATGACGACTGCTGCTGCTACAACAACAACAACAACAACAACAACAACAACTACAACTACTACTACTACTACTACTACTACTACTGCTGCTGCTGCTGCTGCTGCTGCTGCTGCTGCTGCTGCTGCTTCTTCTTCTTCAACTACTACAACTACTACTACTACTACTACTACTACTACTACTACTACTACTACTACTACTACTACTACTACTATTACTGCTACTACTACTGCTGCTGCTGCTGCTGCTGCTGCTGCTACTACTACTACTACTACTACTACTACTACTACTACTACTACTACTACTACTACTACTACTACTACTACTACTACTACTACTACTACTACTGCTACTGCTACTATCATCATCATTATTATCATCATTCTCTGTGACGGTTTCACTAGCATCATTAACAATACATACATCTGTATGCATGAAGAACTTCCTTCATCCTGAAGTAGGAAAGAGTCACTGACTGGTAAATGGAAAGACACCACTGTGTGGTGGTGCGGATTTTACACTCCAAGCTGGTGACAAGGCTGATGGTGGATGCCACCCCTCCCATTGGAACAGAATAAGACGTATTCCAACATAAACGATCCACTCGAACCCAACAGTCTCTGTTTTTTTGAGACGTCCATTTTCCAGCGACATACATTTGGGACTAGAATCGCGCCAACAGTACGTTCCAGACAGGCTGTGTGTCAGCACGTTAAGTTAAGAAGTGGGCAGCTTTAATATCACCACCTAGCCTACTACCAGTAAACCGATTTCATCAAGGGAGGAAATCATAGATACATTGCTGAAAGATTTATATCCCTCTTGTTCAACATTTCTTTGGCACGGAACAATTTCTCGTCGTGGAAGAAAAAACAAAGAATCAGTAGAGAATATATTTAGTGACAAAGAAGAGATGGTTCGAGTAGAATTTCAGGATGCATTTGTTGTTTTGTCTCTCACATTTTTATTTCATTAAGCTAGCCTAGCTCCGTCCCTTTTAACAGATGCATTCCTCTTTCTTTGTTATCTCCTGAATTCACCCCACTTACCTCAATTCTCCAGCAACACACATCAGTCCACCATGCTTTCCCTGCCTGTTCTATTATCATGTGCAGGTATAGTATAGATGCCCATCTCTCTGCCCTTGAAACAAATGGACCATCCGCTTTCCTGCGGCGAACAGCGGAGGAGCTTTGAGTTCAGTAAGCCTTCAGTGATCGCATGACTGACACTCTTTGATGCGAAACCAGCCTTGACCCAATACAGGTACCTACCTATCTATCTACCTGTTGGTAAGTAGGTAGGCTACTACTGATTCTTCTCCTGTCTCACCCCCCTCCCTCCCTTCCCCTTATTTTTGTTGTCGGTTTTGTTATTTCCATCCCCAATCCTCTTACACCCCTCCCACTCTCGCTCTAAATCATGTGACGAAGTTGACCGACTAAAAAAGAATGTTCAAAGCAGTGTTTATTCAGCTTTTTTTCAGCATTGGTTCAGACACGTTTGCTTACATACTTTCTGTATGGTCCTTCAGTTAATCAACGAAAGTCCTACAAAAAGATCCCCCCCCCCCCCAAAAAAAAAAAAGCAGCAGCTACAAAAAACAAAACAAAACACAGACCCCTCCAAACCCCCCCAAAAAAACCCAAACAAAACACAACAAAAAAACAAAAAGAAAACAACAAAACTCACAGAAAACGAAAAAGCAAAATTTACAAACAACCCCCTGTTACAAACAGATTCAGGGCTCCTAATTAAGCATGTTTCTAGGATTGCAATGAATGACATTCTTTGATATTGACGCATGGAATATTAGTTATTGATACATGTTAATGCCTGTCGATTGCATATATGTTTGTCTGCTCATGGAGTTTCGGGAGTACTTTACATATTTTAAGAGGTTTTAGAAGTACCGAATCGTTCACAGTATTCTAAGACATTATGGAATCTGTCAAGATGCGTTGCTGTAATCTAAGATGTTTATGTGAAGTTCCCCAAGCTTCCGGGATGGTCTGACAGCGATGGTCTGGCAGCGGGCAGTAGAAGGGGCCTGGACTGTATAAATACAAGGGGCTGTTATCGCCTCGAGGAGGGAGGAGAGTCGAGGAGTAAAGATGATACTGAGAAGAGGAGAGGAGGGGGATTCCCACGGCTCTGGAATGGTTAGCGGGCAGTAGAAGGGGCCTGGACTGTATATATACAAGGGGCTGTAGTCGCAGCAGGAGAGGAGGGGATTCCGACGGCCGAACGCCCTAGTGAGCGAACAGGGGAGGCAATGCGGATTGTAGATGAAGGGACTTTTCTAAAAGAAGGGGAGCAAAATTGAAGGAACAGAAGAAAAGCTATGAGAACTGTGAAAGTGGTTAGCTGATTGAAATTTGTGTTTAGTGAACGTAGTAATAGAGTTTTGGTTCAATTCGTGGTGATGTTAGAAAGGAGTTTTCTTGTTTGTTTTTATTGGAATTTTTGTACTGGAAACAATACTGTTTTGAAGTAGATTAGTTGAATAAAAGAATTATAACTTGATCTCTGAGTCGTGTGTGCTCTGTTAGATGTGATTCCCGAGAGGTAGGGGAGCAACTCTTGGCACTTCAGTCAGCGTTATACGTCCACTGGAGTGTCTTTAAAACAAAGAGTTTGTTCCTCAGAACCAATAACGTAAGGTTAGGGAAGCAACTCTTGGCACTTCAGTCAGCGTTATACGTCCACTGGAGTGTCTTTAAAACAAAGAGTTTGTTCCTCAGAACCAATAACGTAACATATGGGGGCCAAGCCGGGATACCTCTCAACATCGAACCATCAACACAGTAGCTTCCGACTTCAGATTTCAAAGAAGAGTATTGTATTCACTGCTGCGGTTGTGTTTACAATATAGCTAGCTAAGGAATTTCAGTGTGAACTTCGTTGTTGTGATTCAGAGGGTGTACGTCCGAAAGCGTTGGATGCTTCGGAGTAACCTGGAGTTGAATCTGTGAGGAGACTGCGTAGTCACAACGGGTGTGTCTACGACAGATCTCGGAATTTCAGTGTGTGGATTCGTTTGTCTGCGTATTCACAATGGGTGTGTTTACGACTGGCCTACGGAATTTATGGGTGAAATCCAGTGTGTGGATTCGGTTGTCTGTTTTGTTGAGTAATTCAGACTGTGTTTTAGTAAAGGTGTGAAGCTCAGTGAGCATTGTATATCTGAAGGGACTGTCAGGGGCTGCGGTCTTGCTTTAGCCTCCTGCTGAGTGAGATCTGGCGTCTGATTTAGTTAGTCTGTGGGGCTCACGTGAGTATAACTGGTTTATGTTTTGTGTGTGGCGTCATCACCGTGTAAACAAGGGATTGGAGTGAGACATTATGTCATAACTTTGTAATTCTAACTTATGAAAAAATCAGTTATGGCAGATAGCAGGGAAGAGCTAGAAAGCCTAGCACAACAATATGAAACATTTTTAAAAGAGAAAGATCAGAAAGACAGAGAAGAAAGAGAAAGAGACAGGCAAGATAGGTTGGAAAGGGAAGAAAGTGAAAGAAAAGAAAGAATTGAAAGGGAAGAGAGAAGAGAAGCCCTTGAAAGAGAAGAAAGAGATAGAGAAAGAAAAGAGAGAATTGAAAGGGAAGAGAGAAAGGAAAAGCTCGAAAGGGAAGAAAGAGAGAGGGAGAGGCGTCATGAATTGGAGATGAGAAGACTTGAATTGGAGCATGGCAGCTCTGTTCAAAGATTGAGTAAAAATGGTGATCTAGCTAAAGATACGAAGTCACCAGGGCTGGATGACAAACCAGAGGACCTGAGCAGTTTCCTCCTGAGGTTTCGACGTTTTGTTGAAGAAATTGTGGAAATGGGTAAGATGGCATCAAGCAATGATAATGAGAAAATGCTGGAATCTGGAACCAGAAATAGTTCACAAATAGGAAAACATCCAGAGATAAACGCCATTGATGACAAGTTCAATGATGAGGAATGTGCCGTGACCACAAGGGCGCAATCAAAGAAGGAGGGGGAGAGCATTCCCCTGAAAGTCACTGATAGTTCCAAGGCAACTATTGTGGACAAAGGAAAATTGATGGAGCTTCAGAGAGCTGACCCTTCGCTTGATAAACATCGTAAACATGAGGAGGCTGTCATGACGGAAAGTGGGGAGGTTCACTTTGAAGAAAAGGGGGGTGTCCTCTTCAGGGTCTTCAAGAACCATGGAGGAGTGGTACGCCAGGTGTTGGTGCTACCTCAACTACGTAACTCTACAGTGGAGCTGGCACATAACTCTATCACAGGGGGTCATATGGGCATGGAATGGAAATCCCCAGGATCTCAGTGTGCTACTCTGGTGATTTTCATCCAAGAGAAAGATGAGGTAGGCGGCATGTGTGTGGACAATAGAATCGACAGGATTACAGTGTTTGATCCAGGAGGAGGTGTACCAGAGACTGAGCTGTCCCAGAGACTTCATCAAGGATTTCCACATCGGGAGTGATGGACGGGTGCCAAACCCAAAGGACATTTGTGGGGAAATTTATGTGGCCAGGGATTCTGTGAACACTGACTTTTGGTACCCAAGGGAAGGACGGTGCAGACAGCATGTACGTGGACTACAAGAGGGTTGACAGGATTACGCTATTTGATCCTGGAGGAGGTGTCCCAAAGACGGTAACACATCTGCTCAGAAGTGACATTTTAGTAAATTCATTGTTTTGTCATGATGAATCTTAAGCTTAAAGATTGTGAATTTCATATTTTTGGTCAATTGATCTGTTGATGATTTCCTAGCTGTTGAGTTTGACATATTTGGTCATACGACGTCATGAACATGGTTAACATTTTGAAATTGTTGGGTAATTTTGATTTGGTTGGCCTAGGCCAAAAGTTGTGTCAGTTATTGATGTTAGCTCATTGCCAGGGCCTACACTGGAATGTTGTGGTGTTGTACAATGTTGTGTTGAGATTGCCCTCTGCCTTGACAAGCTCTTAACAGAACAACCTGCACTCTCCTTCAAAGGAGTATAAATCCTCTGAAGTCGGAGTATGGCTGCCCATATGGCGAGGTACTAGAAAATAGTCATACACGCAAACTTCTCATTCAGTGTGCAATTTCAATCTCACAGTGATTCCCAGGTGGGATGAGTGAGTCAGAGTGCACATTCTGGGTGACCCCCATAGCGTGTTAAGCTGGGGAACAACAACAACAACATTGATTCGTTTTGAGTAAAGGTTTGATTGTGTGGGATTTTTGGTATGGACAAGTGCTGATCCCAGAAGACATTTGAGAGGCAATATGTGTGTCTCCTGATAGAACTTATAGTTTGAATTTTGTGAAGTGACAATATTGGAACTATTTGCATGAATATTTTGTGGACTGAATTGTGGTAATGTTGCATGTTGATTTGATT
>CM060316.1:93295218-93300218 GCA_030674155.1 Stramonita haemastoma | reverse complement strand
GTTAAAAGCTGGTTGGTAGTGGTCGCCTGACTCTCTGAACGAACGCTGATGTATGTGTGATACGTGCATCACAAAAAACAGCATAAAATAACATGAAGAGACACAACACAGCTGGTGCACGTTTGTTTTTATCAACAAAAAAACAAAAGGGATTTTTGTGTGTGAGTGCATGCAAACTTAGCAATTAGCTTCAGAGTGTTATGATGATATTTGAAAGAAACACAATTGCATGGCAACAGTAGTAAAGTGTGTGCGTGCATACAAACATGTGAGAATCATATAGACATAATACGAAGCTTGCAATAACGGTTCTGTATCACGTTTTCTGGCTCACACCAAAAGAATTTTTTTTTTTCACAATGGTATTTTTTTTAAAAACATAAGCAAAGTGTTCAGGTATTTATCAATGACTTATGGTGTCAGGCCTTGAAATGTTGAGGTAACATGTCGCACCACATGCACAGCTGATGATAACGTTGCTCTGAACTAATAATACCATTTTGTTAAAACCAAATGTTAAGTTTATTTCCATCCATGACAAGCTCTTGGCATACAATATGCTCTCCATCAAAACAGAGACAAATCCCTTGAAGCAGGAACAGGGATACCTAAAATGGCAAGGTACCTGCACACAGCACAGGAACAGGGATACCTAAAATGGCAAGGTACCTGCACACAGCACAGGAATAGGGATACCTAAAATGGCAAGGTACCTGCACACAGCACAGGAACAGGGATACCTAAAATGGCAAGGTACCTGCATACAGCCAAACTTCTCACCCAGTGAGCATTAATTCATGATCTCACAGTGACTCTCCTCAGCTTCGATGAGTCAGGCAGAGCATATTATTATTGTGGGTGACACCCAGAGTGGTAAGCGAGGAAACACCCAACAACCCAAACACCAGTTTATGCTTTCTCGTGACTATACTAATAAAAAAAAGAAAGAAAGATCAAGTGACTCAGACAACTATAAGTCTCACAACACACACACACACACACACACACACACACACACACACACACACACACACACACACACACACACACACACACACACACACACACTCATACACTCATGCACAAAAGAAGTTGACAAACTCAAATCGACGGAAGATAAATATGCATATGAACTGCACATAGCTATGACCAAAAATACAAACAACACATAATATAATTTCAGGAACATTTCTGACCATAATGATACCAAAATCTTTTCCTTTTTTTCCCTAAGCCTTGTGTTGTAAACCACATCCCATGCTCTTTTCCTCCTCTCATTTCTAACTTCCTTCTTTTCCTCCTCATATCTCAGTCTCTCGTATAACAAACGTCAGCTTGAAAATATGCAGCCGGGCTGGAGGAAAACACTGAAATGGAGATGCAGTGTATAACTGAAAAACCAACAAGCCTACATCCCAGTCATTCAGTGATGGATACCGGCTCACAATCAACATCATAGTATAGTACAGAATGATATAGGTTAGTAGAAGAAGTGGAAGAAGCAGCAGCAGCAGTAGTTGTAGAAGCTGTAGCAGCAGCAGCAGCAGCATCAGTAGCAGTAGCAGAAGCAGCAGCAGCAGCAGCAGTAACAACAATAGTATTAGTAGTAGAAGAAGAAAAAAATCTCACCTGTAAATTACCGCAATGCTAAACAACCCCCTGCCATGAAGATCAGACCCACAAGAACTTTGTCACACAGTCTGAGATAAGTTTTCTGCCTTGTGGCACGCCAGCAATTCCATCAATTAGATCTTCACTGGGGATGGATGCTGCTGGTTAGACGGAAGACAGATAAGAAGAATCTACACATCAGCAGGCAACTGCAGCAAAGTAGCCGAGGCCTAAAGCTGTCTGCAACACGACACCCCCCTCCTTCTCTCTCTCTCTCTCACTCTCTCTTATCCAAACTTCTTCCCACCGTACCGTAGCCTTGTCTACCAAGCAACGGTGCGAACAGGCCCGCAGTCGTAGGCCTAGTGAAGCTGTTTTTCCAACAGCTAGGGCCTAGGCCTAGCTAAAACCTGGCTATTTACACCAGACACATACTTCTCTGGGCTATACATCCCACGCGCTTTATCTTCTTTACTTAGGCTGTGAATTTCCCCCTTTTCACAGTTGCGTAGGGGGGAGAAGGGTGGAGGCTGGTATGTGAAACAATGTACACTGGTGACCGGTTGGAATTTTTGTGAAGCGAGATGTTGGCTTTTCTAAGTTCTTTTGTGTTCTTTTTGTTTGTTGTTTACTCTGTTATTTGTGGGGTTTTTTTTGCTTTAAACAGTGAAGTTGCCTACCTGTGCAGATGAAAACAGCGCGGTGCGGCACATGTACAGACAGAGCTCAGCTAGGGCTGGCACACCCTGCGGCATTTTTCTCTTTTTTTAGTCTTTTTTTTTTCTTCTTTTCTTTTTTCTCGATCTTTTCTCGATGATTCACACCACTGTTTGGAGCATCATTGCCGCGGATTGTGTGTGTGTGTGTGTGTGTGTGTGTGTGTGTGTGTGTGTGTGTGTGTGTGTGTGTGTGTGTGTGTGTGTGTGTGTGCGTGCGTGCGTATGTGTAGTTAAACTGACAATGAAAAAAGATGATGATGATGATGATTATGATGATGATGACGACGACGCGCACGCACGCATGTCTGTGTGTTACTTCAAGTTAAACTGACAATAAAAAAGATGATGATGATAATAATGATGATCTGTGTGTGTGTGCGCACGCACGAAAGCTTGTGCGTGAGCGTGTGCATGCGTGTGTGCTTTGCATACAGTGACCACACATGCGTTTGCATCCGTGCACACACGTACATAAGCATCTGTGTCTCTGTGTGTGCGTGCGTGTTCGCGCGCGAGCGTGCACGTGCGCACGCACACACACACACACACACACACACACACACACACACACACACACACACACACACACACACACACACGTATATACGCATAACTTGTTCAATCCGAAGGCAGAAGACTGAAAGCCAACCAATTAACCAAGACTAGCTAGCTGACCCCACAAGTTGACAGACAGACAAACAGACAGACAGACAGACAGACAGCACTGAATGACTTGACGTGCAGGGCCAACACCCATAATGATTAACTGACTACAGACATATATATATATAATTTATATAATAACAACAAACAACACTACTGGCCTTTTTAGCCTAAGCTTTATTACCCCACATGGCTGCTGTCAGTCGTCACTTCACTTTTCCTCGCTTTTCTCACCTCTAAGGCTATATAGACTCTATCTATACAGGTCTCCTATATTTGCTCCACTCTGCTCTGCTTTTTTCTTCTTCTTCCTGTTCTGATGGAACGAACTTGTTCTACAGGTCTTGTCTTGAATAAAGAGTTCTTTCTATCTTCCTCTTTAAACAAAAAGAAAATTTTGTTTTAAGCTTTTCCGTGTGTGGTTTTGTGTGTGTGTGTGTGTGTGTGTGTGTGTGTGTGTGTGTGTGTGTGTGTGTGTGTGTGTGTGTGTGTGTGTGTGTGTGTGTGTGTGTATGTGTGTGTGTGTGTGTGTTGGGGTGGGAGGGGGTAGGGGGGGGAGGGGCGGGGTGGTAGGAGGTGGTGGTGGTGGTGAGAGGTGGGGGTGGGTGGATGGGGGAATGTGTGTGTGTGCACGTGTGTATGTGCACGTGTGTGTGTGTGTGTGTGTGTGTGTGTGTGTGTGTGTGTGTGTGTGTGTGTGTGTGTGTGTTCGTGTGTGTACATATTTGTGTGTATGCATATGCGCGCGCGCGTGTATGTGTGTGTGTATGTGTGTGTATGTGTGTGTGTATGTGTGTATATGTGTGTGTGCGTGGATGCATATGTGTGTGCGTGTGTATGTATACGTGTGTGTGTGAGTGGGTGAGGATGGGGAGGAAGGGAGGGGTGGGGGGAGGAGGGAGCGCTGCGCACCTGTGGGTAGTATCGCTAGATAGTACGAATATTGACTTATCAGGACTAGACTGCAAAAATCCCCCATATCAGTCCCCTACACATGAAAACAGACACGTAGGCAACAGGGGTTCTGCTGACCGTGGGTCTATCTGCCACTGCTGGAGTGGACACACCCATCTGGCTTGCTGGAAAGCTACTTTCCCTCTTTGCAAACCTTGAAAATATCTTCTGCACTATACTACTATTCATAAAATCTTTATCGTTGGCTGGGTGCTAGTCTTTCGTGGAAAAGCCAGAGGTTCCAGGTTCCTTTCCCTCTTCCAAACCTTGAAAATTAATATCTTTTGCACAATTATACATAAGATCTTTATAGTTGGTCTGAGTGCTAGTCTTTCGGGGAGAAGTCAGAGGTTCCAGGTTCTTTTCCCTCTTCCAAACCTTGAAAATATCTTCTGCACTACTACTATTCATAAGATCTTGATAGTTGGTCTGAGTGCTAGTCTTTCGGGGAAAAGTCAGAGGTTCCTGGTTCCTTTTTCCCTCTTCCCAAACCTTGAAAATATCTTCTGCACTATTACTATTCATAAGATCTTTATAGTTGGTCTGAGTGCTAGTCTTTCGGGGAGAAGTCAGAGGTTCCAGGTTCCTTTCCCTCTTCCGAAACCTTGAAAATATCTTCTGCACTATTACTATTCGTAAGATCTTGATAGTTGGTCTGGGTGCAAGTTTTTCGGAATGGACGCTAGTTTGAAAGTCTGAAAAAGAATATGTAATGAGTGCATGTAAAAGAACCCCCAGTAAAGGGACTGGTCTGGTCTAATCGTGCCTTGCTGAATTATGAAGAAGAAAAAGATAAGTCTTGTTCATACACACACACACATATGTGTATACACATGTGTACACACACGTGTACACACACATGCGCACCCGCACACACGCATGCACACCCGCACACCCGCACACACACACACACACACACACACACACACACACACACACACACACACACACACACAAACACACACACACACACACACAAACACACACACACAAACACACACACACACACACAAACACAAACACATACACATACCTTCTCTCCCCCCCACATAC
>CM060316.1:93290218-93292718 GCA_030674155.1 Stramonita haemastoma | reverse complement strand
ACGGCAAATTAAAAAACCAAAAAAGAACAATACCACTAAACCACCACCATGAAACAATAATTACACTAAGAAGAAGGAAAAGAAGAAGGAGACGAGGAAGAAGGAGAAGAAGAAGAAGAAGAAGAAGAATTGCGAAGAAGAAGAAGAAGAATTGCGAAGAAGAAGAAGAAGAAGAAGAAGAAGAAGAAGAAGAAGAAGAAGAAGAAGAAGAAGAAAGAAGAAGAAGAAGAAGAAGAAGAAGAAGAAGAAAGAGGAAGGAAGAAGGAAGAGAAAGAAAGGAAGCAAGAAAGAGAGAAAGAAAGAGAGGGAGAAGGAGGAGGGGGAGGAGGAGGGGGAGAAGAAGAAGAAGAAGAAGAAGAAGAAGAAGAAGAAGAAGAAGAAGAAGAAGAAGAAGAAGAAGAGAAAAGAGGAAGGAAGAGAAAGAAAGGAAGCAAGAAAGAGAGAAAGAAAGAGAGGGAGGAGGAGGAGGGGGAGAAGAAGAAGAAGAAGAACAACAACAACAACAAGGACAACAACAACAACAAAATCCTTGAACGACAGTACACGCACCCCCCCCCTCCCACCCACCCACACACACACACTCCCAAAACCACCTCAAAAAGTTAAAAAGCAAGGTTTTGTAGCAAATTTCAAAGGGCAGGGCTGGTTACTCATCAGAGCTGAACGTATGCGTGGGCAACCGTGAAAATTTAAAACAGGAGTTAGTTTTAAAGGCTACCGGACAGGACATGAAAACCGGTCATAAACGCCCCCTGACCCACATCGAAAAAGCTTTGTGCTTTGTCAGTTCTTAATGTCAGCTAAAGTGTCAAGGCCCACCATTAACATGTTGTTATGTTTTAAGATTTTTAATGAGATTGTCTTTAGCCATGACAAGCTCTTAAGCAGAACAACCCCCGCACTTATAGGAAGGAGATAAAAAAAATCCTCTGAAACAGGAGTTTGGCTGCCTTTCTTTTTCTTTTCTTTATTCTTTTATTTCGAGGAAAATGGAATAAGCACTCACGTGCTTTTTTTTTTTTTTTTTTTTAATCAAAGCCCCGTGCGTAAGCAGTTTTGTAAATTTTATCATCCGTCCCCACCGGCACACAATAGCCTACTCTTACGAAGAGCAGAACGGGTTTTAACACGAGCTCAAGATGTTCTGTGTGCGTTCGCACACATGACCTGGGTGTGATAGTCTCATTCGCGGCGAGTTAAGTCATACACACAAACTTTTCATCCAGTGTGCAGGCTACTTTCAATTTCACAGTTATTTCAAAGTGGGATGATTAATAAAGGTGAGTCCAGAGTGTATATTCTGGGTGACCCCAGGTGTTAAGCTAAAGAACGCCCGACATAAAACACCCAGGCATCTCAACAATAGCGTTACTGGAAAATCCAACATTTCAGCCTGAGGAGAAAAACAGGAGGGGTCACATTGTTGAGTGTGGTTTTGCAGGTGAAAGAATCCGAACAAACAACAAAATGGCACGTAACTTCTGACAGATGATGTACATCATTAGTGTTGAGAGACAGAATGATGAAGAGGATGGTTAGAAGAATGAGTATTTTGCGTGGTGTGTTCGTGTAGTGTCGTGGTGTGGTGTGGTGTGGTGTGGTGTGGTGTGGTGTGGTTGTGTGTGTGTGTGCGTGCGTGCGTGCGCATGTGTGTGTTTTAAGAGAGAGAGAGAGAGAGAGAGAGAGAGAGAGAGAGAGAGAGGAGAGAGAGAGAGAGAGAGAGAGAGAGAAGCAGAAGAGAGACAGACAGACAGACAGACAGACAGACAGACAGACAGACAGAGACAGTGACAGAGAGAGACAGAGACACAGCCCAGCACAGACAAGACAAAAACCAAACAGAAGAGAGAGAGAGGAACCTGACAAACAGATAATTAAAAAAGTATACACCAAAACAGATGGTGGGGAATGGGGGTGGGGGTAAGGGGGTGGGGGAATGAAGAGTGAGTGAGTCAGAACTCCTAAATCTGTGTTGATCATGACTTAGTGTAGTATGTCAGAAACAGTCCATTGTAACAGAAACATAACACAGTAGTAGTGTAATGCAGTGTGTTGTATTGCAATGCACGTATCACATCGCACTGCGCTGTTACTACATTGCAGTGCATTGGGGTTTTTTTGTGTTTTTTTTGGTCTAAGGTTATCATTCGACTTAATGTGGTCAGTCTTCTCTCTCTCTCTCTCTCTCTCTCTCTCTCTCTCTCTCTCTCTCTCTCTCTCTCTCTCTCTCTCTTGTCTCTCTCTCACACACACACACACACACACACACACACACACACACACACACACACACACACACACACACACACACACAACACACACACACACATAACCTGCAAAGATACCACACACAAAAAGATCTGCAAGTCAGCATTTGTACTAGTAGCGCAGAACCAGCATGAAAATTAGGCCAGCTTGCGTGCATCCTACTGATATTTGCAACAGAGACTTATCAGTCAATCTGCTCTGCTGCTGTTATTGAACAATATCTGCTGATGGG
>CM060316.1:93275218-93280218 GCA_030674155.1 Stramonita haemastoma | reverse complement strand
TCTGACCACTAGGCTATCCCGTCCCCACGCGTGTGTGTACGTGCGTGCGTGTGCGCGTGCGTGCGTGCGTGTGCGGTCTGTGTGTCTCTGTGTATGTGTCTGTCTGGCTGTGTGTCTGTGTGCACGCGCCCGTGTGTGAAAGAGAAAAAAAAAGACAAGTGTGCGATTGTATCACAGAAGACGAGATGACGTGGAAGTGGAAAGCGTCATCAGCATTGCAATCAGCACTACCGTTGTTCACTTCTCTCTCTCTCTCACCCAGTGCAGCAGCCACTGTACTGACAAGGACTGTAGCCTAGCCAGCCTACTATACTGCTTGCTGCCTGTTTCCTGGCTAGACTAGTATAGGCTAGTACCGTATATGCTCTGCTATACCCATCAGCCTGGCCTGACCATGAACCATATGGCCCTACTAAGAACACAGACAACATTCTTGGCAACTGACGATAATTACTGTATCTATCTTCTCTGCTGACTCTCTGTGTTCTCTGTCTCTCTGTACTGTCTGTCTGTCTGTCTGTCTGTCTGTCTGTGTTCTCTCTCTCTCTGTGTCTCTCTCTGTGTCTCTGTCTGTCTATCTGTCTGTCTGTCTCCCCCCCCCCCCCCCCCCGTGTGTGTGTGTTGTGTGTGTGTGTGTGTGTGTGTGTGTGTGTGTGTGTGTGTGTGTGTGTGGTGTGTGTGTGTGTTGGGGAGAGTGGTGGTGGTAGTGGTTTATTTATTTTTATTTGAGATTTTTTGGTGGTGGTGGTGGTGGTGGTGTGTGTCTGTGTGCATACGTGCGTGCGTGTGCATGTGCATGCGTGCGTGTTTGAGTGAGTGAAAGTGTGTGCATGTGCGTGCGTGCCAGTGCGTGTGCATGTGCACGCGCGCGCGCACGCACGTCTGTGTGTGTGATCAGGCAAAGTAAAGGGCTTTACTGAAGTACGCTGAAAATACTGTTTGCTTTACAAAATACTATGATGATGAAGATGATGATGACGACGACGATAATGATACAAATACTACTACTACTAATAATAATGGGCCATGGATAGTGCTGCTCTTGTTGAGACGTGCTATTGCCAGGGAGAACAGCAAACAGCTTTACTGTGTGGACGTAAGTGTGCAATAGAATTCCAGGTATGCAGCCACTTTACTCTACGTGGAAATGAGCAAACTGGGTAGGCCTAATGCATTCATTCTGCTCTCCAGTGTACAGTGAGAGTAACGGCGGAAGAAAGTCAGTACTGCGTTTACTGTCTGTCTGTTTCTTTACCCTTCAGATTGACTGTATTATCAGATAGGCCAATCATGGGAGATTAAAGTCTACAAACAACAATAAAACGACAACAGCAGCAGCAATCACAAAAAAACCCCGCACCTTTTACAAAGCTGAACAAAACAAAGTAAAAGTACATTTTTAGATCGTTGTGGGCAAAACGAAGTAGAAGTTACTGGGGAGAAAATTAGAGGCACTTCATTTCAGTCTAAATTTTGCTAATAAGATACGAAACCATATTCATTTTTTTCTTGTTCTCCTTTGCTACACATAGAAAGGATATACAAATGTAACTTTTCGCCCTTTTTTATATTAGTAAAGAACAGTCTATAAATAATCAACTTCCTGGATTTGCTGAATGGAGATAAAAGGACACCCCAAACATTATCTTCCTCTTCGCAAGTTGACGTGAAAAGATAATCTGCGTTTGGTTTCTCCCTTGTATGTACCGGTAAAATGAAATCAAGTTCCTTGTCAATTATTCCCGTTTATTTGTTCAAATTTATATGCACGTTAATATGACTATACTTGCAAACAGGGGTAAAGGTAGGTAAAAGGTAAAAAAACAACAACAGAACAAATATAGCAAATGTGTTATCTATGTCCATATTACAGAGGAAAATACGTTTGGTAGTGTCCTATGTCCGAATTATCCCGAGGGCACAAAAAAGCTGGAGTCAACATACACTGGCTTTCAAACAGGCGGGCACACTCTGTACCTGACTTGATACGAGAGAAAAACCAGGACAGGGAGTAGAGACAGACAGAGACAGACAGACAGACAGACAGACAGACAGAAAGACAGACAGACAGAGACAGACAGCAGAGACAGAGACAGAGACAGGCAAACAGATAGAGAGAGACAGGCAGACAGACACAGGCAGAGAGACAGAGATAGGCCTAGCCAGACGTAGACAGGAACAGAGACAGACACAGATAGACAGACAGACAGACAGACAGACAGACAGACAGGCAGACAGGTCGACAGACAGATAGAAAGAGACAGACAGACAGAACCAGCCAGCCAGATCGACAGACAGATAGAAAAAGACAGACACACAGAACCAGCCAGCCAGACCAACAGACAGACAAAGCAAAAGCACGCAGCGCAGGTATAATATAAAGAAAAGAGGAGTGATGCGGTGTGCCATGTGCAGTTTAGTTGCTTGCCAGTAAGGCGCAGAGACAGACGGTATTCCTAATGGAAGGAGTAAGGGGAATGAGAGGGAACACCAGCTAATGAGAAGTAGTCCTCACATACCAAGTGGTTTGTTTGCCTCTGCCGAGCGTAAGGTACACAACACTTCAAAGACCCCCGCCTGTTTCACTTTCTTCCCCTTGTACTGTGGAGATACCCGTGGGGTGGGGGTGGGGGGCTGTCAGTATTTAATTAAATAGCATCCCCACCTTCTGGGAAATTCTGTGCTAGGAATTCCCTCTTTTCCATCCCTCTCTTTCGTTTCTGCCTTGTGTTCCCTTTTCTTCATGTCACCCCCTTTTTGTTTATTTTCTGCTTTTTTTTTTTTTGGTTTCTGCCTTGTGTTCTTTTTCTTATGTCACCTCCTTCTTGTCTATTTTCTGCCTTGCAGGTCCATTCTCCTGCCCTATTTTATTTTATTTTTATAAAGACTTACAAGATAGCAATTCTCTCCCTCGCTGAAATCGGATCATATGCTGGGCCTGGCTTGTCAGGCGCTTAAAGGCAACAAAACGCATTTTCACCCATATGAAAGACGACAATGAGTTGTTGTCTGGACGTTTGATGAAGAAGAATACCTTCTGTCTTTGTCTCTGTTTGTCTGTGTGGCTGTCTATCTGTCTGTCTGTCTGTCTGTCTGTCTCTCCTTTAAGGGACTGGGTGTAAAAAAAAGCACATGAGTACCTATTCATTATCTTCGACATAAAAGAATTTGAATTAATTTGATTTTATCTCTTTTTCTCATACACACACACACGCGCGCGCGCGCACGCGCGCACACACACACACACACACACACACACACACACACACACGTGTGCGCGCACACACGCATGCACGCACGCACGCACGCACACACACACACACACACTCAAATCTTTGGCAGGTTGTTTCTATATCATTATTTTTCTCCATCGCTGTTGTCGTTGTTATGTTTTTGTCTGCACCTGCACCTTCTTTCTCTCTCCTCCTATCAACATAGACATTGAGTTGTGTCTTTCTATTTCTTGTGTAATTTCCCTCGAAAATAATTGTCTTTGCATTTGACACTGATCAAAAGAACGCCTATATTGTGTCTTTAACTGGCTGTTGTCGCAATGTGGACAGGCTCCACAGAGAGAAAAAAAAGAACTCCTTTCCCGCTGTCCGGAAACGTCCTGCAGAATTTCATGTGGAATGCTGGGTGGATACTGTACTTTGTAAGGCAAATAGACCTACTTGTTTCATGTTCGCAGTCTCAACTGAGTTTAAAAAAAATGTCTATCATTCTATAACCGTTATTTTGGGTCGTGTTTTCATCTGTGTTTAATATGAAGCGACGTGTTTAGCAGTTAAAGAATAATTTCCAATTACTTTTTGACAAGGTTTGCGCAGTTGAACGCAATAATCCAGTCAGCGACGAGAAAATCCCTTAACGACAGCATACACGTATATATATAACACATTCAGGGTCAGGACAGGCCACAACCGGCCACCTAAATCACCACAGTGTGCAAATTTATATGACCATTTTACTATTCTAGACAGACAGAAAGAACAAAACACATGACTAATACCCCACATACAAAAAAAAACTAACATAAACTGACATGACAATACTTGACATATTATGTGTTTGTGGTAAGGAAAGAGGGACAAAGCATTATAACTCGTGTGCGTGGGTACAAAACACTTTAGGTTGACAGAGTAAACTATTCGAGGACTTTTTGGGTGGGCGGAGGAGGAGGAGGACAGGAGACGACTGGGGGGATGGGGAGGGGGGGGGGGGAGGGAGCCGCAGGAGAAAAGGGAAGAAGATAGGGTGGGGATGGAGAGGGTAAGGGGACGTGGGGGGATGGAGGGAGGGCAGGGGGAGTAGGGGCGTTGACGCAAGAGTGGTGGTTGTACATTTGAGTATGGGTGTGAGGAGAAAAAAAAACACTGTATGTTTACTTATATGTCGTTGTGGAGTTTTTAGCGTAGGTAGGTAGGTAGGTGGGCTGGAAGGCAGAGATTGTATCTACCCGCATACTTCAAGGTCTGCTACAGTCAGAGTAGAGTAATAAAATAAGCTTCGAGAGAGGAATGAATTTTTTTCCAGGTATGTGCAATGTTACAATTGTGTGTGTGTGTGTGTGTGTGTGTGTGTGTGTGTGTGTGTGTGTGTGTGTGTGTGTGTGTGTGTGTGTGTGTGTGTGTGCGCGTTACAACACGTACGTACGTACGGACTAACAGACACACAGACAGGCAGACAGACAGACAGACAGGACAGACAGACAGATAGACACACACATATAGATACACACACGCGCGCGCGTGCACACACACACATACACAGAGTAGGAGTACGTATGTGTTATGTCAGCGAGTGTGTTTATATGTTGAGAGAGAGAGAGAGAGAGAGAGAGAGAGAGAGAGAGAGAGAGAGAGAGAGAGAGAGAGAGAGAGAGAGAGAGAGAGAGAGAGAGAGAGAGAGAGAGAGAGAGAGAGAGAGAGACAGACAGACAGACAGACAGACAGACAGACAGACAGACAGACAGACAGACAGACAGACAGACGAAGACA
>CM060316.1:93262718-93270218 GCA_030674155.1 Stramonita haemastoma | reverse complement strand
ATGAACAGACTCACAGAGCTCAGCAGCTTTTACATCTAGGCCCCACAATTCAGAACCATACTGCATTATAGGCTGTACTTGCATATCAAATATCTTAACAAACAGTTGTAGAGAGTTATTGTTTAACACAAACAGTTTCTTCATAATCTGAAACAGGGCATTCTTTGCTTTACTAGATAGGTCCCTACAAGCAGCTGCAAAACTTAAACGAGTAGAAAATAGTATACCTAAATATTTGTAAGCATTTACAATAGGCATTGGAACATTGTCATAAAACCATTTTTCTCTTGCTGCTAGGTGACCTCCCTTTCTAAATACTACGATATTGCTCTTATTCAAGTTGACTTTCAGTTCCAATTCACTAGCTGCAATCTTTAAATTGTTGAGCTGAGTTTGCAAGCCAATCACTGTCTCAGAAAACAAAACAATATCATCAGCCAGTAATAAAATAAACAATTCAGTAGGATCAGTTGCGAATCTGGCACCATGCCTTCCTTTTTCAATTAGCTGTTCTGCTAGTTCATTTATAAATATCGTGAACAGGACAGGACTACATACATCTCCCTGTTTTACTCCTCTGCTACAATTTATATAATCAGTAAGCATATTGCCACATCTAACTCTAGTTTTAACTTTATTATACATACTTTTGATACATTTAAAGAGTTTTCCTTGAATTCCATGCTTTATCAAAATAGGCCACAACAAATTTCTGTTTATAGAATCAAAAGCTTTTTCAAAGTCGATAAAAGCCACATACAATTTTCGATTCAAAGAGAACTGTTTCTGTATTAATGCTAAAAGAGTAAACATGTGGTCAATGGTTGAGTATCCATGCTTAAATCCAGCCTGGTGTTCACCGGTAATATCATTTTGTGTTACATATTCTTGAAGCCTTCTGTTGATAATTGTACTAAATACTTTACTACTAATATCTGAAAGTGAAATTCCTCTATAGTTATTTGTGTCATTACAGTTACCTTTTTTATAAAGTGGAAAAATCACAGATTCAGACCAGCCCTCAGGAAAAATACCTTTATCAAACAGAGTGTTGAGAAATTTTACAAAAAAATCAACTATTTGTTGGCAAGGAGCTTTTAAAAATTCCCCAATAATCCCATCTGGACCTGCAGCTTTGCGATTTTTCAATTTTCGAAGTCCAAACAAGACTTCTTCTTGGGATATTGGACGGTCCATGAAATCATGCTCTTGTTCAAGAAAATCACAGTCACTGTTATCGCGCACTGAATCCTTATCTAATAATCCTTTGAAATGGTGAAACCATTCATCAACAGAAATGTTATTCTTAGTGCCTTTCTTCTTAAAAGAAATCTTGTTCATGTGAGCCCAGAAATCTTGCTGGCTATTTATACTAGATACTAGTTTATCCAACATAGCTTTATTGAACATCTTTTTCTTTGTAATTAATGTATTTTTATATTCCCTTCTAGCTCTAACATACAAATCTTTATCTTCTTTATTCTTTGAATGCCTGAATCTTCTTAACAAACTGCGAACTCTCCTTCTGCTATCAAAACATACCTTATCGAACCAACCTTGTTGATGTCTATTTTGATCAATCCTAATTTTCTTCTTCATGCATAATGCACTTTCTCTAATACAGTCATTAAATAGCTCTAAAGCATCGTTAGCATTCACATCAATCATGTCTATTGCAAAATTAAATCTATTTTGCATGTTTTCTTCATGTAACTTATCACAAAAATCTTGGCTATGCTCTTCAATCCAAACAAACTTCTCTATGATTTGTACAGCATTGAGATCCTGGCTTTTAACAACTTTCTCTGTTGAAAATACAATGCTAAATTCCAAAGGAAAGTGATCTGATTCTATACGATCAGCTACATGTAGTTCGCACAGATCAGAAACAGACTCATACAGTTCATTTGACATGATGAAATAATCATTTACACTGCAACCACTGTCACTAACGTATGTGTAGCGACCTGTCTGGTCGCCATTGCACAAACCATTTAGAATACTCAAATTCAAAGCAGTGCACATATTTAACAGACATTTACCATAAGAGTTAATTTGGAAATCCTGAGAACAACGGCTAAGAACTTAATGTAAAACTCTTAGACTGATGTTGGGTGTCATGTACATAATGTGATGGAGATATGTCAGAAATTCGACTATTTAAGTCACCACATAGGAATAAATAAACATCATCAAGTAACAACAACAAATCACACAAGCAGTCTTCAAGTAACTCAATTCCATTATCATAATCAAAATGCGTGTAGAAAGGAGAACCTTCAGGTGGGACATAAACGCATACATACAAAATATCTTTTGTACAGTTCAATAATTGCTTATCAATCAAAAACGCACATATATTTTCATACTTTACTTCTAATTCACGAATATGAGAACATAACTCCTGTTTGAATAAACACAAAATACCACCTGATTTTCTCCCCTGTTTAGTCAGTTTAACAGCAGGTTTTACATACATCTTAAATCCGGAAAATAAATCAACATCAACAGCTTCTTCAAAAGTCTCTGTAAGACATATAAAATCAAATGAAAATACATATTTCACAAAATCATCAAAAATGTATTTCGAACGCAATCCATTGACATTCCATGACAAAAAAGAAAACGTTCTACAGTTATCTACCGTAGGACAGACATCAGAAACAAAAGAATTATCAGAAGGCAAAACTTGCTCGAAAACTACACTTTCATTCGACCCCTCAAACTTTTGACATGAGGAGGGAGGAGGGGAAAAGCGTGCATGCGGGACTGAGCCATCATCCATACACACACCAGCCGGTATGTGTATATCTGGCTCCTGCTGTGGCAGTTCACGTGCAATATGTGAAGCCAAATCCAAAGGGGCACCGTTACAGGTATGCACTTGCAAATATTTGTGTGGCAGGTAAATTTTTGGTCCCCCATCAGAATTAACCCCACTATTCTCTCCCCCGACAAAAGGCCGGCCGTGTTCCTATTTCATTTCTTTGAGATTGTCATGGGGATCCAGGCCAAATTTCCTGCCATCAATATAGAGATGGTCGTGAACCATGCGGGCCTGTTTTCCCTCATCTCTGGCTTGCTTGAGGTGGGAGCCCAACTTACGTCGGATTTCCCTAACCCTCTGGGAGAAGTCTTCACCTATGAACGTGTTTGTTCCTCTCAGTTTTCCTTTTGCCTTCAGAATCTTAACCTTCTGTTTGTAAAAAGAACATCGGGCAACAATCGGTGAGTCTGGTCTGGAATTTATGCGGTGTACACGATCAAATTCGACTGTGTCTGTTAGCTCGAGTTTGTCTGTTAGCACATCTCGAATCATTCCTTCACATTCTTCATTCGTTTCTTTCCCTGTAATAGTCACACCATGAAAAATTAGATTGTTTCTTCTAGACCTGTTTTCCAGATCATCAAACTTCTTTTCCAGAGTGTTGACTTTGTCACTCAGATCCTGATTTTGTTTTTCCAAAGTCTCATTTCTCTCACGCAGCTCCCGGACTTCATCCCCGATGCCATGCACCAGGTCATGCAGGGCGTTGTGGTCCCGTCGCAAGTGACTGAGGTCTTCAGTCACACCGTCCAGTTTCCTGTTCATCTCCTGCAGGGTAGACATGACGTCAGCTAAGGATGGTTCCTTGCCAGGGCCAGAAGGATGAAGCGTGGGAAGCCTCGTCTGCCGTGTACTTCTAGAAGGTGTGGGGCCAGCAGACTGACTTGGGTTGGGTCCAGGGTTTGCCTCCACGTCTCCTCCACGCAACAGCAGCTGGTTTTCTCCACGACGAAGGAACAAATTGTCCCCCCAGAACAAATACACGAGGGACAAGCCAAGGAGAACACCGGTAACGCGCGAGCGAACTTTTAAAATGGTTGCTCGCATTGCCATCTTAAACATGGCCCTCTTCCACATAAAGTGGTGGAATACAGCCAAGAAGGAACCACAGGTCGCTCTAAAGTCCAGCTGCCCCGACGGCATAGTGTCTCACGCAGTAAGTCGCCAACGTAGAACTCGGAACACTGCGTCAGTCCTTAGTACTTTAGGAAATACTGAAGACGATGCAAAACACAACCTTCGCCTAGCTGCACGTGCTGTGCACCCCGAGAGAGAGAGAGAGAGAGAGAGAGAGAGAGAGAGAGAGAAGAGAGAGAGATGAGAGAGAGAGAGAGAGAGAGAGAGAGAGAGAGAGAGTGTTTGTGTTGTGTCTGTGTGTGTGTGTCTGTGTCTGTGTCTGAGTGTGCACACAAGCGCGAGATCGTGTGTGTCTGCCCACCAGTAAATTATGATTTTTTATGCGTTCTATAAATTATATATTTATTTGTTCATTCATTCATACCAACATTCCTTCCTTCCTTCCTTCCTTCTTTCTTTCCTTCCTTCCTTCATTCCTTCCTTCATTTGTCATCACTTAATGTCAGGATTCCTCTTAAAGACACAACACATGCTTTCGTTATACACTGTGTGGTCCTCTGTCAGTGCTGCTATCACGCCTTTAGGTGTATAGAGGCATTTATGCTCTTTGTGCGTTGTATAATCATATATCTATTCAACACCAACACCAAGACTTTATTATCTCAACAAACGAGAGATATTCATGTGAGTTACAAGCTACACACACACACACACGCACACACGCACGCACGCACGCACACACACATCTATGTATCTATGTATCTATCTATGTATCTATCTATGTATCTATTTATGTATCTATGTATCTATGTATCTATGTATCTATGTATCTATGCATGCATGCATGCATGCATGCATGCATGCATGCATGCATACATGTATGTATGTATGTATGTATGTATGTATGTATGTATGTATGTATGTATGTATGTATCTTCATGGTGGGCAAAAAAAAGGTCACATACGCAACATCTCACCATTGGTGAACCTTGGAGTTCTAGCCCCCGAGGAGCGAAACAAATCTTTAAAATGACACACAAACATTCATTTGGAGACATTCACTCCTTCCTTCCTTCCTCCCTTCCTTCATTCAGCTGTAACCAGTGTTGCGAAGTGAACAAGGCACTAGTGGTCTGTTTACAAAGCTTGTATGGTGATAACCATTCCCTGACATGCGGACACTGACATAGTGACATGACATGCATTCTGACAGGTTCGTGTGGGCTGAGAGATAGAGAGAAAGAGAGGGGGGGGGGAGAGAAGGGGGGATAGACAGACAGACAGACAGAGATAGATTGAAGAACAAGATAGGAGTATTAAGGGTCCGAAAGAGAATGTGTGTGTGGGTGTGTAAGTATGTGTGTAGGGTGTGGTTCAGAGAGAGAAAGAGAGAGAGAGAGAGAGAGAGAGAGAGAGAGAGAGAGAGAGAGAGAGAGAGAGAGAGAGAGAGAGAGAGATTGATTGATACCCTCATTTATTCATGATCTTTATTTCCTAGAGTAAGAGATAAGTATCAGTATACTCTTTTTTTAATATCTAGCCCTAGTCATGAATAGGGATTATCTTCAATAGTGGCAAATGATAACCGTGTGTGTGTGTGTGTGTGTGTGTGTGTGGTGTGTGTGTGTGTGTGTGTGTGTGTGTGTGAGAGAGAGAGAGAGAGAGAGAGAGAGAGAGAGAGAGAGAGAGAGAGAGAGAGAGAGAGGAGAGAGAGAGAGAGAGAGAGAGAGGTGGCTTTCCCCTTACGGCACAGCACTGCATTTTTCTGATGGTGTGCCTTCATTGTTTCCGAGGGCAACATTTGAAACACCAGCAGGCTGTGATTCTTTTATCTTTTCTTTTCGTTTTATTCCTTTCTTTCTTTCTTTCTTTCTTTCTTTTCTTTCTTTTCTTTCTTTCTTTCTTTCTTTCTTTCTTTCTTTCTTCTTCTCCTTTTTTCCTCAACATCCAGCCAGTAAAATGAAATCAGGATTATGCTAAATACAACAGCAAATGGAAATCTAAAACAGGACGTTAACATAAGTATTTCTAGGTCACATTTGCGCTGATACACCCACTCCCAGCAACCCCCCTAGCCCTTCCCCCTCCACACATAGATGATCAGTATTGGTAGTGAGGGTGGACAACCCCCCTCCCCCTCGAAAAAAAAGGGAAAAAAAAAAGCTTGGGGCAGGGGGAGGGGGATTAAAGGAGATTGAAGGGGAGGAGGGGGCGTGTATGTACAGCATATAAGGGTCTGGTTGGCTGGCTGGTTGGCTTATGTTTGCAAACGGATACATCAAGGTAAATCTCAGTCTATGTACCTATAAGGCAAAAACCCCAAAGTGTCGGTTTTGATACTGATGCACCTTTACTGACTGTCCAAGTCATGGTACAGCAATCTGAGCAATTAACGTATGCCAGCCATATTTATGTGTGTGTGTGTGTGTGTGTGTGTGTGTGTGTGTGTGTGTGTGTGTGTGTGTGTGTGTGTGTGTGTGTGTGTGTGTTTGTTTGTGTGTGTGTGTGTATGTGTGTAGCCTATGTGTGTATGTGTGTATGTGTGTGTATGTATGTATGTGTGTGTGTGTGCGTGCGTGTGTGCATGTATGTGTGTATGTGTGTGTGTGTGTGTGTGCGCGCGCGCGTGCGGGTGTATGTGTGTGTGCGTTCGTGCGTGCATACGAGTGCGTGTGTCTGTAGGCTACGCGCGAGCTATACTAAATATATTAGAAAAAGCTATATTATACATAAAATTATAAACACACAGAAAAAAAACAAGACATACAATAAAATCCTCAAAACCTGTAGTCTTGCAAACGAAAGGCACAGATGCATCATCTGTACCAAAAAAAAAAGAAAAAAAAGAGAGAGACAGGGAAAACCCAGTACGCCTTCAGAATACTTTCAAGGGAGAGAAGATAAGTACGGGGTTGTCTCCCTTGTGACAGCGTCTCATCCGTTTTTCCAGGGTCAGCAACTCCTGTCGCTTGATCCCTCCCTCCCACTCACATATTACTATAGTCCTCCTCTCCCCTCCTCATTCCCCCATCTCCGACCTCCCTTCTACCAGCACAGACATGCATACACTGAACACGTACACACGCACGCTCGTGCGCGCATGCGCACAGAGGCAGACACACACAGACACACGTACCGCCCACGCCCTCCCTCCCTATGAATAAATAAATAAATAAATATATATATATATATATATATATATATATATATATATATATATATATATATATATATATATATACTCACGCAAGCACGCCCTCCCCCCCCCCATATATATGTATATATATTCACGCAAGCACACACACACACACACACACTGACACACACAGACACACACACAGACACACACACACAGACACACAGACACAGACACAGACACACACAGACACACAGACACACAGACACACACACACACACACACACACACACACAAGGAGCCAACACACATGCACGGCCCGTACTAAGAAAAACAAACCTAAGAAAAGGAGGGGGCGTGTAGACAAGGAAGCGTAGACAGACAGACAGATTGAGAAGCCGGAACAAAACGGGATATCACTAAGAAAGAAAAAACACAAACAAATGAAATAAAACAAACA
>CM060316.1:93237614-93260118 GCA_030674155.1 Stramonita haemastoma | reverse complement strand
CTAAGACTTTTAAGGAATCAGGGCGAGATGAAAGAGACCCGGAAAGTCGAGCAAATGCTTGAACAAAGTCGGGGGCTGGATGTGTCCTTTCCCCTTGAGCACTGTGTGCAAGGGTTTTACTGGCTGTGCCAGTTTAGGACACCAAACCCAAAGTCGACGCCTAGTCTGCCAGTCTTTGTGATCACAGAGTAAGGTTCAAAGGCTCCTGATGGAAGTTCTGAAATCGGCGATCGTTGAGCCTTACCGAAAACTCCAGGGACAAATTTTGATTTGGGAAATGTGAAAGACTGAGGTACACGTGTGAACATGATGCACGCAGGCATAGACGGGTTGCACTCGGTACAAAGATACCTGTGAAGAATGCAAGGTAGCCCTTTCATGGAAGGAGGCTTTGCAATTCTTACCTTCACATGCTGCTGCATGTTGAATGTCCGATGTCCACAGAGACCCCAGTCCTCACTGCTCTCATCGCATTTGATCCCTGAATTGTTTCAGAGATACGAGGTCATGCAGACATGATGCGAAAGCCCCCAAACTTCTAACAACTTTGCTCTTCAGCCTAGTAGGATCTGATCCTAGATCCCTGGGCAACAATGCCAGGCCTGCACTGGATTTGCCCTTCAGGGGCTGGTCTTTCAGGAGTTTGCCCTTCAGGGCTGGTCTTTCAGGAATTTGCCCTTCAGGGGCTGGTCTTTCAGGAGTTTGCCCTTCAGGGCTGGTCTTTTAGGAGTTTGCCCTTCAGGGGCTGGTCTTTCAGGAGTTTGCCCTTCAGGGGCTGGTCTTTCAGGAGTTTGCCCTTCAGGGGCTGGTCTTTCAGGAGTTTGCCCTTCAGGGGCTGGTCTTTCAGGAGTGTGCCCTTCAGGAGTTGGTCTTTAGGAGTTTGCCCTTGAGGGGCAGGTCTTTCGGGATTTTGCCCTTTAGGGGCCTGTTTTGCATGCAGGATTTTGCCCTTCAGGGGCTTATTTTGCATGTTGCCCTTCAGGGGTCTGTTTTGGATGCAGGATTTTGCCCTTCAGGGGCCTGTTTTGCATGCAGGATTTTGCCCTTCAGGGGCCTGTTTTGCATGGAGGATTTTGCTCTTCAGGGGCCTGTTTTGCATACGGGATTTGTCCTTCAGGAGCTTGTCTTGCAGGGTGCTGCCATTCAGGGGCTTGTCTTGCATGATGCAGTCCTTTAGTTAAAGTCTGTCCCGAGCCTAAGGCTCATCAGGCCAGTGCTTATCCCGGTTTCTGAGGCGTTAAGCGACTGAGAGTCATAGACTCCCCCCTGGATAGGACGCCAGTCTATCGCAGGGTTAACCCCCAACACAAGGTTGGTACCCCTTTTACACCTGGGTGGGGTGGGAAAATAGCCTTTAAGTGCCTTTTCCAAGGGCACAACGCCATAGCCGAAAGCTGGGATCGAACCCGCAACCTTTAGATTACGAGTCCAGTGCCCTAACCACTAGACTACAGCGGCGGCAATGCAGCCCTTTAGGGGCTCGTTTTTCCAGACTTTACCCTTCAGAAGCTTAACCCTTCAGTGCTGTGTTCAAGCGTTGTCTCCTTGTCTCCGGTTGTTACCCGTCCTCCCTATCGGTCTTACATAGGTCAAGTCAAGTCATGTGGGTGAGGACAAGTCCACTGGGCCCTGTGCTCCAGCATCGTGCTGCTGGTGTCTTCACAACCTGCAGTGGACAGACAGATCCAGGAGAGTGGAGATGACCTGGGGAAAGAAACCATGAGCAACTGGCGACTACAGATCCATATCACAATATCCATGGCAAAACTTTTGAGAGGTCGCTGAAATGTTTTTTTTTTAATGATTATGGGTTTTTTTTTATTATCTACACTTAGTTCCATGATCCTGTCTTTTTATTGTCTATTTTGGCAGATCCTTTGGAAATATGAAAAAAGTTTTCTGACGTGAGTGCAAGATGTTCTACCAAAAGGTCTTTTGACATGTGTGTTCGTAAGATAATCCAGTTGTTTTTTATCATCTGACGTATGTGTAAGATGTTCTATGAAAAGGTCTTCTGGCGTGTGTGCAAGATAAATAAAATGAAAATAGAATAAAAATTAAATAGAAAACCAATATGGTAGGGATCATAGACTACAGCCATGAGCACCTCATTGCCTTCTATCTAGGATTGTGGTTTTAGCGTTAAAAATTAAATTCTACGAAGAGAAATATTGCGCTCCCAACCTGGGTTCGATTCCTGGTCGAGGGGATTTTTCCCCTGGAGTTAACATCAGAGCTGACTCCACCCTCCCCAAAAGTCCTTCCGATGAGACTATAAACCGAGGCCCCGTGTGGGAACGCACGCAGATATCTTGCGCACACGGTAAATCCTGTTCCGCTTTTCGCAAGAGTAGGCCATTGTGTGCCGGTGGTAACAGATGACAAGATTTACAAAACTGCGTACACACGGGGACTGGATGTAAAAGAGCACACGAGTGCTTAATCCATTATCCTCGATATAAAAGAATAAAAAAAATTTTTTAAATACATTAGCATGCATTATAGATATCCCTCCCTCAGTTGAAACAATTTTTTTTCTTCAAAAAATGTTTTTGATCTCTACATTTCCCAGTACTCATTTTCGACAAAAAGATTCTTACGTTAGCTTTCAGACTTTTTTTTTGTAACGAACAAGTAGGGTACTGGTTTCAGGCATTCATTGTTAGGACATAGTGTCTAAACACGATTTTCAAAGACAACTTTACAACTGTGGGAAATCTAACCAATAATTACACTTGTGGTAGTAAATAAACAACAGCACTCATCTGATGTAAAAGTTAGGTCATGCAGTACTGTATCACAACCAAAACAAAATGAAAAATGGGTTTACATTTATGAGATTGCCCAGATTGTTTCTTTACCATTTTAAAATAATTCTCAGCTACTCTTTACTTATTTTTTCTTTTATGTCAAGGATAATGAAATAAGCACTCATACTTTTTTTTTACATCCAGTCGCCGTGTGTATGCAGTTTTTTAAAATTTTCTTCGGCACTGTCTGCTGAAGAAATACGTGTACCTTTTTAAATGCCGTTTCAGAAACACATCCAGTAACTGAAATATAAAACTACAAGTAACCATATGAAAAAATATGGTGGATATTTTTCCTTTTTTTCTTTTTTTTTTACAGAATTGGGAAGACATTTTTTTCCCGTAAGCTACACCACATTGTTTTACATACCTTTTCTCTGGAATCCGTGGCCATGATGATGGTAGGGAAGGGAGACTGAAGAGCAGAGTGCTGATCTTCCTCCCGCAGGGGATGCTGCTGCAGGCATTTCATGTTGAGGTTTGTCTGGTCCTTGATGTTGAGGTTTGTGTGGCCCTTGATGTTGAGGTTTGTTTGTTCCGTGTTGAGGTTTGTGTGGTCCTTGATGTTGAGGTTTGTGTGGCCCTTGATGTTGAGGTTTGTCTGTTCCATGTTGAGGTTTGTGTGGTCGTTGATGTTGAGGTTTGTGTGGTCCTTGATGTTGAGGTTTGTGTGGTCTATGTTGAGGTTTGTGTGGTCCTTGATGTTGAGGTTTGTGTGGTCCTTGATGTTGAGGTTTGTGTGGTCCTTGATGTTGAGGTTTGTGTGGTCCTTGATGTTGAGGTTTGTGTGGTCCTTGATGTTGAGGTTTGTGTGGTCGATGTTGAGGTTTGTGTGGTCCTTGATGTTGAGGTTTGTGTGGTCCTTGTTGCAAACCCAACTCTTCCTCTGGTGTCTGTGATGTCAGCCTCTCTCAGGTTGCCATGGCAGGTCGCCTGGTCACCCAGTTTTACCTGAACAAAAATCCCACGTAAGTTCATAAGGTAGGTGAAAAATTATACAGCGATTTTTTTTTTAATCTCAAAGTATGAAAATTTACACCCATGTTATGACAATGACAGTTTTACTCGTTTCTGTTCTAAAGCAGTGTAAAATAAC
Source organism: Stramonita haemastoma (assembly GCA_030674155.1). Classification (NCBI taxonomy): domain Eukaryota; kingdom Metazoa; phylum Mollusca; class Gastropoda; order Neogastropoda; family Muricidae; genus Stramonita; species Stramonita haemastoma. The sequence goes on along the minus strand of CM060316.1, from coordinate 93,256,212 downwards.
TTCACAACTGAACTGAATTCAAATAAATTGAAAATTGATTTGAATACCACTTCCAGTCACAGCATATTTTTCTGCGGGCAATTTGGGCTTCTCTCTCAAGGGTGAGTGCGTTGCCACAAGAGCAGTACCACTCCAAAAAATGTCCTTTTTTTAAAGTGTATTAGTTTCCCTATGAGAAGGGCTTTATTCTACAGAATTTTGCTGGAGATCTCTTTCTTGGTGTCGTGGGTTCTTTTACGTGCGCTGAATGTGTGCTGCATGCAGGACCTTGTTCACCATCCGTTCCGAAAGACTTGTATGCAGGCCACCACTCACAGTCTAGTGGACGGGATAAAGTTTCGGGCAATAAACGGGGATCAATCTCTAGACCATCGATCCTCCCAATTACCAGTAATGGACAACATTAATGACATCATTGATAGGAGCTGTAGTAAAAGATTCATATCCTCCAGTCTCTTTAACACACGAATAATGACGTGCAACGTTTTTATATTCAGATATCAAATTATTTACGTATTTACTTATTGTCCACATTTTTCTGTCAAGATAAAGCCAAACCCAACTCATAAATGTAGAGTCAAGCAAACTTAACTGCGCTGACAAAAATGTTTAATATCAGCAAGTGCAAAAATTAACTACAATAACAACAACACGTTAAAATTTGTTCCGTCTTCCGGAAGAGTAGGCCGTTCTGTGGCGGTAGGAACGGATGATACTAAAAAAAACCCACACAAAAACCCGCATGCACACAGGTGTGTTTAGACATCATTCTTGAAGTCGGAAAGCGACAACCTTACCGGTGAGCAAAAATGATCGCATATGCAAAATTTCATCTTCAGTCAACCTCGGAGCGTGAACCCCGGAACGAAAAAAAATCGTAAAGATGATAAAATTCACAATTACCACAGGCAAAAACCACATGTTCCATTTTACATTATTGTCAGTTCTCTTGTGATCACATCAAAACTGCTCTGCTAAAACTTTCAGCAAGAAAATGCATAAACATGTCTTAAAACACAAGATGTCCATTTGCACCTGTTGATGTAAAGATGCCTGCCTGCCTACCATTTAATATTAGGATCGTTTATCCAAAATATCTTTCATTTGTCTATTTCTCAATTCTACAGCACTATTTGACAATATTGAAAAAGAAAAAAAAATCAGCTGTAGGAAGAAGGGGAGCATCTCGACATCTTTCCCATTTCAAGCATTAACATAATTATGAGTAAGGGTTTACGCTTTTTTTTAGGGGGGGAGGGGTTTGGGGAGGGATTAAGATCTTAAGCTCACACTAAAAGCCTTCCCTTAACATCTTGCTTTAACGTCCTAATCAAAAACAATCTTGCCTTGAAAGTCTGGATGTTTTGTGTGTGTGTGTGTGTGTGTGTGTGTGTGTGTGTGTGTGTGTGTGTGTGTGTGTGTGTGTGTGTGTGTGTTTATTTATTTATTTATTTATTTATTCTTTTATATTTATTTATTCTTTTATATCGAGGATAACAGAATAAGCAATCATGTGCTTTTTTTCATCCGGTCCCCGTGTGTATGCAGTTTTGTAAATATTGTCATCTGTTCCCACCGGGACACGATGGCCTACTCTTACGAAAAGCGGAACAGGATTTAATGTTAACTCCAGGAGAAAAATTTCCTCCACCGGACTCGAACCTGGGTCGTCAAATCGCCAGCGCAATGTTCTGACCACTAGGCTATCTGTCCCCCGTTGTGTGTGTGCGTGTGCGTGTGCGTGCGCGCGCGCGCGCGCGTGTGTGTGTGTGTGTGTGTGTGTATGTGTGTGTTTGAAGGACGCGTATTCGTGACAGTACCAAACCATTTTGGTTCACGACACAGCTGTTCCAATCAGTTTTCAAAACCACGGAAGGGGCCTGGTTGGTTTATAACACAACTACACTAGATCAGACTCGGAGCCCTGGTCCTTGTGAATGCGCCAAATCACTCGCTGCACTCAAGATGAACACTTCTTGGCAGCAGTTGTCATGAAATTCACAAAGCAGGGATTTCCCCCTAAGTTTTAAAATAAAAAAGGAAGATTAAAGGCCCGAAACACTTGTTTGAATGGGGCTTCTCCTCTTGAGGACTCTGCTGCCAAGCTCTATGCGAGTTTCTTACCACTATCGATACCTAATGGCCTACTTACTAAGTAGCTACTTCTAAAGAAAAACTACTCACCAGTGCTGCTCTTCATCATCGTCTTTGTATAAAAAAAAGACAAAGGCAAAAACCATGATGTTCAAAATCCCACAGTTTGCTTTCCAAGCTGTTCAAGTAGTCCACACTGCATGCAGATGTCAGGTGGTTTGAAATGGCAAGAGAAAAAAAAAAAGAAAAGAAACAAATCAACTCACCAGAACTGGCAACAGAGACACGATTTGCACGTGTGTGTTGTCGACCCCGACTTTTGCAGGATAAAAACTTCCAAGGGACCAAAATAATATGGCACTGTATGCATACACACTCTCTGACCATCTTCCCTATGCGTGGCGCGGGATTTGTGGCGACAACACAGCGCCCAAGAGCTAAGAAACTGTGTTTGTCGGAAGGAAAGCGGGTAAGTGTAGGCCACCGAAATCCTGCAGTGCGCGCAGGAATAATGACAATATACAGCAATATCATGCACCACAGCAAAGTGGGGGGTCCCCGCCACATGCGCGCACTCAAGCGAACGCACTGACAAACACCAGCGCACGAGCGCGTGCGCGCATGCATACCCACCCCCCTGCAGAAAAAGCCGCCGTTTGGCGCCAAGAGGCCACCCAAAGAGCCCTTTTCAGCCCCGCCCGACCCCGACTTTTGCACGGTAAAAGAGCCCACGGCACCAAGACAATGTGGCACTGTATGCATACACACTCTCAGACCATTTTGCATATGCGTGGCGCCGGATTTGTGGCGACAACACAGCGCCCAAGAGCTAAGAAAGCGTGTTTGTCGGAAGGAAAGCTGGTAAGTGCAGGCCACCGAAATCCTGCCGTGCGCGCAAGAATAATGACAATATACAGCAATATCATGCACCACAGCAAAGTGGGGGGTCCCCGCCACATGCGCGCACTCAAGCGAACGCACTGACAAACACCAGCGCGCGAGCGCGTGCGCGCATGCATACCCACCCCCCTGCAGAAAAAGCCGCCGTTTGGCGCCAAGAGGCCACCCAAAGAGCCCTTTTCAGCCCCGCCCGACCCCGACTTTTGCACGGTAAAAGAGCCCACGGCACCAAGACAATGTGGCACTGTATGCATACACACTCTCCGACCATCTTGCATATGCGTGGCGCCGGATTTGTGGCGACGACACAGCGCCCAAGGCTAAGAAAGCGTGTTTGTCGGAAGGAAAGCTGGTAAGTGCAGGCCACCGAAATCCTGCCGTGCGCGCAAGAATAATGACAATATACAGCAATATCATGCACCACAGCAAAGTGGGGGTCCCCGCCACATGCGCGCACTCAAGCGAACGCACTGACAAACACCAGCGCGCGAGCGCGTGCGCGCATGCATACCCACCCCCCTGCAGAAAAAGCCGCCGTTTGGCGCCAAGAGGCCACCCAAAGAGCCCTTTTCAGCCCCGCCCGACCCCGACTTTTGCACGGTAAAAGACCCCACGGCACCAAATCAGTATCGTACTGTAGGCATACACTCTCTCCCACCATCTTGGATAGGTGTGGCACCGGATTTGTGGCGACACGAGGGCCCCCAAGAGCTAAGAAAGCTAGTTTGTCCGAAGGAAAGCTGGTAAGTGTACGTGACAAAAGACAAGCATTGCGCACCAGAATAATGACAATATACAGCAATATGATACAGCACAGCAAAGTGCAGGGTGGCCGCCACATGCACGCACACAAACAAACACACTGTTAAATACCAGCGCGCTCGTGCGCGCGCGAAAGCATCCCCACCCCCCGCCCGAAACAGGTGCCGTTTTGAGCACAAAATTATATATATATATATACAGAAGTTTAAATATGCACCATAGTTCTTCTTCTATCCCGTAGTCCATTTTTTTAATTATTTATTCTTTTATATCGAGGATAACAGAATAAGCAATTATGTGGGTTTTTTCATCCGGTCCCCGTGTGTATGCAGTTTTGTAAATATTGTCATCTGTTCCCACCGGCACACGATGGCCTACTCTTACGAAAAGCGGAACAGGATTTAACGTGTGCGCAAGATGTTCTGCGTGCGTTCGGACACGGGGCCTCGGTTTAAAGTCTCATCCGAAGGACTTTTGGGGAGAGTGGAGTCAACACTGATGTTAACTCCAGGAGAAAAATCTCCTCGACCGGACTCGAACCCGGGTTGTCAAATTGCCAGCGCAATGTTCTGACCACTAGGCTGTCCGCCCCCCCCCCCCCCCCCCCCCCCCCCCCCCCCCCCCCCTTTAGACCCTAGGGGCGCCACGGAAGACCTCGCAACCAGCTCTCTTCATTTCTTTCTGTCCTCGACCTTTCTCAGGGTGTCACTCAGCCTGAGGCCCGTCCACTCTCGGACGTTGTCCTTCCAACTCTTTCTCTGCCTGCCTCTCCTTCTCCCGCCTTGCACAGTTCCTTGCAGAATCGTCTTGGCAAGCCCTGTTGATCTTGCGATAGTTAAAGACCCCGTAATTCATGTCAGCACCTTTGAGTTACGGAAACAGGAACATTTCCAGCATGCAACCTGTACGGTGAAATAAGCTGCTCTGAAGTCGGAATAAGTCGTCTGAGGCCAGCAGGCAGACCTCCTGCAAAGTCACAAGCACAGAAGACCAGGCACTACGTTTCCTACCAGGCAAAGGCACGCAGAGAAGAGAAGAAGAGAGAGAAAGTCACGAATCATGTCTGACAAACCGAAGGGTTCTTACTGGACCGACTGGGAGACGGGATAGCCTAGTGGTCAGAACATTGCGTTCGCAATTTGACGACCCGAGTTCGATTCCCGTTGGAGGGGGTTTTTTCCCATGGAGTTAACATCAGTGCTGACTCCACTCTCCCTTAAAGTCTTTCGGATGAGACTGAAAACCGAGGCCCCGTGTGTGAACGCACGCTGAACATCTTGCGCACACGTTAAACCCTGTTCCGCTTTTCGTAAGAGTAGGCCATTGTTTGCCGGTGGGAACAGATGACATGATTTTAAAAAACTGCATACACACGGGGACTGGATAAAAAAAGCACATGAATGCTTATTCTATTATCCTCGATATAAAAGAATGTAACCAAAAAAAAACTAACCAAAAAATCACACCTGACTTGATCTGTCACAAGGTTCATGTATGCCATGGACCCCTGCTTCCTTTGTTTCTACTATCAAAAAATTTTCTGGTAGTGGCAATGTCACCATTCTGTGGAGACCTCATTTGTTGCAGGAGGAAAAGGAGGAGGAGGGAAAATAGGGGCGGAGGTGGGGTGGGGTCCGGGTGAGTGAGGAAAGCCAAGGACGGACTTCTGTTTGTTGTTTGGGGAGGTTTTTTGCAGTACTTTTGTGCTCACAGAGTCTTCTAGTTGATCAGTTATATGTGATTGCTTGGATATATAATTTTTTTATTATTATATTCGGATGAACAAGGAGGAAGAGCGGTTGAGAGAACAATATATATATAGAGAGAGAGAGATAGATATATGTCTATATATAATATTCACACACACACACATATATATAATATACATACATGTATATACATATGCACACATATATAAAACATATATAAGATACATACACACATATATACATATATATACGTATATATGTGTATATATATATATATATATAATTCTGAAAACTGAAGTGGGATAGTAGTAGTAGCAGCAGCAGCAGCAGCAACAGCAGCAGCAGCAGTAGTAGTAGTAGTAGTAGTTAGTAGTAGTAGTAGTAGTAGTAGTAGTATAGTAGTAGTAGTAGTAGTAGTAGTAGTAGTAGTAGTATATTGTGTGTTAGAAAAAAGAGAGAGAGAAGGGGGCAAAAGCAGTAACACACAAAGTTAGAATGATAGACAAGACAGACATATAGATAAAACACATACAAAGATCTGTCACTCTACATTACACCCAAACAATCCACAAAAAATGTTAATACATAATGCCTGCTAAATGGAAGAAAAAGAAACGAAGGAAGAGACAGACAGACACAAACACAAAGGTAAAAAAGCAACAACAAAAAAAAGCTCAACACAATTTCTTCTTTCTCTATGGAAAAAAATAATGGCATTGGTCACACTACATTACACCCACACAACTCATAAACCTTTCATGCTCAGTACTTGCCATCAGGCCATGGACCAACAACCGTCACGCTTGACTCTAATAGCTTTACTGTCATCAGGTGCATGTGTAGTGTTGGGCCCCACTGCCTGCCTTCCTGACTCTATCTCTTCTGATATTAGTCAACTCCCTGGTACCAAGAGAGAGAGAGAGAGAGAGAGAGAGAGAGAGAGAGAGAGAGAGAGAGAGAGAGAGAGATTCTAGAGGACCTCCTGTTTGAGGTGTGTGGGGTGTGTGTGTGTGTGTGTGTGTGCGCGCGCGCGCGCACGCACACACACACACACACACACACACACACACACACACACACACACACACACGTTTCATGTTGATATAAATTCTTTGCTTCAACCAGGTTCAAGGGAGCAAAACTACTTGACAGTCAGTACATACATTAGTCAAGAGTTATTTCCCATTATGTATTCATTTTTTTTATAGCGAAGATTTTTATTTATTTCATTTATTTTATTCTTTTATATCGAGGATAATAGAATAAGCATCCATATACTTTTTTTATCTAGTCCCCGTGTGTATGCAGTTGTGTAAATATTGTCATCTGTTCCCACCGGCACACAATGGCCTTCTCTTACGAAAAGCAGAACAGGATTTAACGTGTGCGCAAGATGTTCTGCGTGCGTTTGCACACGTGGTCTCGGTTTTTAGTCTCATCCAAGGTCTTTCGGGGAGTGTGTAGTCAGCACTGATGTTAACTCCAGGGGAAAAATCCTCTCGAACGGGAATTGAACCCGGGTCATCAAATTGCAAGCGTAATGTTTTAACCACTAGGCTATCTCGTCCCCCACGTGTGTGTGTGTGTGTGTGTGTGTGTGTGTGTGTGTGTGTGTGTGTGTGTGTGTGTGTGTGTGTGTGAGTGTGAGTACATACATACATACATACATACATACATACATACATACATACATACATACATACATACATACATACATACATACATACATACATACATACATACATACATACACGCATGAATAAATACATACAAAGATAGAGATATGTATGTGTATGGATGTGGATTGCTACAAACCAGAATGAGAGGTATGATAAACTTACCTACTACCTTTTACTCAAAAGCAAGACGCTTTGCAACCCGACTCGATGATCAAACTCCCATAATAAAAAGGATTTTGTTCAAAGAAAAGTGCATGGATTAGTTTATCGATGGAGAAAGACAACTCAGTTTGAATCTGTCCCCCGAGTTCACAAAAAGCGTATCGCCTCCCCTGCATTTTGTGGCCATGTCACAACAGGAAAAACTTTTTTTTAATAGTCAGGAAATACTCTGAATGCCACAACGTGGATCCAGGCCAGATGAATGAATGAATGAACAAAGGCAAAGAAAAAAGGAAGGAAGGAAGAAAGGAAGGAAAGAGGGAAGGAATTAAGGAGGAAAAGGAAGGAAGTAAAGAGGAAAGGGAGAAAGGAAGGGAAAATGAGTTCCACAGCTTAGTAATTGAGTAGACTGAACATTTTTTTTTTGTATTTATGAATTTTTTCCACAAAAATCTACGACAAAGAAATAGACAGGCCAGCCGCCATGGCGCAGTGGTTAGCGCCTTTGATTTCGGACTGGAAGGTCGTGGGTTTGAATCCCATAAGAGTCATGGAGATTTTTCGGACTCCGGCCAGCTCCTACCCAGAGTGAGTGTGCTGTGGGCTCATCGGGAAATGAGTGCTCAAATTACCTGAGTAATTCTGCAGGTGTCTGTATCTCTCGGGCCTGGTTGACACAGTGATATATGATATTATATAGTAAGTGAAGAGTGCGATCCTCTCAATAAGTTTCAAAGCATATGCACTTTCCCAGCAGCATAATCACGTCATCCTCATTATCATTGATCATGCAGTTAAAGAAAATTGCCTCTGATTCGGTAGCCGCGGTTGCTCTGGTCTCGTAATGACTTCAGATTCAGTTTCCGCATACTCTGTGCCTGTGGTGAGTTTGTGTCAAAGCCTTTGGGGTTGGAGGTTCGTGGGGGACGGTCGTTGGAGGGACGTTGTAGTGGTTGCCACCTTGGGTGGGCAACTCACTCAGTCTGGCTCCGCGACTGAGCTAATAGTGTCGTAACTTAAGGGGTTTAGTGGGTGGTGTTCTGTAGAACAGGCACGACTGAACATCACCAAAGTGACCCACGGGCAGTGCAAGGCCTTTCTGGCTTGTGACCTCATGGTGGGCTGATACTGATGGGCTCCCTCTGGACTCCCAACCCTGAGGATGAGATATGATGAATCTGGGTATGGCTGTGGTGGGGTAATTGAAATGAGGGGCGTATGAACAGCAGGTCGCGGACGTCACAGAAAATGAGGCAGCAATAAAAAGAAGAAAAAAGAAATAGGCAAACGTAAATGGTATGTAAGTAGATGGTGTTGCAAAAAAAAAGTTTTCCGTGGTTTGATGTGTTAGAATCTTTGTGTTAAAAAAAATTCTTGTTACTTTTTTCTAAACAAAAAAGCCCATCAAAATAAGTAAACAAATCATGCATACGCGCGCGCGCGCACACACACGCACACACACACACACACACACACACACACACACACACACACACACACACACACACACACACACACACACACACACACACACACACACAACACACACACACACACACACACACACACACACTGACAACACAACAAAACAAAAACAAACAAAAAAAACCACCAAAAAACAGAAACAAACAAACAAAAATCACCCCCCAAAAAAGCGACAACACACAGAATATAGAGCAAAACACACAAAAAACCCTGACAAAACCTACATAACCATCATCATAAATTCTTCAGACCTTGCCTGACCAGTACAGTAACTAACTGACCAGGAAAACCCAACAAAAACCGCGCGGTAAATGTACGTTAGGGCGTGGTGTGGCTGACTCAGTATCTATACTTTGCATAAACACAACGCTGTGTGTGTTGACTTAGAATTTAGAGAGAGAGAGACCCCGGGCTGGATAGGAGGCATATTACAGCTACAGTAGACAGGCTTTGCAGCTTATTTTAAAAACGGATGCGGGGCTTCATATTATGCTTCTATGTCCACAAAGCGACTCGCTAGAAAGCTCAGCAGCAAACATGCTCACAAAGTTGTGTGTTGTCGTTTGTTGTTGCTTTGAGACTAAGAATGTCAAGATGTGAAAGCGGAACTTAGGTTGTTGTAGGTGTAAAATTGTTGTTGTTGTTTTTTTTATTGATTTGATTGAGCTTTTGTGACAGGCAAAATAAAAGAAAGGAAGAAAAAGTAATAGTAGTGTGTGTGTGTGTGTGTGTGTGTGTGTGTGTGTGTGTGTGTGTGTGTGTGTGTGTGTGTGTGTATGTGTGTGTGAATGTGTGTGTGTTATGTATGTATGTATGTATGTATGTATGTATGTATGTATGTATGTATGTATGTATGTATGTATGTATGTGCGTGCGTGCGTGCGCATGTGTAAATGTGTGTGTGTGAGTGTTATTAATAGACAGACAGACACAGTCAGAAGTAACGACTCGGAAAGTTTTAGGCTACACGAAGATCATAGTATAGGTCAACAGAGACAAAGACATTTGCTTTTCGTTTGTTTGCTTTAAAAAGAAAAAAGATTGGGAAGGGGCGGGGGGAGGGGGGGCGAGAGCGGAGACCGTACTTTTCAGTAAAACTGCAGACGCACAACTGGATGATTCAACTGGCCCCTTCTCATCCCCATAAAACAAGGCCTTCGCTATTTAGGGATCAAGGGGCCAAATCTCTACTTATTACTTCCTGAATAGAAAATGATGACTTTTATATACAAAGTGGAAAAAAAAGAAAGCTAAAAGGATGAAAAGGACTGTCAAGAGACTCTCTCTCTGTCTCTCTCTCTCTCTGTCTCTCTCTCTCTCTGTCTCTCTCTGTCTCTCTGTCTCTGTCTCTGTCTCTCTCCTCTCTCTCTCTCTCTCTCTCTCTCTCTCTCTCTCTCTGTCTCTGTTTGTCTCTCTGTCTCTCTGTCTGTATGTCTCTCTCTGTCTCTCTGTCTGTCTGTCTGTCTGTCTGTCTGTCTCTCTCTCTCTCTCTCTCTCTCTCTCTCTCATCTCTCTCTCTCTCTCATCTCTCCTTCTCTCTCTCTCTCTCTCTCTCTCTCTCTCTCTCTCTCATTGGGATGATACTACAAACCGAGGTCCTGTATTTAAACGCACGCTGAACATGGTTGTGAAGCAGTCGGGAATGGTTGTTACTTGACAATGTGGACTGATGCCACGAGGGTTTCCAACGCCAATGGTTTAGAGTAATGACTGTTCCATAAAATGAAACATATGGGATAGTACTGTCTTGCGTAGAGTTGTATTGTGTTGTGTCGTGTTGTGTTGTGATGTGTTGTGTTGGGTTGGGTTGCTTTGCGTTGGGTTGCGTTGCGTTGCGTTGCGTTGCGTTGTTGTGTTTTGTGTTGAGTTGGGTTGTGTTGTGTTGCGTTGTATTGTGTTGTGTTGTGATGCGTTGTACTAAACCGTATTGTAGAACTCTACACATTGCTGGCTTGGTGGTGTAGAGGTAACACACCAGCCTAGAAGACCAGAAGTGCAAATTCGATTCCCGTTTGTCCTCATCCACTAGGCCTTGAGTGGTGGTCTGGGTGCTAGTGTGTCAGAAGAAACGATAAACCGAGGTCCCGTGTACTACCCACGTTCAGTGTACGTAACAGAACCCACGGCAATGGGAGAGTGGTTCTTGGAGAAATTCTGTTTGGAAAAAAGTGACTCTGATAGGGAAACAAATACACCCGCGGACAGGAATTTTTTGTGATGGGTGGCGCTGGTTCTGTGGGGACGCAATCTCCTCGAGAAGAGCAGCCCAAATTTCACAGGTCCATGATTGAAAGTGGTTTACAATACAATACAATACAATACAATACAAGACAATACAATACAATACAAGACATTACAGTGCAATACAACACAGTACAGTACAATACAATATAATACGATACGATACAATACAATACAATACAGGACAGTACAGTACAGTACAGTACAGTGCGGTACAGTACAGTACAGTGCAGTACAGTACAGTACAACACAATACGATACGATACGGTACGATTCGATACGATACGATATAATTAGATATATTACAGTGCAAAAAATATAGAAACAAAATAATCACTAAGCAGCTTCGGCTGGCATACACCCTTCAATCACAGTATTTCAACACAATACAGAACACCTACCCATATCCCAAAAGAGGTGACAAGAATTAAAGAATCTGAATTTGAAAAAAACAACAACAAAAAACAATAAGCAAACCTAACTCCCACTTAACTTTCTTATTTTTTTAACGTTTTACACCACTGTAAGTCCAGACAGATTTCTCTGCGTGAAATTCTTCAAATGTGTGTCTTCACTGAACCTCAGTTTAATGTTTCATCAAAAAGACTAGCACCCATGCCACCTCTTAAGGTCCAGAAGGAACGGGAGGGGGGGTCGGGTATAATCGGGGAGCAAACCCGCGACTTCTCGCCTTCTTCTGAACACGTGCTTTACCTTTAGACCACCGATCCACCGACAGTATGATTATGATCATCCTACACCTATGTTATCTTCATGGGGTGTGTTTGCGAACGCATGCCAAACATCTTGCGCACACGTTAAAACCCGTTCCGCTTTTCGGAAGATCAGGCTATTGTTTGCCGGTGGGAACGGATGACTAAATTTACGGAGACTGGACGTAAAAAAGCACAGAAGCGCTGATTCCATTATCCTCGAAATAAAAGAATAAATACATAGATAAATATTTGTCTGTTTTGTGGCTCACGACCAGCTAAAACAAAAACAAAAACAAAACATGATTAAACAAACACACACGAGAAAAAAATCCCAACCAAACAATATTGTTTTTGAATGTGCTTGAGGTATACTGTAGGCCTAGCAGAGATATGCTATGCTTAAGACATTCTCTTATATAATAATGTATGAGTTTCTCCCTCAGCCCAACCTCACCCCCACCCCTACCCATACCCCTACCCAGACTCTCACTCCCCCAACTCCACCCCTGACGTAAGCGTACACAGGTATCGGTGAAGAAGTCTGGTTTATTTCTCTTCGTATGATCAGCTGACTCCATGTTTTTGACTTTCTGCAGTATTGATATAAGGAAACTACATGTTTCTGACTTTCTACAGAATTGATATAAGCAGACAACATGTTTTTGACTTTCTACAGAATTGATATAACCAGACAACATGTTTTTGACTTTCTACAGAATTGATATAGGCTAACCAGACGACATGTTTCTGACTTTCTACAGTATTGATACGGCAGACATCGCTGAATCCATCATGCCCCTCCTTAATTCTGCACATCTTACACACGAGTCCTGAGCTTGTCATACATGCTGTCATATATTACACCGAACAAACTGAGTGCACGCTTGAGTGTGCTTATTAATCAAACTACAAACCTACAAGTACAAGTGTACCAAAAGAACCAAAACCAGAGTACACGTGCAAGATTTTCACGGGGCAAAATTTCAGTACTAACCTATCGAACACGTGTTTAAGGATTACACACAAAACACGGGACACGGGATTGCTCTTTAAGAACTCTTCCAACGGTTCTCTGTCCTTAAACGTCTTCAAACAAAAGCCGTTTTAACGAACAAACTGGTCTCAAGAGTCTGCTTCTCCAGTCCACTGATTGTGACCAAAGGGCCCTTCATACCGCACCAGTCACTGGGCAAACAAGGGCCTGAACGTCCTGTTAAAGACGCCCTGATTGGTCTACACGAATGTTAAAGACGACCTGATTGGTCTGTATGATTGTTAGAAATGACCTGATTGGTCGGTCCACTTGTGATCAACATAAAGGCTTGGTCAAGTATTGTTCTTGTTAAGGTCAAGATTCCTCCTTGTCTGTCTATCTGTAGGCCTTGTTGACATGTGGATTTTCCGTCAGATTGGTTTGAATGATTGAAGGTGTTCGATTTTCTTGACGTCCGTTAAACTGTTCAACTAGTAACTCCGCGTTTCGTTTCTATGGCACCGTGACCATTTAATAAAGGTAATGGATTGAAAACAACGACATTGAAAATGATAGAAACAAGAAAACAACAGCAACGAAAACAACAAATATGACTCAGAGTTAATTGCAAATAGGCACAAAAACTCGGTGAAGCTAAAAAAAAAAAGTTGTGAACATTTTCCTTTAATTTTCAGATGAAAACTATTTTTATATATAGCAATCAAACACTCATTTGTTTGAAGTGGCTAAACTCTCCAGGATCTGTTTTAGTGACTTGGCCGGATATAGAGGAACATAAAGCTGACCTCCCCAAAGCTCTGCTCCACACAAAAAAAGAACAAGTGAGGTAGACAGTTTGAAGGACTTGAGGCCAAGTCTCTATCCATACCGCCTAAGCATTCCTTGAGAAGTCTGGTGAAAATGAAGAAAGGTTGGTATATATCTTTTATAACCGCTGATTTTATTGAAACCCTGAAATATTAATGCTACATAGCTCTCACGAGTAACTCAGTATTTGATGAAACTGATTTAACAGATACCATTATATCATTCGGTTCAGACTCTCTGTCTCTTGTCTCTGTCTCTGTCTGTCTCTCCCTCTCTCCCTCTCTCTCTCTCTCTCTCTCTCTCTCAAAATAAAGATTATTCATCATTCATTCTCTCTCTGAAAAAAACTGTGTGAATACTTTTCTGTAACCTTTGAAAAATAAAGATCATTTATTCATTCATTCATTCATTCATTCATTCATTCATTCATTCATTCATTCATTCATCAATTCTTCTCTCTCTCTCTCTCTCTCTCTCTCTCTCTCTCTCTCCTCTCTCTCTCTCTCTCTCTCTCTCTCTCATCTAATGCATTTACATTTCATCAAACCAGGAAGCTGGTAAAAACCCCATGCAAACACAATTCAAACCCTGTTTGAACAGACATGTAGACATAGCAATGCCTGCGTTAAAATAGAGAACTACACGTTTGCAAAACATAGACCCCGCTGACTCGATCTACACAGAGGATTCAAGCTAGCCTGAATAAAATAATGGAGGAGGGGGAGATAGGGGGTAGGCTAGTTGTAAAATTTTGGGCTTGTGATTTGATGGCACTGGATCAAGCCACCATCAGTACTGACTCCATGCTCCAAAAGTCCTTTGCACGATGCTATAAACCGAGACCCCGTGTGCGAACGCACGCAGAACATCTCGTGCACATGTTAAAACCCGTTCCGCTGTTCGGAAGAGTAGAATATTTGGTGCCAGTAATTAGGACGGATGACTAACGACAACAAAAGAAATGCACACTGGTGTTGTGTTTAGACATCATCCCCCAAAGTCCCAACGTGGCTACCTTAATGGTGGGAAAAACGGTCACAGTCGCAAAAATCTCATTATTTGTGAACCTCAGAGCTCAAGCAGAGAAACGACAATAAAAAATGTTAAACCAACCAACCAAATGAAACAAAACCCTATAAAGTTATCATGGAACCATGTACATCATCTTTCAAGTCCACATCACAAAAGAAATGGAAAAAGTCACCAGAAGAACTGATGCACTCACTGTCATTTTCTAAAGAGCTTTGATAGTCTTCAATAAACGAAACCTAGAACTGTACCTAGAATCATACAGTCACATTGTCAGATCAGCCATCTGGTAAACCTAGAATTGTACAGTCACATGGCCAGATCAGACACCTGGCAAACCTAGAATCGTACAGTCACATTGTCGCATCAGACACCTGGCAAACCTAGAATTGTACAGTCACATTGTCGCATCAGACACCTGGCAAACCTAGAATTGTATGTACAGTGAAACCACCATGTCAGCCACTAGGGAAACCTAGAATTGTATGTACAGTTACATCGCTGGATCAGACACCTGGCCTTGCAAAGATCATCCTGCAACTTCCCCCTGTATCTTACTTTTACTCATGGCAGACTTTTCTACGTGAAATTCAGGATGGTTACATTTAAAAGAGTGGGTCGCCATCAGACCAGCCCTACCCATTAAATTAAAAAAAATCCTGTCTGCCTGTGTTTTTCTTCCCTATGAGAGTGGCACTTTATAACATAACTTTACCAGGTACAACTCATTTGTTGCTGTGGGCTCTTTCATGAGCTCATTGCCATCAGCAACAATAATTCATAAAACAAAAAAGAAGCGAACTAACAACCCACCACCACCCCACCATCCCCCCCCAAAAAAAAAAAGAGAAAAAACAAAACAAAACTAGCACCCAGACCACTACTCTAGTGAAAAACAGGACAAAATTGGGTGCACACGGGAATCGAACCTGTAATATCTCGCTTGCTAGACAGATGCTAGTGCTGACTCCACTCTCCCCCAAAAGTCATTCAAATGAGACTGTAAACCGAGGCCCCATGTGCGAACCCACGCAGAACATCTTGCTCACACGTTAAATCCTATTCCGCTTTTCGTAAGAGTAGGCCATTGTGTGCCAGTGGGAACAGAAGAAAACTTTTTTTTAACTGCATACATAAGGGGACTGGTTGAAAAAAGCACATGAGTGCTTATTCCATTATCCTGGATATATAAAAAAAGAAAAGAAAGATGCCTTGCTGTACCAAGGCCACATATATTATTTGATTTGATTTGATTGATTGATTCTTTTACATCGAGGATAATGGAATATGCACTCTTGTGCTTTTTTCACATCCAGTCCCCGTGTGTATGCAGTTTTGTAAATGTCATCTGTTCCCACCGGCACACAATGGCCTACTCTTACGAAAAGCTGAACAGGATTTAACATGTGCGCAAGATGTTCTGCGTGCGTTTGCACGCAGGGAGTAAAGGGGGAGGGGGGGGGTAGGAGAAGCAGACGACAGTAGACAATGCGGGAAGACAGCACTCAGGCCAAGCGCATTGGCTTGACCTCTATCCTCTATCGATCCGAAGACGAGGAAGCAATAAAAACAACAGTTAATTGTCTGGGAGCCGGGGTCACGATAGTCTCACTTTCGTTGTTAAAGCACTGGCTGGTCTTTGTTTCGCATTCATTGTCTTCTTTCAAGTCATTTTTTTCCGGTGGACTCTAAAAATTTTTTAATAAAAAATATTAAGTCATGAAATTTTCATCGCAGGGTTTATGTTCTGCTTTACCCATTGTGTTAATGTGCTTAGTTGTTACAGAATACTCGTATGCAGCTTGTGATTTAAATGTTAAAATCACTTGTGTGTGTGTGTGTGTGTGTGTGTGTGTGTGTGTGTGTGTGTGTGTGTGTGTGTGTGTGTGTGTGTGTGTGTGTGTGTGTGCCCTCAGCTAGAGCCCCGATGTTCACTAATGATGAGATTTGGAGTATACAACCGTTCGTCCACCATTAATATAATTATCCGCATTTCAACTTCGAAAATGATGTCTCGACACAACACCAATGTGCATGGGTTTTTTTTTAGGGGGGTTAATGTTTGCATCAGTAATTACCGGCACGCAATGGCTTACTCTCCTTAAAGGCGGAACGGGTTTTAACTAGTGCGCAAAACATTCTCTTTGTATTCTTACACTGAATTTCGGTTTATAGTTTCACCCGAAGGATTGTTGGGGGGAGGGGAGGATGGGGGGGGGGGGGGGGGGGAGAGAGGGGAGTGGAGTCGGTGCTGATGTCAACTCCACGAGGAAAATCCCCTTCGAACAGGCGTCTTAGTGGTGGCTCAAAACTGGGCCATTACATACCTGTCGAGTTCAATGCTCTGTCCACTTGACTATAACCCCTACCCCGCACCATCAGCCACCACTCATAAAAAGATTTGTATACATTTATGACAAGTTATAATATACAATAATAGTTCGGGCTACAAAATAAATAGTAAAACAATTGCGCCTCCTCTCCTCCTTCTCGTCTCATTCATTCACCTGGTCACTTCTTATCATCATCATAAAACAAGTTAAGATCTTTGCTATTTAGGGATCGAGGGGGGAAAAACTCTACTTACTTCTTGAATAGAAAATAATGACTTTTATACAAAGTGGGAAAAAAAGAAAACTAAAGGGATGGAAAGGATTGTCAGGAGACTCTCTGTCTCTGTCTCTGTCTGTCTGTCTGTCTGTCTGTCTGTCTGTCTGTCTCTGTCTCTGTCTCGTCTCTCTCTCTCTCTCTCTCTCTCTGTCTTCTCTCTGCTCTCTCTCTCTCTCTGGGATGGTACTACAAACCGAGGTCCCGTATGTAACCACACGCAGACCATCTTACACGCATTATTTAAACCTGCACCGCCTTTCAGAAGAGTAGGCCATTTGAGCCTGTAGGAACGGGTGGTAGATTTTGACAGACCTGCATGAACACAGGGACTGCATATAAAAAGCACACAGATGCTGATTCAGCTATCCTATAATTGCATTTGTACACACACACACACACACACACACACACACACACACACACACACACACACACACACACACACACACACACACACACACACATACGCACGCACGCACGCACACACACACACACACTCTCTCTCTCCTCTCTCTCTCTCTCTCTCCTCTCTCTCTCTCCTCTCTCTCTCTCTCTCTCTTCTCTCCATTTTGTGTCTTCTACCCCCCCAACCCCCCCCCCCCCAACCCATCTTTCTACCTGTCTGGTCAAGTTAGTTGCGCATAAAGAAAGTACCATTCCGACTTCACCTTTTTTTTAAAGAGTTTTTGCCTCTCTCTTTTTTTCTCTTTCTTTCTTCTTTGTTTCTTTTTGTTTGTTTCTTTAGCATGGCTTCTATTCACCTTTCTAAGATTATTTTAGTTTTCTTTCTATGTTTTATTTTTCTTTATTAATTTGTTTTCGGTTTTCTTTTTAAATTCTTCCGTCCACCTTCTTTCTAAGATCGTCACTCTATTTCATTCTATTTTTTTCTTTGTTCGTTTATTCTTCTTCTTTTTTTTCCTTTTGTTTGTGTTTGTTTTCTAAGTCCTCCGTCCACCTTTTTGAAGATTGACGTTTTTCTTCTCTTCGTTTTTTCTTCTCTTTTTTTTTTACTTTGTTTTTTATTCTTTGGTTTTTCTCTCTTTTTTTTTTTACTTTGTTTCGTATTCTGTGTTTTCTCTCCTTTTTTTCTTTTTGTTTCTTCTTCTTTTGGAGGTTTTTTTTGGTTTGGGTTTTTTTTTCTTTTTTTTCAAGTCTTCTGTGTCCACTTGCGCCGACAGGTGAGAGATTATCAAACACAAGGTGTGACACTGGTCAACATACCTTCCCCCGCCTGTCTCCAAGATAGGGAGGCCACAGGTAAGGTAGGCCTATACACCAACACACGTAGCAACCATCGGCATGGCCCTGTCAGCTCAGGGATCAGAGACTTGTACATGGATAATATAAGGCTTTGATATCATCGTATGTGGTTTCGAGAACACACACATGCACACGCGCGCGCGTGCA
>CM060316.1:93225114-93227614 GCA_030674155.1 Stramonita haemastoma | reverse complement strand
GTAGCAGCAGTAGCAGCAGCAGCAGCAGCAACAGTAGTAGTAGTAGTAGTAGTAGTAGTAGTAGTAGTAGTAGTAGTAGTAGTAGTAGTAGTAGTATGCAGTAGCAGTGGTAGTGGTAGTGGCAGCAGCAACAGTAGTAGTAGTAGTAGTAGTAGTAGTAGTAGTAGTAGTAGTAGTAGTAGTAGTAGTAGTAGTAGTAGTAGTAGTAGTAGTAGTAGTAGTAGTAGCAGCAGCAGCAGTAGCAGTAGCAGTAACAGTAGAAGCAGTAGAAGCAGTAGTAACAGTAGTTCTTCTTCTTCTGCTGCTGCTGCTACTACTACTTTCACAAAGTTCTGAAAAGAAATCATTGCCAGGCATCCCGGAAGTCGAAATGCAGATACCTCAATGATGGGTGGAAATGGTCGAATGCGCAAATTCTCACCATTGGTAAACCTCCGAGCTGTAGCCTAGGGACAAAAAAAATGGCCAGACGATTTCTTTCTCAAGGTCAGAGCTTCTGAAAGAAACAAGCAAAACAAAACAAAACAAAAACAGAAGAAAATCAAAAATAAACTAAACTAAAAAGAAAGACACAACGACATAAAGAGACATGTAAAAAAAGAGAAACACACGAGTAATAAAAGGCAGTAAACCAAGCTAACCTTCTTTTGTTACATAACTAACCCCCTACCCACCCCCACCCCCACCCCCACCCCCAAACACAGAGAGAGAGAGAGAGAGAGAGAGAGAGAGAGAGAGAGAGAGAGAGAGAGAGGAGAGAGAGAGAGAGAGAGAGAGAGAGAGAGAGAGAGAGAGAGAGAGAGAGAGAGAGAGAGAGAGAGAGAGAGAACAAGTAAGAAAAAGTGACATCGAAAGAAAAAAGCGGCAAAAAGTTATAAAAACAAATTAAAAAAAAACATCAATGTACAAAAAAAAAAGAAAAAAAGTGAAGGGTGGGTGGGTGGGCAGTTGTATGGGAAGGGTGGGGTGGGTGAGGTGGAAGGGGGCAAAAACGCTCTCCAATGTACTGGGCAAGGCCAAACCGGGTAAAGCCCTACCCCTTTTTTAGCAGGAGGCGGGGTGTGTACGGGGGTATCGGCCTCACCACGCCACAGCCAGGGTCAGGGGAAAGTGCGAGAACCATTCTGTGGCTTTTGTTCCCTCCACTCCTCCACTCCTCTCCACTCCACTTCACTTCCCTCCAGCAGACGGTTCTTTACCTGTCAGCTTACCTGTGTCTACAGGTCTGTAGTGCCATTGTTATTTCCGTTGAATGATCTTTTTAGTACAAGGAGGGTTTCTTGTTTTCCCACATTTCTGTTTTGGAGTCAGATTTGTGGTTGGTTTGGGGTTGGGGTTTTTTTGGTCAGCTTTTTGATTCTATGATCAAGTTAACTTTGCCCAGCGACCACAATCATCGTTGAGTTACCACTTTGAATGAATGACAGCTAAAATCTGGATGGTGACAGCTAATGACTTGCAAGGTAAGAGAGATATATTTTGTGGCTTCTTTTTGAAAAGAATGTGTATGGTGCAAATTTACCCTTTGATGTCTTTGGAGTAGAAGTTTGAAGAGGTTTGGCATTATCATTCCATGATCAAGTTCATTATTTATTTGTGGGGGGGTTTTACGTGTCTCACCATGAAAATAAATCATGGTGTAGGATGCATTAAAATATTCAATATTAAAGATCGCAACAAGAAAAGAAAACATGCACACAACAACAAAGCAAGACAAAGAAAAGAAAAGACCCAAAGAAACTATTAGTGCAACAAAAGGAGATAAACTAACTGTTTGGTTACATAACCAAACTTACCCTTGTTGGCAATAAAACGGCAACTTTTGTACAGGGTTACATGATATAATAGGCCAAAGCTTTTTATTGAAGAAATCATCATGCGATCTTCTTGACATATGGAGAGAAACTTCGGATAACAGAACGTTTGTGTCTTCCTCTTAACTGTCTATCCACTAAAAAGTGATTTTAGACAGGAAGAGAACAAAAACCACCCTCTCGAGGGCAAAAGTTCATCAAACAATCTTGTTCTTTGGTGCCAAAACTTTTCCTAAGGCACACATCTTGACATAATTACTGTAATGTACTCATACAATTCGATTGTGGTCTAAGAGAGAGGGAAAGAGAAGGAGAGAGGGGCTTGCGAAGGTATTGAATGCTATGCAAACCTTTATTCAGTACTGCAGTAGGGGGGTTCTGTTAGATTTTCTCAGTTCTGTTAAGACTACAGGGGGTGAGACAGTTTATGCGGCGAACGTTCTTGTGATGTCTTAATTTTGTTTTACCAGATTGTTGTTGGCTGTTTTACGTTCCTAACATGTGATTTGATGTAGTGCTCACTTAATGGTATGTTCACACACACACACACACACACACACACACACACACACACACACACACACACACACACACACACACACACACACACACACACACACACACACACACACACACACACACACAGAGAGAGAGAGAGAGAGAGAGAGAGAGATCATTTTTTTAAT
>CM060316.1:93184767-93212514 GCA_030674155.1 Stramonita haemastoma | reverse complement strand
TTATAAAATTTTTTGTTTCTGTAAAATAGGCGTTGCTATCCGAAATGACTTTGGAAAAGATTTTCCCAACAACAAAGTCGAACCCGAGTGTACATTTCCATTTTTTCATTTCGTCTTGTTGTGTAAAATATTTGACCCAAATCTTTTTTGAATTTTGAGCTTTTTTTGGAGCCAAAAAAAAGTTTAAAGCCAGTAAAAGCTTTACAATGTTCTTTTAAAAACAATAAAAAATAGAAAATTGAGCGCGCCCTGGGGGTGTGTTGTTGTGGTGTGTGTGTGTGTTGTGTGTTGTGTGTGTGTGTGTGTGGTGGGGTGTGGGTGTTTGGGTGGTGGGGTGTGGTGTGGGTGGTGTGGTGTGGTGTGGTTGTGTGGTGTGGTGTGGTGGTGTGATAGGAGAGGTGCCTATTGTTTTTAGGATTAATCTTGCCCATTCAGTATAAGAAAAAGTCCTCATATTCCCAAAAGCGGGGATATGAAAAAAAAGCCCTTTACTTTGGAACCAAATAATTAAATAGAAAAAAAAATTTTAATACATTGTAAGCAAAATTTCAAGAAAGAAAATACTTGGGAAAACTATTTCAACTGGAGGAAGATCTTTATATTTCGAAAAACCTTTGGGTCCCAACAAAAAAGGTAAAAAAAAAAATTTTATTTTTTAAATAGAAAATAACTCAATAAAAAAGGTTTTTTCCCCTAATTTTGACACAAAATTCAATTAAAAGAAAGAATGTTAAAAATTGATACCGCTAACTTTTTATGAACGAAAGAAATTTTTTGTTTGGGACATCAAATAACTCCCCAAAAAACTTTTTTATGATTTGTGCAAAACAATCTTTGAAGGGGAGACTTCAACCTTTACACAAACTGAATAGGAAGGGGGAAAACACAAAATTTAAAATCCTCAAAAAAAAAGAAAAAAGGGTTTTGGAATTTGATGCCCAAATTTAAAAAACAAAAGAAGGAATTTTATACTCCCCTACCAAAAAACTCAACATTAGAAAAATATTCAATGAAAAAACTTGGATTAAAATTTAAAAGTGAAAGACAGATGTTTATTTTGAACCAAAATTCTAAATGTAGCTAAAAAAATTTTAGAAAAAAATGGAACAAAAATAAAAAAACCTTTAGCAATGGTAACAGCTTTAAAGGATATTGGGGAAAGAGCTTTACACCCTTTATTCACCCAATAACAAAGGGGTAAGGAATCTACACTCTAACAGTAATAAAACAATGTGAAATAACTGTATACTTTGTAAAAGCTTATTTGAATGGAGGAAACCTTTTGGTTTTTTCTAAAAAAACCTGATAAAAAACTTTAATATTAAGGGAAAAAACCCTTGTACTTTTTACAGTTAACTGAAGAAATGGCCCCTTCCCTTTAATAAAAAATCACTCCCATTGGGAAAGAATTTATATTACTACAATCTAGCCGATGGGAGGAAAAAAAACTTTACAACTGATGCCAATACCGTAAAGGAAAGATTTTAGCCTTAAAAGCCTCAAACCCAAAAAAACGAAGGAAAGTTTTCTATACTTTTTAAGTATCCCCCTGTCAATATGAAGGGGAAGGGGGTTTAGTTTAAATACAAATCGTATAAAGGGAAAATTAAATTGATACTAGATTAGTTTGGGCAATTTTTTTAACTCGTTCCGCGAGCTAAATACCATAAAACACTTTTTCTTTGATTCCAACGACCAAACTAAAGGGAAAAGGGAAAGAGACTTCCCCTTTGTTTACTACTAGCTCAATATGAAGAAAAAAACTTAAATAGCGGACACCCTATGAGGTTTTTGATTTTAAAAATTAAGCAGAAACAAAAAATACTACAAAATATGGCAAATTTTGATAGGAAAGGGAAAAATACCTTTTGATTAATAGTATGCTTCACAAACTAACATTTTTAAAATGTCACGAACTTGAATTATTTTTTTCTTTTAGTTGTCCTTGCAACTAAAAAGCGTGTGGAAATGAGGGAAGAAAACTGACAGAGCGGTGTTTGAAGGGGGTATGTTTCTCCTCACAGTTTAAAAAAAAAAACCCCAAAACCCTTTTGTGTAGGTAGGGAGGGGGGCGGGGCAGCCTGATTGGGTTTGGGGTTTTTGGGATTGCGTCATGACATGCTGCCCCGGGTTCGAATTCGTTTAAGGGGATGTTTTCCTCTGGAGTTTAAAACAAGCCGTCCACAACCCCCTCCCCCCCCCAGATTTTATATATAAATAATAATATAAAAAAAATATTATATATATAAAGAGAGAAGAGAGAAGAGAAAAGAGGGGAAGAGAGGGGGGAGAGAGGGGGAAGGGAGGGGAGAGGAGAGATCAAGTTTAAAACTTTTTTTATATCGGGTAATGGGAAAAAGCATTTTGTGCTTTTTTTCATCCATCCCTGTGGATGCAGTTTTGTAAAAACTTATCGTTCCCACTGGCACCAATGGCCCACTTAAAAAAAAGCGGAGCGGATTTAACGTGTGTGCAAGATGTTTACATGCGTTCGCACACGGGGCCCTCGGTTTAAAGTCCCAGGGGAAAGGATTTTGGTGGAGAGAAGAAGGGGAAGAGAGAGAGAGAGAGGAGAGGAGAGAGAGAGGAGAAAAAGAGAGGAGAGAGAGGGAGAGAGGTACATTTTTAGGGAAAAAAAATGCCAGCGGGAAAGTAATAATTTTTTAAAGTAATGGGGGGGTAATGTTTGGGTGGCGATGTGCCCCCCTTTGGGGCAGCTTAAATTTTTGCACAGAAAAATTTACCAAACAAACTAACTATGCGATGTGATGTGATGCGATGCGGATGGCACGGCACGCTTGCACCCGACCCGGGCTGCCGACCCGACCCGCCCGACACGACGCGACGCGACCCCACATGGGAAACGACCCGACCCGACCGAAAACGCGTGACCGTACACGACGCGACCCCAAACCCCCACGGCGCGGGAAGGCAGGGACAAAACGACACACCCCCAAAAGGTAAACGGAAAAAAAAATTTGGGCCCATTTACGGGTTGTGAAATTCCCTTCCCGCTGCAAAATGTGCGAAATCCCCCCAGCGAGTCACTGGGCAGTGCAGTGTTCCACGGTGAAGTGTTCCGCGGTGAAGGGGTTTCCCCGTGAGTGTTTCCCTGGGGAAGTGTTCCGTGGGGCAGCGTTGTATGGTTTTTGTCCCTGCGGTGTGCCATGTGATTAGCATGCCGAAAAGGAGAGCAGTTGTAGAAACAATATTAAAAAAGGGGTCCCCGCTAAAGTGAACTCTTCCCCGGCATGCCCAATTACCCTTTGGGGGGGCAGGTGCACCCCAACCAGGCCATTTACCCACAAAAAACCAGCTCACCCGCTACCTGGAAAAACAGAAGGCCGCCCGTACACATTACCCCCAAACACGTCGAAAAAAAACTCCAGTCCCCCCATCCGGAGGGGGATAAGAGAGAATCCCCCACGCCGGAAGAGCTATCAAGTGGACAATCAGAATTTTAAATTTTCACTGGGAAAAGGACCCCCAAAAAAAAAGGGGGGAAAAAAAAAAATTTTTAAAAAAAAAAGGGGGCCTTTTTGGGGGGGTTTGGGGGGAAAAAAAAAAATTTTTTAAAAATTTAAAAAAACTTTTTTTAAAAAAAAACCCAAAAAAACCCCGGGGGCCGGGGGGGGGCCTTTTTTTTCCCCCCCTTTTTTTTAAAAAAATTTAAAAATTTTAAAAAGGGGAAAAGGGGGGGTTTTTTTTTTAAAAAAAAAAAATTTTTTTTGGTTTTTTTTTGGGGGGGGGGGGGGGAAAAGGGGGGGGGAAAAGGGTTAAATTTTTTAAGGGGGGGGCCCCCTTTTTTCCCCCCCTTTTTTTTTTTAAAAAAACCCCGGTTTTTCCCCCGGGGGGTTTTTTAAAAGGGGGGGGGGGGTTTTTTTTAAAAAAAAAAAAATTTTTTAAATTTTTTTGGGGTTTGGGGGGGGGTTTGGGGGGGTTTTTTGGGGGGGGGGGTTTTTTTTTAAAAAGGGGTTTTTTTTGGGGGGGGGGGGTTTTTTTTTTTTTTTTTGGTTTTTTTTTTAAAAAGGGGTTTTTGGGGGTTTTTTAAAAATTTTTTTGGGTTTTTTTTTTTAATTTTAAAAATTTTGGGGGGGTTTTTTTTTTTTTTGGGTTTTTTTTTTTTTGGGGGTTTTTGTTTTTTTTTTTTTTTAATTTTTTTTTTTTTTTTAATTTTTTTGTTTTTTTTTTTTTTTTTTTTTTTTTTTTGGGAAAAAATTTTTTTTTGGGGGGGGGGGGGTTTTTTTTTGGGTTTTTTTTTTTTTAATTTTTTTTTTTTTTTTGGGGGGGGGGGGGGGTTTTTTTTTTGGGGGGGGTTTTTTTTTGGGGTTTTTTTTGGGTTGGGGGGGGAAAAAAAGGGGGTTTTTTGGGTTGGGGGGGTTTTTTTTTTTTTTTAAAAAAAAGGGTTTTTTTTTTTTTTGGGGGAATTTTGGGGGGGGAAAGGGGGGGGGGTTTTTTTTTTTTTTTTTTTTTTGGGGGTTTTTTTTTGGGGGGGGGTGGGGGGGGTTTTTTTTTTTGGGGGGTTTTGGGGGGGGGTTTTTTTTTTTTTTTGGGGGGGGGTTTTTGGGGGGGGGGTTTTTGGGGGTTGGGTTTTTGGGGGGGTTTTTTGGGGGGGTTTTTTTGGGGGGTTTTTTTTTTTTTGGGAAAAGGGTTGGGGGGGGGGGGGGGGGGGTTTGGGGGGGGGGGGGGGGGGTTAGGTTTTTTTTTTTTTTGGGGGGGGGTTTTTTTTTTTTGGTTTTTTTTTTTTTTTTTTTTGATTTTTTTTTTGGGGGGAAATTTTTGGGGGGGTTTTTTGGGGGGGGAAAAAAGGGGTTAAAAAAAAAAAAAAAAAGGGGGGGGGGGGGGGAAAAAAAGGGGTTGGGGGGGGGGGGGGGGGGGGGGTTTTTTTGGGGGGGGGGGGGGTTTTTTTTTGGGGGAAAAGGGGAAAAAAAAAAAAAGGGGGGGGGGGGGGGGGGTTTTTGGGGGGGTTTGGGGGGGAAAAAAAAAAAAAAAAGGGGGGGGTTTTAAAAAAAAAAGGGGGGGAAAGGGGAAAAAGGGGGTTTTTTTTTAAAAATTATTTTTTTAAATTAAAAATTTTTTTTGGTTTTTTTGGGGGGTTTTTTCCGGGGGGAAAAGGGGTTTGTGGGGGGAAAAAAAAAAGGGGGGGGGGGGGGGGGGGGGGGGGTTTTTTTAAAAGGGGTTAAAAAAGGGGGGAAAAAGGGGGTGGGGGAAAAAAAAAAAAAAAATTTTTTTTAAAAAAAATTTGGGGGGGGGGGGGGGGGGTTTTTTTTTTTGGGGGGGGGGGGGGGAAAAAAAAAAAAAAAGGGGAAAAAAAAAATTTTTTTTTTTTAAAAAAAATTTTTTTTTTTTTTTTGGGGGTTTTGGGTTTTTTTTTTTTTTGGGGGGGGGTTTTTTTGGGGGGGGGGGAAAAAACCCAAGAAAATTTTTTTTAAAAAAAAAAATTTTTTTTTTAAAAAAAATTTTTTGGGTTTGGGGGGCCCCCAAAAAAAAAAAAAATTAAAAAGGGGGGGGTTTTTTTTTGGGGGGTTTTTGGGGGGGGGGTTTGGGAGGGGGGGGGGGGGTTTGGGGGGAAAAAAAAATTTTTTTAAAGGGGGGGGGGGGAAAAAGGGGGGGGGGGGGAAAAAAAAAAAAAAAAAAAAAAAAACCCCCCCCCCCCCCCCTTTTTTTTTTTTTTTTTTTTTTTATTTTTTTTTTTAAAAAATTTTTTTTTTTTTTTTTTTTAATTTTTTTTTTTTTTTTTTTTTTTAAAAAATTTTTTTTGGGGGGGGGGGGGGGGGAAGGGGGGGGGAAAAAGGGGGGGGGGGGGTGGGGGGGGGGGGGGGAAAAAGTGGGGTTTTTGGGGTTTTTTTTGGGGGGGGGGGGGTGGGGGGGGGGGGGGGGAAAAAAAAAAAAAAAAGGGGGGGGGGGGGGGTTTTTTTTTTTTTTTTTTTGGGGGTTTTTTTTTTTTTGGGGGTTTTTTTTTTTAAAGGGGGTTTTTTTTAAGGGGGGGGGGGGGTTTTTTTGGGGTTTTTTTAAAATTTAAAATTTTTGGGTTTTTTTTTTTTTTGGGGGAAAAGGGGGCCTTTTTTAAAATTTTTAATCTTTTTTTTTTTTTTTTTTTTAAAAAAAAAAGGGAAAAAAGGAAAAAAAAATTTTTTTTTTTTGGAAAAAAAAAAAACCCAAAAAAACCCCAAATTCCCGGGAAACCCAAAAAAAAAAAAAAAAAAAAATTCCCTTTTTTTTTTTTTCCCCAAAATTAAAAAGGGAAAAAAAAAAAAAAAATTTTTTTTTTTTTAAATTTTAAAAGGGGAAAGGGGGGGCCCAAAAGGGAGTGGGGGGAAAAAGGGGGGGGGGGGTTTTTTCCCCCCCCCCTTTTTTTTGGGGGTTTTTTTAAAAAACCCCCAAAAAAACCCCCCCTTTTTCCGGGTTTTGGTTAAAAGGGTTGGAAAAAAAGGGGGGGTTTTTTTAAAATTTTAAAAATTTTTTTGGGAAAAAAAAAGGGGAAAAAAAAGGGGGGCCCCTTAAAAATGGGAAAAAACCCAAAAAAACCGGGCCCTTTAAGGGGGGGTTTGCAACCCCTTTTTAAAATTTAAATTTTAATTTCCCCCTTTTAAAAATTTTCCCCCCCCTTTTCCCCCCTTTTTTTTGAAAAAATTTTTAAAGGGAAAAAAATTAAAACCCCCCTTTTTTTCCCCCTTCCCCCCAAAAACCGTTGGGGGAAAAGGGCCCCTTGGGGGGTTTTTGGGGGGCCCTTTTTTTTTCCCGGGGGCCCCCCCTTTTTTCCCCCTTTTTTTTTTCCCCGGGGGGGGTTTTTTTTTTTTTCCCCCCCCCCGGGGGGTTTCCCCGGGGGTTTTTTGGGGGTTTTTTTGGGGGGGTTTTTGGGTTTGGGTTAAGGGGGGGTTTCCCCGGGGGGCCCCCTTTTTTGGGGGGGGTTTTTGGGGGGTTTTTTTTTGGGGGGGGTTTTTTTGGGGGGGTTCCCCCCCCCTTTTTTTAATTTTTTTTTTTTTTTTGGGGGTTTTTCCCGGGGAACCCTTTTGTGTACGGGTGGTTCGGTTGTTAAAGTTTAAAATGGGGTTTTTTGGGGCCCCCAAAAATGGAAAAGATGGGAAATGTGAGACTGAGGTTACACGTGTGAACATGATGCACGCAGCATAGACAGGTTGTACTCGGTACAAAGATACCTGTGAAGAATGCAAGGTAGCCCTTTCATGGAAGGAGGCTTTGCAATTCTTACCTTTCACATGCTGCTGCATGTTGAATGTCCGATGTCCACAGAGACCCCAGTCCTCACTGCTCTCATCGCATTTGATCCCTGAATTGTTTCAGAGATACGAGGTCATGCAGACATGATGCGAAAGCCCCCAAACTTCTATCAACTTTGCTCTTCAGCCTAGTGGATCTGATCCTAGACCCCTGGGCAACAATGCTAGGCCTGCACTGGATTCGCCCTTCAGGGGCTGGTCTTTCAGGAGTTTGCCCTTCAGGGGCTGGTCTTTCAGGAGTTTGCCCTTCAGGGCTGGCCTTTCAGGAGTTTGCCCTTCAGGGGCTGGTCTTTCAGGAGTTTGCCCTTGAGGGGCTGGTCTTTCAGGAGTTTGCCCTTCAGGGGCTGGTCTTTCAGGAGTTTGCCCTTCAGGGGCTGGTCTTTCAGGAGTGTGCCCTTCAGGGGCTGATCTTTCAGGAGTTTGCCCTTCAGGGGCTGGTCTTTCAGGAGTGTGCCCTTGAGGGGCTGGTCTTTCAGGAGTGTGCCCTTGAGGGGCTGGTCTTTCAGGAGTGTGCCCTTCAGGACTTGGTCTTTCAGGAGTTTGCCCTTGAGGGGCAGGTCTTTTGGGATTTTGCCCTTTAGGGGCCTGTTTTGCATGCAGGATTTTGCCCTTCAGGGGCTTATTTTGCATGTTGCCCTTCAGGGGTCTGTTTTGTATGCAGGATTTTGCCCTTCAGGGGCCTGTTTAGCATGCAGGATTTTGCCCTTCAGGGGCCTGTTTTGCATGGAGGATTTTGCCCTTCAGGGGCCTGTTTTGCATACGGGATTTGTCCTTCAGGGGCTTGTCTTGCAGGGTGCTGCCATTCGGGGGGCTTGTCTTGCATGATGCAGCCCTTTAGTTAAAGTCTGTCACGAGCCTAAGGCTGATCAGGCCGGTGCTTATCCCAGTTTCTGTGGCGTTAAGCGACTGAGAGTCATAGACTCCCCCCTGGATAGGACGCCAGTCTATCGCAGGGTTAACCCCCAACACAAGGTTGGTACCCCTTTTACACCTGGGTGGGGTGAGAAAATAGCCGTAAAGTGCCTTTTCCAAGGGCACAACGCCATAGCCGAAAGCTGGGATCGAACCCGCAACCTTTAGATTACGAGTCCAACGCCCTAACCACTAGACTACACAGCGGCGGCAATGCAGCCCTTTAGGGGGTCGTTTTTCCAGACTTTGCCCTTCAGAAGCTCAACCCTTCAGGGCTGTGTTCAAGCATTGCTCCTTGTCTTCGGTTGTTACCCGTCCTCCCTATCGGTCTTACATAGGTCAAGTCAAGTCATGTGGGTGAGGACAAGTCCACTGGGCCCTGTGCTCCAGCATCGTGCTGCTGGTGTCTTCACAGCCTGCAGTGGACAGACAGATCCAGGAGAGTGGAGATGACCTGGGGAGAGAAACCATGAGCAACTGGCTACTACAGATCCATATCACAATATCCATGGCAAAACTTTTGAGAGGTCGCTGAAATGGTTTTTTTTTATTTTATTTTTTATATATTAAAAATGATTATGGTTTTTTTAAAATTACCTACACTTAGTTCCATGATCCTGTCTTTTTATTGTCTATTTTGGCAGATCCTTTGGAAATATGAAAAAAAGTCTTCCGACGTGAGTGCAAGATGTCCTACCAAAAGGTCTTTTGACATGTGTGTTTGTAAGATAATCCAGTTTTTTTTTTTAATCATCTGACGTTTGTGTAAGATGTTCTATGAAAAGGTCTTCTGGCGTGTGTGCAAGAAATAAAATGAAAATAGAATAAAATTAAATAGAAAACCAGTATGGTACAGATCATAGACTACAGCCATGAGCACCTCATTGCCTTCTATCTAGGATTGTGGTTTTAGCGTTAAAAATTAAATTCTACGAAGAGAAATATTGCGCTCGCAACCCGGGTTCGATTCCTAGTCGAGGGGATTTTTCCCTGGAGTTATCAGTGCTGACTCCATCCTCCCAAAAGTCCTTCCGATGAGACTACAAACCGAGGGCCCCGTGTGGGAACGCACGCATATATCTTGTGCACACGTTAAATCCTGTTCCGCTTTTCGCAAGAGTAGGCCATCGTGTGCCGGTGGTAACAGATGACAAGATTTACAAAACTGCATACACACGGGGACTGGATGTAAAAAAGCACACGAGTGCTTAATCCATTATCCTCGATATAAAAGAATAAATAAAATTTAAAAAATACATTAGCATGCATGATAGATATCCCTCCCTCAGTTGAAACATTTTTTTTCTTCAAAAAATGTTTTTGATCTCTACATTTCCCAGTACTCATTTTTGACAGAAAGATTCTTACGTTAGCTTTCAGACATTTTTTTTGTAACGAACAAGTAGGGTACTGGTTTCAGGCATTCATTGTTAGGACATAGTGTCTTAACACGAATTTCAAAGACAACTTTACAACTGTGGGAAATCTAACCAATAATTATACTTGTTGTAGTAAATAAACAACAGCACTCCTCTGATGTAAAAGTTAGGTCATGCAGTACTGTATCACAACCAAAACAAAATGAAAAATGGGTTTACATTTATGAGATTGCCCAGATTGTTTCTTTTCCATTTTAAAATAATTCTCAGCTACTCTTTACTTATTTTTTCTTTTATGTCAAGGATAATGAAATAAGCACTCGTACTTTTTTTTTTTACATCGAGTCGCCGTGTGTATGCAGTTTTTGTAAATTTTCTTCGGCACTGTCTGCTGAGGAAATACGTGTACCTTTTTAAATGCCGTTTCAGAAACACAATCCAGTAACTGAAATAAAACTACAAGTAAGGCTGCGGCCATAGTAAACCCGGCATTTTGACGCCGTCAAAATGACGGGTTGGGTGAAAAATGCTGCCCGGCTGAATTACTCTGTGGCGTCACTGAAAACGGCTGTGCGTGGCCATAGCAGAGCCGGCCCGGCCCGGCCCGGCCCGTTCTTTTTAACCCGTCGTTTTGACGTTCGAGCAACACGTCCGTTTGCCGGGTCGACGGAAAGGAAAATAATCAAGAAAAACTTATTTATGGTGCTTCAAAAATTCTGACTACACAAACTAGTATATTGACCCTTCCCGATTACATTCCAATGGTTTTGATAAAAGTTCTTTTTGGGATTTTACGTAAAAACACTTTTTATGTCGAACTATTTTCTGTCGATTTGCGTCACCGCGGCAGCCTCATTTTTGCGTCACTCGCAGTCTCGGGGGTGACCATATTGTCAGAAAGAGACGGGCCGGGTTGACTATACCCTCTGTTACAAATGTCTCCACAATACTGCACCCTCCTACCTCTGTGAATGTCTTCACTTGTACACACCTTCTCGCTCCCTCCGCTCGTCGGCAGATACTTTGTCCCTAAGAACACCCAGATTCAACCTATCTACCGTTGGCCGCCGCTCTTTCTCCGTTTCCGGTCCATCGATGTGGAACGACCTTCCTCTCTCCCTCCGACAAAAGCCTACTTATGACACTTTTAAATCCAACCTCAAGACACACTTATTTCAAACCTAAGTTTTTCTCCTTCTGCTTCCATCTCTTACCTGTCCCTGCCTTCAACATCCACCTGCCAAAGTGCATAACGTTTGTAGGTGTGTGTGCGTGCGCGCGCGTGCTGCGTGCGTGCGTGCGTGTGTGTGTGTGTGTGTGTGTGTGTGTGTGTGTACATTCGAATTTGTCAAAACTGTAAATAGTTGCTGACTGTGCGTCGTGTAGGTTGAATGCAAGCGCTTTGATTTGTTTTTGCAAGATATAGCGCTATACAAATTCCATGTATTATTATTATTATTATTACTATGGCCGTTTTGACGGATCCGTTCTACCGTCAAAGAGACGGCCGTCAAAACAACGGGACGGGACGGGCCGGGTTTACTATGGCCCTAGCCTAACCATATGAAAAAATATGGTGGATATTTTTCCTTTTTTTCTTTTTTTACAGAATTGGGAAGACATTTTTTCCCGTAAGCTACACCACATTGTTTTACATACCTTTTCTCTGGAATCTGTGGCCATGATGATGGTAGGGAAGGGAGACTGAAGAGCAGAGTGCTGATCTTCCTCCCGCAGTGGATGCTGCTGCAGGCATTTCATGTTGAGGTTTGTGTGATCCTTGACGTTGAGGTTTGTGTGGTCTATGTTGAGGTTTCTCTGGTCCTTGATGTTGAGGTTTGTGTGGCCCTTGATGTCGAGGTTTGTCTGTTCCGTGTTGACGTTTGTCTGGTCCTTGATGTTGAGGTTTGTGTGGTCCTTTATGTTGAAGTTTGTGTGGTCTATGTTGAAGTTTGTGTGGTCCTTGATGTTGAGGTTTGTGTGGTCTATGTTGAGGTTTGTGTGGTTTATGTTGAGGTTTGTGTGGTCTGGTCCTTCTTGTTGCAAACCCAACTCTTCCTCTGGTGTCTGTGATGTCAGCCTCCCTCAGCTGTAACGTTGGTTAGGACAGGTTGCCATGGCAGGTCGTCTGGCCACCCAGTTTTACCTGAACAAAAAAATCACGTAAGTTCATAAGGTAGGTGAAAAATTATACAGTGATATATTTTTTTTTAATTTCAAAGTATGAAAATTTACAGCCATATTATGGCAATGACAGTTTTACTCGTTTCTATTCTAAAGCAGTGTAAAATAACTTCACAACTGAACTGAATTAAAGTAAATTGAAAATTGAATTGAATACCACTTCCAGTCACAGCATATTTATCTGCGGCAATTTGGGCTTCTCTCTCAGGGGTGAGTGCGTTGCCACAAGAGCAGTACCACTCCAAAAATTGTCCTCTTTTAAAGTGTATTAGTTTCCCTATGAGAAGGGCTTTATTCTACAGAATTTTGCTGGAGATCTCTTTCTTGGTGTCGTGGGTTCTTTTACGTGCGCTGAATGTGCGCTGCATGCAGGACCTTGTTCATCATCCGTTCCGAAAGACTTGTATGCAGGCCACCACTCAGTCTAGTGGACGGGATAAAGTTTCGGGCAATAAACGGGGATCAATCTCTAGACCATCGATCCTCCCAATTACCAGTAATGGACAACATTAATGACATCATTGATAGGAGCTGTAGTAAAAGATTCATATCCTCCAGTCTCTAACACACGAATAATGACATGCAACGTTTTTATATTCAGATATCAAATTATTTACGTATTTACTTATTGTCCACATTTTTCTGTCAAGATAAAGCCAAACCCAACTCATAAATGTAGAGTCAAGCAAACTTAACTGGCTGACAAAAATGTTTAATATCAGCAAGTGCAAAAATTAACTACAATAACAACAACACGTTAAAACTTGTTCCGTCTTCCGGAAGAGTAGGCCGTTCTGTGGCGGTTCTGTGGCGGTAGGAACGGATGATATTAAAAAAACACACACAAAAAAACCGCCATGCACACAGGTGTGTTTAGACATCATTCTTGAAGTCGGAAAGCCACAACCTTAGCGGTGAGCAAAAATGGTCGCATATGCAAAATTTCATCTTCAGTCAACCTCGGAGCGTGAACCTCGGAACGAAAAAAAATTGTAAAGATGATAAAATTCACAATTACCACAGGCAAAAACCACATGGTTCCATTTAACATTATTGTCAGTTCTCTTGTGATCACATCAAAACTGCTCTGCTAAAACTTTCAGCAAGAAAATGCATAAACATGTCTTAAAACACAAGATGTCCATTTGCACCTGTTGATGTAAAGATGCTTGCCTGCCTACCATTTAATATTAGGATGGTTTATCCAAAATATCTTTCTTTGTCTATTTCTCAATTCTACAGCACTATTTGACAATATTGAAAAAGAAAAAAATCAGCTGTAGGAAGAAGGGGAGCATCTCGACATCTTTCCCATTTCAAGCATTAACATAATTATGAGTAAGGGTTTACGGTTGTTTTTTTTTAGGGGGGGAGGGGGGTTGGGGAGGGGTTAAGATCTTAAGCTCACACTAAAAACCTTCCCTTAACATCTTGCTTTAACGTCCTAATCAAAAACAATCTTGCCTTGAAAGTCTGGATGTGTTTTGTGTGTGTGTGTGTGTGTGTGTGTTGTGTGTGTGTGTGTGTGTGTGTGTGTGTGTGTGTGTGTGTGTGTGTGTGTGTGTGTGTGTGTGTGTTTTGAAGGATGCGTATTTGTGACAGTACCAAACCATTTTGGTTCACGACACAGCTGTTTCAATCAGTTTCAAAACCACGGAATAGACCTGGTTGGTTTATGACACAACTACACTAGATCAGACTCTCAGCCCTGGTCCTTGTGAATGCGCCAAATCACTCGCTGCACTCAAGATTAACATTTCTCGGCAGCAGTTGTCATGAAATTCACAAAGCAGGGAGTTCCCCCTAAGTTTTAAAATAAATAAAGAAGATTAAAGGCCCGAAACACTTGTTTGAAGGGGGCTTCTCCTCTGAGGACTCTCTGCTGCCATGCTCTAGGCGAGTTTCTTACCACTATCGATACCTAATGGCCTACTTACTAAGTAGCTAAAAAAAAATTACTCACCAGTGTTACTCTTCATCATAGTCTTTGTATAAGAAAGACAAAAGGCAAAAACGATGATGTTCAAAATCCCACAGTTTGCTTTCCAAGCTGTTCAAGTGGTCCACACTGCATGCAGATGTCAGGTGGTTTGAAATGGCAAGAGAAAAAAGAAAAGAAAAGAAAGAAACAAATCAACTCACCGGAACTGGCAACAGAGACACGATTTGCACGTGTGTGTTGTGTCGCTAAATGTGTTTTCTGTCCCTAGCTGGAGTAAGACCTTCAAATATGTTGGAACACATTTCAAAAATCAATTTGTGTGTGTGTGTGTGTGTGTGTGTGTGTGTGTGTGTGTGTGTGTGTGTGTGTGTGTGTGTGTGTGTGTGTGTGTGAGAGAGAGAGAGAGAGAGAGAGAGAGAGAGAGAGAGAGAGAGAGAGAGAGAGAGAGAGAGAGAGAGAGAGAGAGAGAGAGAGTTCAAACTGCACACCCTCCTACCAACCTCACATTCATTTTCACGATACTCTGTTCAAGTGGAATGACACAATAGTTTTTTTAAAAATATTTTTTTCTTAAAATATTTTTGTTTCTTAAAATATCGAGTTACTGTCTACCATCATCCTAATATAGACATGGAGAATCAGCAGTAGACAGGATATTCATTACATTTTTAGAAACAAGACACCAAACAAAAGGGCAGCTACTACAGGAAAAAAAATTACCATGCATGGCGCAGGAAAGTAGTCATTTCCCTTCTTTCCAACGATAATGGTGTAAACGCTCCAGTGCTTAAAAAGAAAAATGAACACCCGGTTCCCTTGTACATACACTTTTGTAAATTTTGTCATCCGTTCCCACCGACACACAATGGCCTACTCTTCCGAAAAGAGGGGCAGACCACCCAAGTTCCTCCCATCAATTCGCATAGTGTGTTCTGGTGTTACCTTGTCAAGTCCTCTTCTACTTTTTATTTTTCTTCTCCTTCTACTCCTCCTCCTCCACATCTGTATTATATTGTCATAATCATTACTATCATTTTGATCTTTTATGTACGTATATTTTTAATTCGTTCTCATTTCTTCTGTCATTCACCTTTTGATGTGTATGTTTCTGTTGCGCCCCCCCCCACTCTGAGGGGAAGAGGGTGAGACTCTGTGTGTGTGTGTGTGTGTGTGTGTGCGCACGGGCGCACGTGTGTGTGCGTGTGTGTGTTTGTGTGTGTGTGTGTGTGTGTGTGTGTGTGTGTGTGTGTGTGTGTGTGTGGTGAGAGAGAGAGAGAGAGAGAGAGAGAGAGAGAGAGAGAGAGAGAGAGAGAGAGAGAGAGAGAGAGAGAGATTTTGATTATTTTATTCTTTTATACAGTGGATACTGGAATAAGTACTCATGTGCTTTTTTCATCCAATCCCTGTGTCTATGCAGTTTTGTAAATATTGTCATCTGTTCCCACCGGCATACAATGGTCTACTCTTTAGAAAAGCGGAACAGGATTTAACGTTTGCGCAAGATGTTCTGCGTGCTCATCCGATAGACTTTTGGGGAGAGTGGAGTCAGCACTGATGTTAACTCCAGGGAGAGAGAGATTTGATTTGATTTGATTTGATTTATTCTTTTATATCGAGGATAATGGAATAAGCACTCTTGTGCTTTTTTAATCCAGTCCCCGTGTGTATGCAGTTTTGTAAATGTCATATGTTTCCACCGGCACACGATGGCTTCCTCTTACGAGAGAAAGAGAGAGAGCGAGAGAGAGAGAGAGAGAGAGAGAGAGAGAGAGAGAGAGAGAGAGAGAGAGAGAGAGAGAGAGAGACAGAGACAGAGACAGAGAGAGACAGAGAGAGACAGAGAGAGACAGACAGAGACAGACAGAGAGAGACAGAGAGACAGAGAGAGACAGAGAGAGAGACAGAGAGAGACAGAGAGACAGAGAGAAAGAGACAGAGTGACAGAGACAGAGGCAGGCAGGCAGGCAGGTAGACAGACAGACAGAGACACAGACACAGACAGACAGAAAGAGAGTGGCGGAGACACAGAAGAAGACAAAGGCAGAGAGACAGAAACCAAGGTACAGACAGACAGACAGACAGACAGACAGACTGACATACAGGCAGACACTGACGCGGATTTCTTTTTTCAAAAAAAAGCTAACAAAAGAAAATATTTACACATATATATATATTGTAGACAAAATCTCAACACACAAGGCACTCGTATTTTGTCAGATAAAACATTTCATGTCCGGAAAATATCTTTCTAATTTGATAAAACATATCCTGGAGAAAAATAAACTGACAAGTAACCACGACAGCAACAATAACAGCAATGACTTCGATGTCAGACTTCAACAACAACAACGACGATAACACAAAAACAATAACAACGACGACGACGACAAGAAATACAATGACGACGTATACTACCACTACAACAACCCCATAACACTATTCAACGATGACAACACATAAACAATAACAATGACGACGACGACGACGAGAAATACAATGACGACGTATATTTCTACAACAACAACAACAACAACCCCATAACAATATTCAATGTTACAGGTATCTCAGAGACCTTGGATCAAAGTTTTCAAATAGTCATAATCACACCGAAGTCGGATGCGCTGGGCCTGACTTGTCAGGCGCTTAACGGCAGCGCAACGCATTCTCGCTCATATGACAAACAACAGTTGCTGTCTGAAGAGAGAGAAAAAAATAGTCATAACCCTATTGACCCCCCCAAAAACAACAACAACAACAACAACAACAAAAAACAACAACCAAAAACAAGAAAGAAACGAACAATAAATGCGCAACAAAAAATTAATACTAAAAAACAAACCCAAACCAAAACAGAAAAGATAAAAACAAAAAAGCCCAGTAGAACAGGGGGTGACAGAATTCATATCGAACATGTTATAGATTTTTTTTTATGATTATGTACAGTACTTGCACTGTTTTAAAATAACGATATGAGGGTGGGTGTGGGGTGGGGTGGGCCATGGGGTGGGGTGGGGTGGGATAGCCTAGTGGTTAGAACATTGCGCTGGTGATTTGAAAGCCCTGGTTTGATCCACCACCGAAGCACTCGTTCAAGGGGATTTTTCCCCCTGGAGTTAACATCACTACCAACTTCACGTCCCCGAAAATCCTTCGCATGAGACTATAAACCCAGGTCCCATGTGTAGACACAGGCAGAACATCTTGCACACACGTTAACCCTGTTCTGCCTTCCGGAAAAAAAACAGGCATTTTCATGCCGGTGTGAACGGATGACAACAACAAAAAAAAATAATAAAAAAAACCGCGTGCACACTGGTGTCGTGTTTAGACATCATCTCTGAAGTCGAACGCAGCCACCCTAATGGTGGGAAAACGGTCGCATACGTAAAATCTCACCATTGATCAACCTCAGAGCTCTAGCCAAGGAACGGGTTAAAAAAAATAATAGATCACCTGCAAACAACATATCAGGCACATTAGAACAATGCACAGGACTGAACGCGGATCAAACCCCAGTTATAAAAAAGTTATTATCATTGGCTGCTACTACGACGATAGCAGTAGCAGTATCAAACGATAACAACATATCAGCAAAAGCATCATCATCATCATGATCATCATCATGATCATCATCATGATCATCATGATCATCATGATCATGATCATCATGATCATCATCATGATCATCATCATCATCAACAACAACAACAACAACAACAACAACAACAACAACAACAACAACAACAACAACAACAGCAGAAGCAACAGCAAGAAGAGTAACAGCAGTAACAATTATGAGTTGTAAATGAAAAACAGCTAACAGTAAGACGGAAAGCTTTTGTGGTCGTCGAGCATCTGTAGAACAAAACGAGAAGGTATGGTGGGGTAGGGTGGGGTTAAGTTGGGAAGGAGAGGGGGTGGTGGTGGTGAAGTAATTTTACAGCCTGTAGTGTCCTCATGTGGAGAAACAGAAACTGGATGAAATCTTGTAACAAACAAACAATTAAAAAAACAACAACCCAACATATCAGATGCACAGTATAACTGTCCTATACAGAGAAACAGAAGTAATATACAACACAGATATCAGAGGTAATAATGACTCATGTTAGATACCCACCCCCCTGACGTTGACTACACATAATATTTTATCACAATATTGCTCAGATTGTCAACATGTTACATCGATAACACTTGCAAATATTTTTTAGGCTTATACAATGCGGATGATGTTTTTTTGTTTTTTTCAAAATGGATGATGATGACAAGAAAGTTATTACTCATTCACACACACACACACACACACACACACACACACACACACACACACACACACACACACACACACACACACACACACACCACACAATGGACTCACAAATGCACACACGCGCACACACACGCGGGTGCGCGCACACACACACACACACACACACACACACACACACACACACACACACACACACACACACACACACACACACACACACACACATTGTAAATGTTGATAAGACATCATTTCCAAACTGGTCAAATGTTTAAAATTTTTTTAAGGTGCACATGTTTATTTGAGTTCAATATCAATGCAATTGTAAAGATAAAACCAAAAAACTAAACTAACCATGTACACAGCAGTCTTTGTAGCTAAAAACAAAGGCCAAAGAGATAACAAAGTCGTTGTATTTGACACAAAGGGGGTTTTGATTTATAGAACAAGTGTTGATCTATATACAGGAAGCAAAACACGCACCTCGCACGCACGCACGCACGCACGCACGCACTCACACACACACACACACACACACACACACACACACACACACACACACACACACACACACACACACACACCACACACACAGGCACGCACTCTTTCTACTGGATGCTGCACCATTGCAGTATGAATCAAAATGGAAAAGCGGATAACAGAGCTTTTATTTTTTATTTATTTATTCATTTATTCTTTTATATCGAGGATAACAGAATAAGCAATCATGTGCTTTTTTTCATCCGGTCCCAGTGTGTATGCAGTTTTTGTAAATATTGTCATCTGTTCCCACCGGCACACGATGGCCT
The DNA here is from genome assembly GCA_030674155.1 of Stramonita haemastoma. Taxonomy (NCBI): domain Eukaryota; kingdom Metazoa; phylum Mollusca; class Gastropoda; order Neogastropoda; family Muricidae; genus Stramonita; species Stramonita haemastoma. The sequence goes on along the minus strand of CM060316.1, from coordinate 93,193,780 downwards.
ATTCTTACGAAAAGCGGAACAGGATTTAACGTGTGCGCAAGATGTTCTGCGTGCGTTCGCACACGGGGCCTCGGTTTAAAGTCTCATCCGAAGGACTTTTCAAAATTTGTGAACAATAACGCAAATTGTGCTTAACATCTGAATATTCTCATATATATCTAGGTTATGATGTGCTCAAAACTGTCAATTGAAAATAGGGGAAAACCCCAGAAGGAAGCTGGGATATTTTCCCTGTAGTTCCTGTCTTTCTGTCATTTTCTTGTTTCGGATTCAACAAATGTGACGGTCCACCACGAAATGAGTCGCTTAGCACATAACCCACTTTTCTGCGAGAGGCCATTAAAGGCAGGTAGGGTCAAGTTTGCAATTTTCAGATTTTGATTGATTATAAAACTATAGCCATTATTCTATCTTGCAATGAAATATCAAGGCATAATTTCGTTTCCTTTTGCTTTAAAACCTGCTTTAAAAATACCCAAGCCCTCATTCTGACCATTTATTATGATGCTAAACTTGTCCAATTCTCCTTTTGTCATTTCCTGCAGTCTATCATTTCAACTTGTAATAACTTTTCATAGAAGTGTCTGATTTTCAATCTGTTTTCTCTATTGTATAGCCATTTTATTGCAGATTTTAAAAATGTTAATAACTGAAAATTGACCTCCGGTGCAATGCGACTCCTTCTGTGGTGAAGCGCCACAAATGTCAAGTGAGGTCAGTCATCTGCAATCAAAAGACTTTGATTCAGTTGAGTGCATTCTGGACAAAATTTGCGGAAAGAAATACCAAACAAATAAATTTAAATAAATTCAAAACCATCCCCTAAAAAACAACAACTTTGCATATGTACTGGAACTATTCTAAGCATTTATGTTGTTTTTAAAATGCCAGGTTTTAAAACAACACACACACACACACACCACACACACACACACACACACACACACACACACACACACACACACACACACACACACACAAAGTGCGCACGTGTGCGCGTATTATATGAACATGTTCACTACCAAAATTGCCGTAGCTGATAATACATAATAATAATAACGAACCATTACTTTGTTTTTATAACAATACAAGGTAATAATACCATAACACTGTGCGGCTGGATAATGTTTTCAAATATTGCAAAGGTATTATCAAACTGTTCCAATTCCAAACATGACGAAGAGAGAGAGAGAGAGAGAGAGAGAGAGAGAGAGAGAGAGAGAGAGAGAGAGAGAGAGAGAGAGAGAGAGAGAGACAGAGACAGAGACAGAGACAGAGACAGAGACAGAGAGACAGAGAGACAGAGACAGAGACAGAAACAGAGAGACAGAGAGAGAGACAGACAGAGACAGACAGAGAGAGACAGACAGAGAGAGACAGAGAGAGACACAGAAAAAAGAGAGACACAGAGAGAGACAGACAGAAAGACAGACAGACAGACAAACAGACAGAAACAGAGACTGAGACAGAAAGTCACATAGTGACATAGTGACACACACACACTGGAAGGCACAGGCTGACAGAGACAGAGATTACTAAAAAAAGCAAAAACCCATCTTCAGTATTACAGAAAATTGATTCTTAGTTACAAAGACACACAGAGAAGAGGGTCAAGTTTTTTTTTTCTCACGTTGTCTTTCAAGAACGCAACACAGGGGGACAAAAAAAAACCAGAAAGAAAGCCACCACCATCCTCCCCCCCTTAAAAAAACGCCACCTTTAGCAATGTCACTTTGGCATCATCTATCAGGAAGTGCAACATCCGACGGTCAACATCTATTTATTTATTCTTTTATTCTTTTATATCGAGGATAATAGAATAAGCACTCATGTGCTTTTTTTTTTTTAACCCAGTCCCCGTGTGTATGCAGTTTTTGTAAATATTGTCAACTGTTCCCACCGGCACAAGATGGCCTACTCTCACGGAAAGCGGGACAGGATTTAACGTGTGCACAAAGATGACCCTTGCTGTCGGCCTAGGACCCCTCTTGCCCCTGTCCAGCCTCTGAAGCAGCAGCAGCAGCAACAGCAGTCTGTCTGGCACCACTCTCCTCCTCTTCCTCCCATTCCCCCGTGGCCAGAATCAAGGCGTTCACTGCCCCGTTGGTGGGATTCTGCCGGGATCTGCAAACTCCTCCCCTTCCCCGTGGACCACCAAGACAGTGGTGTCGTCCAGGGAAAATTCGTGATCATCCCAACACGCTCATCGAGCTCTAGCGCTGGGGAACTCTCCTCGTGGTTTCCTGGAAAAGAACGACTCGGATCTTCTTGGGCTTGGTTCAAGATAGTGTTCGGGTTCATGTCCTCATCGTAGCGGGTGTTGTTGCTTCGCGGGTCACTGCCCCCCCTCCTCCTCCTTCTCCTTCCTCCGAGTTCTGCGAGGTCGTTGTTGCTGATGATGGAGATGTCAGGTTTGGGGGTGTCCTCTTTAGGGGCTTTGGTGCTCTCTTTGGGGACCAGCTTCTTGTTCCTGACCATTTTCTTGGCGGGGGTGGCAGGTCCCTCGATCGCTCTCTGCAGGTCTCCGATAGCCTGGGTGACGTCGTCCATGGGAAAGACCTCGGCGTTGTGGTCGCTGTCACTTCTCTGAAAGTTGCCGGCATCGCGGAAGGCCACGTTCCTTTGTATATCTCCTCCTTGACGGTTGTTGGGGGTGTTGATCTGTGCTGGGCCGGCTGCAGCGTTCCGGTTTCCGTACATTCTCTGCACGTCTCTCCGGTTTCCGTACGTTTTTTGAAGTTCTCCCAGGAAATGTCGGGTGTACTTGTCCTGGCCGGCATAGAGGGGGTTGAGGGTCACGCCCTCCTCCTGCCTCCTGTTCCTCATGCTGACGAACTGAGGCATCCTGGAAGCCGGGTGCATCACCCGACCGTTGATATGCTGCGTCTGCCCCCCCTTCACCACCACCTCTTTGGAATACCGCCCAAGAAACACGGCATCTTTCTCAAACTCCTCATCCTCATCCTCATCCTCCTCATCCTCTAACTCGTCACGACTCTTGGGGCAGCAGAGCTTACCCATCAGGAGGAAGATCTTGTAGACGAGGAGGAAGAGGACGAGGACGTTTTTGGAGGTGAAGAAGACGAGGCTGTAGGTGATGACGTTGAAGGTGATCATGGTGTAGAGACGCACGGCCAGAAAGGGACCGTCCTGCATCACCATGGACAGCACGGTGGCCAGCAGCTCCACGCGCAGCACGGACCTCCGGTGCTTCTTGTGGTGATCTGCCGAGCTCAGGCGTAGTCCCCGGGCGCGGCGAGGTCTGTGGGCGGAGGCGAAGGTGAGGGTGAACTGGAAGACGCTGAGGGACCACACGCCCAGGATGCAGTAGGTCAGCAAGGTGTTGTGCCTCACGCCGGGGTCCTCGTCGAACAGCGAAAACAGCTCCTGGACACAGAGAGAGAAACACTGACACTTGTTATGTCCATTACAATAGCGGTAGAAAAACAATGATTCCCATATTCAGTACTCCCGAGGCCACATATGTGATTCTATCACATTGTGGTTGATGACAGGAAAAACTGAAAATCTGATCTAAAAAGAAAAAGACAAAAAAAGAAAACACTGACACAGTTTTATTGTTCATACAGCATTACAGCCCTGTAGACAAGGGGGAATAACAAGTTCAGATAAATTTGTGTAACATAACATTTTTCAAAAATTTTCCCCTCACTTTGCACTTACATAATTATACTGCTATCGTGGTGGCTTCGATGAAACTGGTCGACAGAGAGAGAGAGAGAGAGAGAGAGAGAGAGAGAGAGAGAGAGAGAGAGAGAGAGAGAGAGAGAGAGAGAGAGAGAGAGAGAGAGAGAGAGAGAGAGAGAGAGAGAGAGAGAACTGCATGGGGCTTATTTTTGTTATTTATTTTATTTATTTATACCACTTCATGTCACAGCAGATTTCTCTGCGTGAAATTCGGGCTGCTCTTCCATGGGGAGACCGCGTCGCCACAAGTGCAGCGCCCACACATTATTTTTTTTTTCTTTTTCCCGTCTGGAACTCTATTTGTTTCCCTATCAGAGTGGCTTTTTTCTACAGAAATTTGCCAGGGACAACCCTCTTGTTGCCGTGGGCTCTTTTACGTGCGCTAAATAATGATGTATAACACACGGGACCTCAGTTTGTTGTCTCATCCGAAAGATTGGCACCCAGACCACCACTCATGATCTAATGGATGGGGAACAAGTTTTGTTGTTGCTGTTGTTGTTGATGTTGTTGCTGTTGTTTTTGTTGTTGTCGTCGTTGTTACTGTTGTTGTGATTGAATTTTCGTCCCAGCGGAGATTTCGGGTTTAGGGACTGTGAGAAGGTGGCTTAGTGTCTATAGACATGTTGAGGTTGGGGATAGCTTTCTTACATACACTGCCCGAAGTTGTAATGCAGCTACCATAATGGTGGGCTAAAAACTAAAAAGATCGCATATGCAAAATCTCACCATTGGTGAACCTCGGAGCTCTAGCCAAGAAACGACAAAACAAAACAAAACAACTAAACCAACCAAACTATATATAAACGAACCCAGGCACATACAGAAACGGACACAGACAGGCAGACTTACAGATAGGTAGACAGACAGACAGACAGGGACAGAAGAGGACAAATAGACAGACAGACACACAATGATATGGTTTGGTATGCTAGGTTATGTTATACTTATTATTGTGCTGTGTTGTGCTGTGCTCTGCTACCATTTCACTTGTCTTTACCTCCAAAAATACCGACTCCAACCAACCAACCAACTAACTCATCCATCAATCATCCCTCCCCCCTCCCCTCCACCACCACCATTACCATCACTACCACCACCCACATCACAAAAAAAATGACATCACAAATCCTACAACAATCAATAGCCTCAGTAACCCCCCCCACTCCCTCCTTCCTTCCAAAAGAAAAAAAAAAAGACTGCCAAAGTCCAAGACAACAGGTAGCATCTCAATCCACAAACGACATCACTGATCCAACATTAACAATAAAATCAAAGTCATCATTTCTCTCTCCCCCCCCCCCCCCCCCCCCCCTCATTTTTTTTAAAATAAAAAAAAAGCCTCATCACCCTTCCCATGTCAATGTGACGTCAGCCACCATCCTGTGACATCATCATCCCTACAATGACGTCACCAGGTTATTTTATTCCTCCTTTATCCTTTAAAAAAAAGTTGAATCCTTTCTCTCGTAGCCCACATGGATTTCTCTGTTGTTTGTTTTTTGTTGAGATAGTAAAGTATTTAGCCAATTTTTTTTTTACCCTGAAGAAGGATTTTTACATAAACCGAAAATTTGTTCTGCTAAATACTTCAAAGGTGTTGTTTTTTATTTTTTATTTTTTATTTGTTGGCTCTTATATGATAAACTATTTGAATTGGAATTGGAACCAACAATCTGCACATAGCAAAACCAGCCAAGTTAACATCAGTGCTGACTCCACTCTCCCCCCAACGTCCTTCGAATGATACTATAAACCGAGGTCCCGTGTGCGAACACACGCAGAATATCTTGCACACACGTTAAATCCCGTTCCGCTTTTCGTAAGAGTAGGCCATTGTGTGCCGGTGGGAACAGATGACATTTACAATTTTAGAGACACAGGACGAATTTTAAAAAAGCACTACGAAGTGCTTTTACTTTTCCTCTATATGATAAAAGAATGAATTAACAACAGTTACATTAGCCCACCACTTACTACTCTCAGTGCTGACTCCACTCCCCCCAAGTCTTCTGGCTTACCTATGCTTAAACGACCAGAATTGATCTTGGCAATAAGAATCCGTGGCTTTTCTAAGGTGTTGTGGCCGTGGACCCTTGACATTTACTTGTGGGCTGGATTATGCGAGCATGTGTTATATTACTAATAAAAATAAAAATAAATAAAAAAAAGAAGGAGGAGGAGGAGGAGGAGGAGAGGAGGAGGAGGAGAAGAGAAGAGGAGAGGAGGAAGAGAAGAGGAAGAGAAAAGGAGGAGGAAAGAAGAAGAAGGAGAGGAAGAGAAGGAGAAGGAGAGAGGAGGAGGAGGAAGAAGAAGAAGGAAGAAGAGAAGAAGAAGAAGAAGAAGAAGAAGAAGAAGAAGAAGAAGAAGAAGAAGAAGAAGAAGAAGAAGGAAGGAGGAGAGAGATGAAGAAGAAGACGAAGATGAAGAAGAGAAGAAGGAGAGAAGATGAAGAAGAGTGAAGGACAGGAGGAGGAGGAGGAGGAGGAGGAGGAGGAGGAGAAGGAAGAGGAAGCTCTGACTGCACTGACCATGATGTCAGAGGCGATACCCACGAAGCCGAAGAGGAGCTGAGTCAGCTGCTCCCTCCCCACCCCTCCCCGGGGCAGCAGCCAGCGGCCCAGAATCATCAGGTACAGCATCATCTCCTCCGTCACCAGCACCCACGTGTTGGGGCTGAGCCGTACAGGGATCTCCACCTGCAGGGATAAAAAGGGGAAAAGACAGGGGTGAAATTAGTGACTAATTGAGACTGGGTGAAATTAGTGACTAAATTGAGACAGGGTGAAATTAGTGACTAAATTGAGACAGGGTGAAATTAGTGACTAAATTGAGACAGGGTGAAATTAGTGACTAAATTGAGACAGGGTGAAATTAGTGACTAAATTGAGACAGGGTGAAATTAGTGACTAATATGAGACAGGGTGAAATTAGTGACTAAACGAACAGGGTGAAATTATGACTAGAAGATATGAGACAGGTGGTGAAAAACATGGTTAATATGAACAGAGCAGGGTGAAATTAGCGACTAGAAATATGAGACAGGGTGAAATTATGACTAGTATATGAGACAGGGTGAAATTAATTTGATAGAATATGTAGGACTCTGCGTGAAATTCGGTGCCTGATAGCAGCGTGCAATTAGGACCTACATCTGAGACAGGTGAATTAGTGTACTATCACAGGGTACAGAATGCGGAAATTGTGACTGGAGTCACGGGTAAACAGTGATGTGTAAACACGGACCAGGGTTAATGTCTGATCGAAAGACTAAGACACCAGGGTCTAATGATGAAAAAATTTGGAATACGGTACTGAACGGACACAGGTGAATTTTGTACTAGTATGCATAGACACCGATGAATTAATGACAAACATGAGGTAAGGTAAAGATAAAGGTGTCCCATAACCTATGTGGTCGTAGGGGAGCGAGGCGTCGGAGACCTATCCCGTCCCCAAACAGGAGACAGGGGTGGAATTAGTGACTAAACAGGAGACAGGGTGAAATTAGTGACTAAACAGGAGACAGGGTAGCAAAATATTAGTGACTAAACAGGAGACAGAGGTGAAATTAGTGACTAAACAGGAGACAGGGGTGAAATTAGTGACTAAACAGGAGACAGGGTGAAATTAGTGACTAAACAGGAGACAGTGGTGAAATTAGTGACTAAACAGGAGACAGGGTGAAATTAGTGACTGGAACATGGAAATTATGATGAAATGGATAAAGATGGATGGAAGACATGAATGAATGAAGGGAGGGAGGGAAAGAGGGGATAGGAGGGAGGGAGGAAGGAAGACAGAAGAAAAAAGGGAAAAAGATTTTTTAAAAAATGGGAAAGAAAAAAAAAGGAAGAAGGCAGGGAGGAAAAAAGACCAAAAAAAAGAGACAGAAAACAAGGAAGAACGGAAAGATGGATGAAAGAAAGAACAGAAAGAAAAAGGAAAGAAAGTACAAATTAATGAATAAATGAATGAAAGGAAGGAAGGAAGGAAGGAAGAAAGAAAGAATGCAAACAAAAAAAAAAGAAAGAAAGAAAGAACAAATGAAGGAAGATAGGGAGAACGGAATGAAGGAAGAAAGAAAACAAGGATGAAAGGCAGAAAAATAAATGAGTGAAGGAAGGAAGGCAGGAAGGCAGGAAAGAAAGAAGAAAGGTAGACAAAAACGAATATAACTACAAATCAATACAGTAAATCAATGATATAACAAATAACATTAAAGAAACAAAACTGAGGTGAAATAAAACAAAATAAAATATTTAAAACAAATTGCAATAAAAACGGAAACAACATAGAACAAAATAAAAAAGCAAAACATAGAGAAAGAAAAACGGTTTGAAAGTTTGAGACAGTTTTGATAGGAAGCCCTACTCCTGCGAAGAATGTGTTCAACCGACACCTTGTATGAGAACACAGCATAACATCTTGTATTTAGGTTAAGGCCCTACCATCATGTGATCTATGGCTGAAATAGGGGGGGGGGGGGGGGGGGGGGGAGAGGGTAGATGACACGAGTATACCATACCCAGCATGCAATTAACGAAGACGGATGGGCTCCATCAGGTTCATTTTACCCAAGACATATTACCAGAAAGTTTTCATTCCTGTGCTTCAGTGACTTACAAAGGATTGAAGACAAATTTTATTTTTATTCTTTTGTATCTATGATAATGGAATAAGCACTCATGTGCTTCTTTTTTTTATTTTTTACATCCACTCCCTGTGTGTACACAGTTTTGTACATCTTGCATTCTGAGAGAGAGGAGAGAGAGAGAGAGAGAGAGAGAGAGAGAGAGAGAGAGAGAGAGAGAGAGAGAGAGAGGGAGGAGAGAGAGAGAGAGAGAGAGAGAGAAGAGAGAGAGAGAGAGAGGAGAGAGGTCAAGCCTTAAACACTGACCAGGATTAAGGGACACCCAGGTCCGGTCATAGCTCATGTTGACCTAGGAGATTGTAAAAAATCCCCATGAGTAATCCCACCGGCGCCTCCTGGAATTCGAACTCACTACTCCTCATTTAAAGGGGGGGGGGGGGGGGGGAGGGATGGGTGGTTAGAGCGTTGCGCATTGCGCTCGGTTTCTGCTGATCGACCCGAATTCGAATCCCGTTCAAAAGGATTCCCCCCCCCCCCCCCCTGGAGTTAACATCAGTGCCGACTCCGCTGCCCCCCAAAAGTCTTTCCGATGAGACTATAAACCGAGGTCCCGTGGGTGAATGCACGTAGAACATCTTGCGCATACGTTAAAACCTATTCAACTTTTCGGTGGGAATGGATGACAGAATTTACAGAACTGCATACACACAA
>CM060316.1:93169767-93179767 GCA_030674155.1 Stramonita haemastoma | reverse complement strand
ACCCAGCTGGAGATGGGTACCTGCCCTCTTTAGGGTCAGGGAAGACAAAACAGCGAGGGAGAGGATATGGGCGCTGTCCTCAAAATGCTGGCCCCCATAAAGAGCTTAAGTCTCTGACACTTTGCCCCCTAACTACCGCATAGGTTATGGGAACACCTATCTCTATACCTACTCGTACTCTACACTTCTTATCATACAATATATCTCAGTGTCAACCGGACCTGAGAGATAAAGACACGTGTAGTGTTGATTAATAACTTGGGCTACACTCTCAAAACCCATCCAAAAAATGGATGATGCTAGACTGTGTGATCTCAGAATTCACAACAGACCTGTAACAAACTCACTTTGGGTAAGAACCTACCGGAGTAAAAATGAAAAAAAAAATCCCTGTAACTGTTAAGGATTTCAAACCCGTGACCTTCTTACCAGGAATTCAGCGTACTAACCACTGCGCCATGGATGCTGGCTATAATAAGTTTTTGCCAACCAGATCTCTCTTGATGCTGTACCTTCCCTTTTTGTTTTTTGTTTGCTCTTTTTTGTGAAAGCTAAACCTATTTTGCACACAGGATCAAGGTATATTCTCTCATTTCGAAAGCTAGCACCCAGTTTCTGATGATGATCAAGTGGATGGAGAAATATGGGTTCCAGACAAGATTCTTTTTCTTCTTTTGTCGAACGCCCAGACAGCAGGCAGCTAATGTTGTCTGTCTTATGAGCGAAAATGCGTTGCGCTACTGTTAAGCGCCTGACAAGTCAGGCCCAGCGCATCCGACTTCGGCACGAGCAGACAGGATTCGAACCTAGGATGTCTTGTTTTCTGAACATCATTTGCAGAGCCCCAGAACCTCCCCCACGAATGTCCTCTTTCCTGTTGCTCTTTATTCAGAGCCTTCTATTCTTCTCCACCTTACCCACTCATGACGGCTGCTCTTCAACACACCACAAGCAACCCTGGAATGTTGTATCAATGGCTGCTGACAATGCTAAACGCAACTCATATGTCACAGATAAGAAATGCAATAAATTGCCAGGCTGAAGGAAATGAGGGCGGACAAAGTAAAAAACAGTAAAAAAAGACTGTCAGATGAATGTGGGGTTTATCTCTGTGCAAACAACAATACCAACGTCTAGACGTGCCGATACGTTTGTTCTACAGATAATTCAGAAAGTTCTGTCTTGTATGAAAGCGATCTTTTGGTCTTTACCATCGATAAGAAATGTCCATGCTGTGTACTGTCTCTTGTCAGGAACTCCGATTATTTCAGGCCTGAACTTTAGCCTAGAAGATCATGATCTCATGATCATTGTCTGACTCTTTGATAGGTAATCAAACAGTCGGAGGTTCTGAAAGGCAGAGCAGTCTCGGTGTATTGGCTCTTAGCCTGTCTGAAGTATCCCCAAAGTGACCCCTTCAAACACGAGTTTGCTGACCTATGAGAGGGAGCGGTGGCGGTGGCACAGGGACATAGACAATGTGGGTGTTCTGGTACATCTGCTTAGACTGTTCCATCCTTAGACAATGTGGGTGTTCTGATACATCTGCTTAGACTGTTCCATCCTTAGACAATGTGGGTGTTCTGGTTCATCTGCTTAGACTGCTCCATCCTTAGACAATGTGGGTGTTCTGGTACATCTGCTTAGACTGTTCCATCCTTCTCATCCCTCCCTCCCTTCCCTGTTCCTCTGTGTTGATGACACATGGATTCAGGACATGAGGCTCGTGCCAAACATTTGCATAGCTTTTTCAACATTTCTGATGGGATATATCATAGACGTGTACTGTTTCTCTGATTGACTGAGTCAGGCATTCTCTTATTATGATCATGCACTAAGTTATTCCTGTGTGACATTTGGTTTGTAAGCTGATGCTGGTACGCAAAACTACCACATTCAGTCAGAACAATAGCCTACAAGCTTTTGTTGTATCTTTTTTTTTTTTTATTGTATTAGTATTTTTTACCAGCTTTTGTTAAATCCTACTTCATTACATTGTTATTCTTATTGGCTAAGGCAGGCACTCTCTGGTTAGGCTAATGTATCAAATTATTGTCTTTTAACATTTGATTAGTAAGATTATGTTGGAGTCTTTTTTTTAATCATACTTTATAATACTGTATCACGCACATATTTGTTTCATTAGATTATGCATTCTTTATTCCCCTGTGTTTATTTGCTTCTTTCCCATTGTTTTTTTCGCTCAGGTAGCCAGTTCAACACCTCTGATGCAGTGTGATAAAGACTTAGCGTCATGATGATCGACATGTTGAAAGGAAAGCTGGAAGCACACATATTGCGTGACAGTCAAAGGATTCGGGGCACCTGACAAAATTCACCCAATACTGAAAGAATTGAGGTAGGCTGCGCTTTAGGCATCAATGGTGGTCTGTGGGGCTGCATGCTTATGTTTTCGCTACCTAGAGGCAGATACAAGATAATGCCCCCCCCTCCCCCCCACCCCGACCAACCATTAAAAGTCAAGTCAAGTGCATAATTATGCTCTCACGTGGAGATGCCGGGGACCAGTCAGAATAAATAGCATCCCCATGTTCTAAAAAAAAAATCTGTAACAGAGATTCCCTCTTTTTTTAATCCATCTCTTTATTTCTGCCTTGTTCCTTTTCTCCTGGTCACATCCTTCTTATTTATTTTCTTTTGCTTTTTTGGTCCCTTCTGCTGCTTTTTTCCCCCAGAAAGACAAACAGATAACAATTCTCTCCCACGCCGAGGTCGGATACGCTCGGCCCAATTTGTCAGGGGCTTAAGGGCAGCACAACGCAGCTTCGCTCACATTACAGACAATAATAGTTACTGTATGAGCATTCCACGAGGACAAAAAAAAACAAACAAAAACCCCCCTGCATATACAACGGTTATGTATCCCGTCAGGTCCCTATACCCACACAGTGAGTGCTCGGAAGTGAAGCAGCCACAGTAAATCACACCAGGTCTTTAGCTGACACCAGCAACAGGAAGCTTCAGGGCACGGCACAGACCCTAAAGGGTTAAGGGGCACAGACCCTAAAGGGTTAAGGGACGACACTTCATGGCCACTTACTGCTGGCACCAAAGGAAAGGGTCCGGGGTCATGCTGAGGTCACTCAGGGGCTGTCCCCCTCTCTCTCCCCCCCCCGCCCCCTTCTGTGCCTGAGACCCCAGCAACAGATCACCTGTCCACTTCAGCGTACATGGCGTGGCCGGCCCCTAAGGAGGGTCCTGGGTTACTGGGCCTGGGTGGGTGGTTTGAGTGTGTGGTTTGGGTGGGCACTGGGTTGGTGGTTTGGGTATGTGGTTTGGGTGGGCACTGGGTTGGTGGTTTGGGTATGTGGTTTGGGTGGGCACCGGCTTGGTGGTTTGGGTGTGCGGTTTGGGTGGGCACTGGGTTGGTGGTCTAGGTGTGTGGTTTGGGTGGGCACTGGGTTGGTGGTTTGGGTGTGTGGTTTGGGTGGGCACTGGGTTGGTGGTTTGGGTGTGTGGTTTGGGTGGGCACTGGGTTGGTGGTTTGGGTGTGTGGTTTGGGTGGGCAATGGGTTGGTGGTTTGGGTGTGTGGTGTAGGTGGGCACTGGATGTGTGGTTTGGGTGTATGGTTTGGGTGGGCACTGGGTTGGTGGTTTAGGTGTGTGGTTTGGGTGGGCACGGGTTGGTGGCTTAGGTGTGCGGTGTGGGTGGGCACTGGGTTGGTGGCTTGGGTGTGTGGTTTGGGTCGGTACTGGGTTGGTGATCTAGGTGTGTGGTTTGGGTGGGCACTGGATGTGTGGTTTAGGTGTGTAGTTTGGGTGGGCACTGGCTTGGTGGTTTGGGTGTGTGGTTTGGGTGGGCACTGGGTTGGTGATTTAGGTGTGTGGTTTGGGTGGGCACTGGGTTGGTGGTTTGGGTGTGTGGTTTGGGTGGGCACTGGGTTGGTGGTTTGGGTGTGTGGTTTGGGTGGGCACTGGGTTGGTGGTTTGGGTGTGTGGTTTGGGTGGGCACTGGATGTGTGGTTTGGGTGCATGGTTTGGGTGGGCACTGGGTTGGTGGTTTATGTGTGTGGTTTGGGTGGGCACCGGGTTGGTGGTTTAGGTGTGCGGTGTGGGTGGGCACTGGGTTGGTGGCTTGGGTGTGTGGTTTGGGTGGGTACTGGGTTGGTGATCTAGGTGTGTGGTTTGGGTGGACACTGGATGTGTGGTTTAGGTGTGTGGTTTGGGTGGGCACTGGGTTGGTGGTTTGGGTGTGTGGTTTGGGTGGGCACTGGGCTGGTGGTTTAGGTGTGTGGTTTGGGTGGGCACTGGGTTGGTGGTTTGGGTGTGTGGTTTGGGTGGGCACTGGGTTGGTGGTTTGGGTGTGTGGTTTGGTTGGGCACTGGGTTGGTGGTTCGGGTGTGTGGTTTGGGTGGGCACTGGGTTGGTGGTTTGGGTGGGCACTGGGTTGGTGGTTTGGGTGTGTGGTTTGGGTGGGCACTGGGTGTGTGTGGTTTCGGTGTGTGGTTTGGGTGGGCACTGGATGTGTGGTTTAGGTGTGTGGTTTGGGTGGGCACTGGATTGGTGGTTTGGGTGTGTGGTTTGGGTTCGCACTGGGTTGGTTGTTCGGGTGTGTAGTTTGGGAGGGCACTGGGCTGGTGGTTTGGGTGTGTGGTTTGGGTGGGCATTGGGTTGGTGGTTTGGTGTGTGGTTTGGGTGGGCACTGGATGTGTGGTTTGGCTGTGTGGTTTGGGTGGGCACTGGGTTGGTGGTTTGGGTGTGTTGTTTGGATGGGCACTGGGTTGGTGGTTTAAATGTGCGGTTTGGGTGGGCACTGGGTTGGTGGTTTAGGTGTGCGGTGTGGGTGGGCACTGGGTTGGTGGTTTAGATGTGTGGATTGGGTGGGCACTGGGTTGGTGGTTTAGGTGTGTGGTTTGGGTGGGCACTGGATGTGTGGTTTGGGTGTGTGGTTTGGGTGGGCACTTGGGTTGGTGGTTTGGGTGTGTTGTTTGGGTGGGCACTGGGTTGGTGGTTTAAATGTGCGGTTTGGGTGGGCACTGGGTTGGTGGTTTGGGTGTGTGGTTTGGGTGGGCACTGGGTTGGTGGTTTGGGTGTGTGGTTTGGGTGGGCACTGGGTTGGTGGTTTGGGTGGGCTCTTGGTTGGTGGTTTGGTGTGTGGATTGGGTGGGCACTGGGTTGGTGGTTTAGGTGTGTGGTTTGGGTGGGCACTGGGTTGGTGGTTTTGGTGTGTGGTTTGGGTGGGCACTGGATTGGTGGTTTAGGTGTGTGGTTTGGGTGAGCACTGTGTTGGTGGTTTATGTGTGTGGTTTTGGAGGGCACTGGGTTGGTGGTTTGGGTGTGTGGTTTCTGTGGGAACTGGGTTGGTGGTTTAGGTGTGTGGTTTCTGTGGGGACTGGGTTGGTGGTTTGGGTGTGTGGTGTAGGTGGGCACTGGGTTGGTGGTTTAGGTGTGTGGTTTGGGTGGGCACTGGGTTGGTGGTTTAGGTGTGTGGTTTGGGTGGGCACTGGCTTGGTGGTTTGGGTGTGGTTCTTGGTTGGTGGTTTGTGTGTGTGGATTGGGTGGGCACTGGGTTGGTGGTTTGGGTATGTGGTTTGGGTGGGCACTGTGTTGGTGGTTTGGGTGTGTGGTTTAGGTGGGCACTGGGTTTGTGGTTTGGGTGTGTGGATTGGGTGGGCACTGGGTTGGTTGTTTAGGTGTGTGGTTTGGGTGGTACTGGGTTGGTGGTTTAGGTGTGTGGTTTGGGAGGGCACTGCGTTGGTGGTTTAGGTGTGTGGTTTGGGTGGGCACCAGGTTGTTGGTTTAGGTGTTTGGTTGTGGGTGGGCCTGGATTGTGGTTTGGGTGTGTGGTTTGGGTGGGCACTGGGTTGGTGGTTTAGGTGTTGGTGTAGGTGGGCACTGGGTTTGTGGTTTGGGTATGTGGTTTGGGTGGGCATTTGGGTTGGTGGTTTGGGTGTGTGGAATGGGTGGGCACTGGGTTGGTGGTTTAGGTGTGTGGTTTGGTGGGCACTGGATGTGTGGTTTGGGTGTGTGGTTAGGGTGGGCACTGGGTTGGTGGTTTAGGTGGTGGTTTGGGTGGGCACTGGATGTTGGTTTAGGTGTGTGGTTTGGGTGGGCACTGGGTTGGTGGTTTGGGGTGTGTGGTTTGGGTGGGCACTGGGTTGGTGGTTTAGGTGTTTGGTGTAGTTGGGCACTGGGTTGGTGGTTTGGGTATGTGGTTTGGGTGGGCATTGGGTTGGTGGTTTGGGTGTTGGATTGGGTGGGCACTGGGTTGGTTGGTTTAGGTGTGTGGTTTGGGTGGGCACTGGATATGTGGTTTGGGTGTGTGGTTAGGGTGGTACTGGGTTGGTGGTTTAGGTGTGTGGTTTGGGTGGGCACTGGATGTGTGGTTTAGGTGTGTGGTTTGGGTGGGCACTGGGTTGGTGGTTTGGGTGTGTGGTTTGGGTGGCACTGGGTTGGTGGTTTGGGTGGTTGGTGTTTTGGGTTGGTGGGCACTGTGTTGGTGCTTTATGTGTTGGGTTTGGGTGGGCACTGGGTTGGTGTTTGGGATGTGTGGTTTGCTGTGGCACTGGGTTGGTGGTTTAGGTGTTTGGTTTCTGTGGGCACTGGGTTGGTGGTTTGGTTGGTGGTGTAGGTGGGCACTGTGTTGGTGGTTTAGGTGTGTGGTTTGGGTGGGCACTGGGTTTGGTGGTTTAGGTGTGTGGTTTGGTGGCATGGGTGGCATGGGTTGGTGGTTTAGGTGGTGTATGGGTTTGGGTGGTGGCCTGGGTTGGTGGTTTAGGTGGTGTGGTTTGGGTGGGCACTGGGTTGGTGGTTTAGGTGTGTGGTTTGGGTGGGCACTGGGTTTGGTGGTTTAGGTGTGTGGTTTGCGTGGACACTGGATGTGTGGTTGGGTGTGTGTTTGGGTGGGCACTGGATGGGTGGTTTGGATGTGTGGTTTGGGTGGGCACTGGGTTGTTGGTTTATGTGTGTGGTTTGGGTGGGCATTGGGTCGGTGGTTTAGGTGTGTGGTTCGGGTGGGCACTGGGTGTGTGGTTTGGGTGGACACCTGGTTGGTGGTTTGGGTGGGTGGTTTGGTAGGGTATTGGGTAGGTGGGTGGGTTGGGTGGGCAAGAGAACGGGGCACGTGAACGTAAAGAACATAGCATGCATTGGGATTGTGTAATAATAAAAGGTGTTGTCTTGGTCTGGCCTGATTTGTTTGAAAGTCACAAGACCACTTTTGATCAATGACACTTTAAGTGCACAGCTGTTGCGTTATGACGCTGATGAATGATGATGTTGATGATGATGATGACGACGACGATGATGACGACGACGACGACGACGATGACGACGACGATAATGGTGATGACAATGTCAACTACGACGACGATGATGAGGATCATCATCACCATCATGAACATCATCATCGTCATCGTCGTCGTCGTCGTTGTCGTCGTCGTCATCATCATCAACGTTATCCTCGTAGTCTTCATCGCCACTACAATTACTACTTTTTTGCTTTGTTTGTTGCTTTAAATTTGTTTAAATCCATATAGTTCTACTACTATATTTTACTACCACTGCTGCTGCTGCTGCTGCTTTTGCTGGTACTGCTGCTGCTGCTGTTACTGCTGCTGCTGCTACTACTACTACTACTACTACTACTACTACTACTACTACTACTACTACTACTACTACTACTACTACTACTACTACTACTACCACTATTACTACTACTACTGCTACTGCTGCTGCTGCTACTACTACTACTTCTACTTCTACTACTACTGCTGTGCTACTACTTCTACTACTACTGCTGCTGTCGCTGCTCCTGCTATCGCTGCTTTTGTTCTTGTTATTCTGAACTTCACCATCGTTGTTTCAACATTTCTTGTTTATCATATTTGCCATCGTCGCCACTGGCGTAGTTATCAATAAAAAAAACCCCAATCAGCTGCACGCAGTAGTGATATTGTTGGTGTAGTTTCATATTGTATAACGAAAGCCACCAAAGAAGCTGGCCTGGATTAAAAGCTATTCTAGTTATCGATATAAGTGAAATCAAAATGTTGTTAACTTGTAAAATCTTAGGTTTAGAGTTGCCTTCGGCCATGACTTTCTGGAGCGGATGACAAAATTTACAAAGCTGCATATACACGGGGACTGGATGTAAAAAAGCGCACGAGAGCCGATTCCATCATCCTCAAAAAAAAGAAACATAACAACTTGCACTCTCATTTCTAAGGAGAAAAAAATCTTCTTAAGTCGAAGTAAGGCTGCTTATATGGCAAGGTAATTAAAAACAAACTTATCATCCAGTGTGCAATTTCGATCTCACTGTGATTCCCAGGTGGGATGAGTGATTCAGAGTGCACCTTCTGGGGACCCACAGGGTGTTAAAAGCAGGGGAACGTGCAAAACCAACTCAATGATAAACGGAACAAATGATCCCAGTGCAGAAGCGTGCGCGCACATGACATCAAAGCACTCACTGCTCCCGGAAGCCTTCTCCCATCTACCTCCTCAGCACACACAAACACACACACACACACACACACACACACACACACACACACACACACACACACACACACACACACACACACACGCTCGCACGCACGCACACACGCACATGCAGACACACGTATACACACACACATACATACCCATACACACATATACACACACACACAAACACAGACATATATATATATATATATATAATATATATATATATATATATATATATATATATATATATATATATATATATATATATATATATATATATATATATGATGCTCCACTACGAAATGAGTCGCTTAGCACATTACTCAATTTTGTGCTAGGAGCCATTAAAGGCAGGTGGGGGTCAAGTTGTCAATTTTGAGATCTTGATCGATTATTAAACTATATCCGTTATTCTACCTTGTAATGAAATATCAAGGCATAATTTTTTTTAAAATTCCTTTTGCTTTTAAATGTGTATTGAAAATACCCAAGCCCTCATTCCGACACCCTGTTACTAAAATAAACTTGCCCGTTTCTCATTTTGTCACATCATGCAGTCTATCATTTCAATTTGTAATAACTTGGCACAGAATTGTCCGATTTTCAATCTGTTTTTTTGTATTGAATAGCCTTTTTATTGCAGATTTATAACTTGTCAATAACTAAAAATTGACCTTTGGTGAAATGCGACTCCTTATGTGGTGGAGCGTCACAAATTTATTATATATATACATACATACATACATACATACATACATACATACATACATACATACATACATACATACATACATACATATATATATATATATATATATATATATATATCAAACACACACAGATACACACACATACATACACACATACACACACACACACACACACACACACACACACACACACACACACACACACACACACACAAAGACACACACACACATACACACACACACGCACGCACATAATCGCACACAGGTGGCTATGCGGCTCAATATAAGAGATAAGAATATTGACACAGGTGAAGTGCTTTACCAGAAAGACCCCCCCTACCCCCCCCCCCCCGCCTACCTGCCGCCCCCACCCCCCACCCCCAAAGTTTTCTGTGTATAGATTCACTCAGAAAAAACAAAAACAAAATATCGTTGCAATGTAACAAGTACATTCATAATACTATAATCAGGTTATGCTTTTTCATACAGATGATAAACATGTTTGGAGAAAGGAAAATATCAGCTGCTAAAATTGCAAAGTGGATTATCTGTGCGTGTGTATGTGTGTGTGTGTGCGTGTGTGTGTATGTGCGTGCGTACGTCTGCGTGCGTGCGTGCGTGCGTGCGTGTGCGTGTGCGAGTGTGTGTGTGTGTGTTAGTGGCACTTAGTTTTTGAGGGCTTTTGTTGTTATTGTTGTGCTAAAACTGTTACCTATCAGTTGTTGAAACTGTTTTACTGGTACTAAGTTGCTTTCTGATTAAATACTTTAAGTCATTTCTTCTTCTTCTTTCTTGTTCTTCTTGTTCTTCATGTTCTTGTTCTTGTTCTTTGTCTT
>CM060316.1:93154767-93159767 GCA_030674155.1 Stramonita haemastoma | reverse complement strand
TGCGACTGCTCTGATCACTGAGCTATCCCGTCCCCAATGTAACATCTATACTATCTGTTATTTTATACTGCATAATTGATATCATTGCTCGTTGCGTTTTGTACAAATTTGCTTACACCATGTAGCATTTCACGTTAATTGAGATAATTTAAAAAAAGGTCTTAGGTCTGTATGCAATCTCTTATAAATCTTTCAACTCATATTCCTTACACAGCATTTGTTTTGTTAAAAGCATGCTGCCTACTCTTCAAGTGTTTGTACATATTTTTCCATTGCATCATTATATCAAAGAATACATACAAACACCTTCACACACACACACACTCTTTAGCTATACATGATTAGCCTATATAGGATATATTTTTCTCTCAATGGGTCATACAGCAGATGAGGGGGTTGATGAATGCTGCATGTTTACAAAACGATAATTTGGTGAATGCTGGCCCTTCACATAAAGAGAAGTTGTCTATACTCGTGGCTCATAAAAAGAGGTGGGATATGTGGTGGTGCAAACACTTCAAAAACTATGAGAGTCTTCTCTCTTTCTTCGTTTTTTGAATGCGCGCACGCACACACTCACACGCCCGCGCATGTGCGCGCGTGTGCACACACACACACACACACACACACACACAACACACACACACACACACACACAACACACACACACACACAACACAGAGCCTACGCAGAGAGAGAGAGAGAGAGAGAGAGAGAGAGAGAGAGAGAGAGAGAGAGAGAGAGAGAGAGAGAGGAGAGAGAGAGAGAGAGAGAGGAGAGGAGAGAGAGAGGAGAGAGATCGGTGGTCTAGAGGCAACACACCTGCCTAGATAGTGAAAAGTCGGAATTGAAATGTGAGGTGGTTCGATCCCCGCTTGTACCCGAAACTTTTCTCCCATCCACTATACCATGGGTGATGATCTAGTCTTTTCTGATGAGACGATAAACTGAGGTCCTGTGTGCAATATTTATTTAGAACACGTAAAAGAACCCATGGCATCAAGAGAGTTGCCCCTGGAAAAATTCTGTAGAAAAAAGCCACTCTGATAGGATACCAAATTCATATGCACACAGAAAAAGAAAAAAAATGGGTGGCGCTGCCTTTAGGGCGACGCACTCTCCTCGGGGAGAGCAGCCCGAATTTCACGCAGAGAACTCTGCCGCGACTTAAAGTAGCATACAACACAAAACCAAACAACAACACAAACAACCAAACACAACAACGCAATACAATACAATACAATACAATACAATACAATACAATTACAAAACGATGAGAGAGAGAGAGAGAGAGAGAGAGAGAGAGAGAGAGAAGAGAGAGAGAGAGAGAGAGAGAGAGAGAGGAGAGAGAGGAGAGAGAGAGAGAGAGAGAGAGAGAGGAGAGAGAGAGAGAGAGTATGAACACTCTCCAAATGACCTACAGGTAATCCACATGAATTTCTCTTGCTTTTGAGATATCAAAGTGTTCGTATTTGTACACATAACCACAGACACACAATTAAAGAAACCAATAATTAAGAAAAAACCCTACAAACTTCCACCATCCACACACACACATACAACACAACACACACACACACACACACACACACGCACACACACACACACACGCACACACACACACACACACACACACACACACACACTCACACACACATACACATACATGCACACTCAAAGTGTTGGAAAAAAGCAAATCGATGCTTATTCAATGTACCATCTGGATACAAAAATTGATTGATTGATTGATTGATTCACACACACACACACACACACACACACACACACACACACACACAACACACACACACACACACACAACACACACACACACAACACACACACACGTACAAAAATGAACAAAACCAAAACGAAAAAGACAACAACAAGTAACTACAATTATTAAAACTTTTTAAAACAAAAATAGTAACCAAACACCGTTAAAGCCACCACAACCAAAACATACATAATAAATAAAAAATAACAACAGCGAAAAAAACAACAACAACACAAAAAACCCCACCTCAACATTCACGAAGAACTCAAAGTGTTAATTTCCCAGGCTGCCTACTCTACATATACACATAGTCACACAGACGCTTGGCAAGATCAGTCGACAACTGGAAATGGACAAAGCACAAAATCAGTATAAACCCGTCAAGAGAAGGAAATCACCCAATTTCCGCCGAAGGTCGCAGTAGCTATCGGAGACTGATAGGGTCAAAAAAAAAAAAAAAGGAATCGAAACTGGGGAGTAGGCAGCGAACAATGTACTAACTTTCACAGCCAGTTCTCTGCGGGTTGTATTTGATCCGTGTCGAGGAACTTTCGAGACATACTCCGTCGTAAGGTAATGAAGACTTCATGAAGTTGGAGTGACAATGTCAAACTGGTAATGGCTCTCTCTCTCTCTCTCTCTCTCTCTCTCTCTCTCTCTCTCTCTCTCTCTCTCTCTCTCTCTCTCTCTCTCTCTCTCTCTCTCTCTCTCTCTCTCTCTCTCTCTCTCAGCCACCACCAGTCTGACAAGAATAGCTGGATACAGTTTCCTTCCTTTCTTTCATTTTTTTTTCTTTTACAAACACTTTCTACTGTGCGCAAATGCACACACAAACGACAATTATTCTGAACTTGGCCCCGCTCAACTTTTTGTTTCCCACGGGTGAGACTAGGCTGTGTTCAGCTTCACACACACGTTAACAGTAACCAAAAAATTGGATGGGGAAAAAATAAAATAATTATGTATGATTCAGAGAGAGAGAGAGAGAGAGAGAGAGAGAGAGAGAGAGAGAGAGAGAGAGAGAGAGAGAGAGAGAGAGAGAGAGAGAGAGAGAGAGAGAGAGAGAGAGATCTTCGTATCCATACTCGCGATCGCAATGCCGAAAATAAACCAGACAATGATATCAAAGAGTCAACAACTACAACAGCAACAAAACAACAAATAGACATGCAGATGGAAAAAAGCAACATGAACAACAAAAGCAACAATCATACGGTGTTTGTTCCATAGCAACAGAAAGAAACCAGGAACAAAAAACAAACAAAAAAAGCAAAGAGACCATCACTACTACCATCACCACTGCCACCACCACCATCACCACCACCACCACTAACTACCACTACACCCCCCCCCCCCCTAACTGCAAAAACTCAGTTGAAAAACAAGTCAAGTCTGCTGCAAACAGCCTGAATAAGTGACTGTGTATAGTATCATATGTAAGAAATGGGTGATCCTGTAAGCATGTACACATGATATAGATCTATATGCGCATGCAAATACACGTGTACATACAAACTCTCTCTCTCTCTCTCTCTCTCTCTCTCTCTCATCATCTCTCTCTCTCTCTCTCTCTCTCTCTCTCTCTCTCTCTCTCTCTCTCTCTTGCCTTGCCTTCCTGCCTGCTCTGCTGACTGCCTGCTTGCCTGTATCTGTCTCTCCCTTTCAGTATATAAACATATATATGTATATATATATGTTTATATTTATATCTATATATACATACATTCTTTATGCATGTTAAGTGGATGGGTGACCGTTTGTGCACCTTGGCTTCTGTAGAATCCCCCCAGTTCACCCAGCTGTAAATGGGTACCTGCCTTCTTTAGGGTAAGGGACGGTAAAGCAGCAAGGGAGAGGAGGTGGGTGCCACTCTCAATATACTGGCCCCCTATAGAAGCTGAGGTCTCTGATGCCTCGCTCCCCTAAGACCCTATAGGTTAAGGGACACCTTTAGCTTTACCTTTTACCTGTGCATGTTGTCAATACAAGATTGAATGTCACCTACATCAGTCACGATCACAGAAAAGCATTGCATTTGAGATTTTCAAACTGACACAGCATTTCGTACTCTTCCTAATCTTGCCTTCACATGAATAAAACATAAGAATTCCACTCAAATTATCTCAAATATACAACACACATGTTTAGCGCATAAGAAGCCCCACATAATTATGGTCAAGGATTCATATTTGTTTTGTACACGACTTCAGAAACTGCAGACTTCAGAAACACTATCACTCAAGACAAAAAAGTTGCCTTCATCTTCACCTTCACCTATCCCCGTAGTTTTGTAGACACCACTGAAGATTAGGCAACTAGCAAAACCAGACCAACATAGCAAACGTTTTTTATTCTGATGTTGAACGCCACTCCACTCCTCTTCACTTCACCCCACCACACCACACAGTGAAGGGAGGCGCGAGACAAGACGGTAGAAAACACTTTTAGCTCTCCGTCACTACCTACTTAGTTTAGGAGACAGAGGAATTCAAGCAGAGTTGATTCCTTTCTGTTGAGGTGACTATCAACCCTCGCCCGGCCAGGACAGAGGAGAGAGAGAGAGAGAGGAGAGGAGAGAGAGAGAGAGAGAGAGAGAGAGAGAGAGAGAGAGAGAGAGAGAGAGAGAGAGAGAGAGAGAGAGAGAGAGAGAGAGAGAGAGAGAGAGAGAGAAGTCTGGTGAAATATGGGAGTGGTGGTAAATCCCATAGTTTGCTGGTCTTCTTTCAGGTGATGGACCCGTTGGAGATAATGATTATTCGCCCTGAAACACTGACACCTTTCTTAGTACTGACTTGTCAGTGACAGGAAAGGTCAGATCAGGTCATAGCCTTGGCAACTGGGTGCCGTGTAGGAATTTTGTTTTTAAAAGTTCGTTTGATTTATAGATATTGAAAAGAGGGCGGGATACTTGGAGGGCAAGGGGTGGAGATATTCCTCTCGATAACCATACCTTACCTGAGTTTTTATTAACTCTCTCTCTCTCTCTCTCTCTCTCTCTCTCCTCTCTCTCTCTCTCTCTCTCTCTCTCTCTCTCTCTCTCTCTCTCTCCTCTCTCTCTCTCTGGGACTGGATGCAAGAAAAAGCACAGGAGTGCTTATTCCATTATCCTCGATTTAAAAAAAAAGAATAAAAATCAAATCAAACCTCTCTCTCTGTCTCTCTGTCTCTGTCTCTCTCCTTCTGTCTCTCTCTCCCTGTCTCTCTCTGTCTCTCTGTCTGTCTG
>CM060316.1:93134767-93137267 GCA_030674155.1 Stramonita haemastoma | reverse complement strand
CAGGCACACGTGCACGTGCCACCACCACCACCACCACCACCACCAAATGATATGAGGAAAAAGAGGAAACAAAAGACAATGGGACAATGGGGGGGGGGGGGGGGGGCAAGAAGGAAGAGGACAACAAAGTTTACTTTCATCACCATTATCAATTATAAGCGTTGTTGTCGCCACCGCCGTCGTCGTCATCTCCATCATCATTCCAGAGCAACAACAACTGTAGCAGCAACGACAACAGCAACAAGCAACAGGCAAGAAGAAGAAGAAGAAGAAGAAGAAGAAGAAGAAGAAGAAGAAGAAGAAGAAGAAGAAGAAGAAGAAGAAGAAGAAGAAGAAAAGAAGAAGAAGAAGAAGAAGAGAAAAAAGAAGAGCAACAACAACAACAACAACAATAACAACAACAACAACAACAACAACAACAACAACAACAACAACAACAACAACAACGAGGAGGAGGAGGGGGGAGGAGGAGGAGGAGGAGGAGGAGGAGGAGGAGGAGGAGGAGGAGGAAGAAGAGAGAAGAAGAAGAGAGAAGAAGAAGAAGAAGAAGAAGAAGAAGAAGAAGAAGAAGAAGAAGAGAAGAGAAGAAGAAGAAGAAGAAGAAAAGTAGAAGAAGAAGAATTGCAAGAATGGAAGAAGAAGAAGAATTGCGAAGAAGAAGAAGAAGAATTGCGAAGAAGAAGAAGAAGAATTGCGAAGAGAAGAAGAAGAGAATTGCGAGAAGAAGAAGAAGAAGAATTGAAGAAGAAGAAGAAGAATGAAGAAGAAGAAGAAGAATTGCGAAGAGAAGAAGAAGAAGAAGAATTGCGAAGAAGAAGAATTGCAAGAAGAAGAAGAAGAAGAAGAAGAAGAAGAAGAAGAAGAAGAAGAAGAAGAAGAAGAAGAAGAAGAAGAAGAAGAAGAAGGAAGAAGAAGAAGAAGAAGAAGAATTGCAAAAGAAGAATTGAAAGAAGAAGAATGCGAGAGAAGAAGAAGAAGAAGAAGAAGAAGAAGAAGAAGAAGAGAAGAAGAAGAAGAAGAAGAGAAGAAGAAGAAGAAGAAGAAGAAGAATTAAAGAAGAAGAGAGAAGAAGAAGAAGAAGAAGAAGAAGAAGAAGAAGAAGAAGAAGAAGAAGAAGAAGAAGAAGAAGATTGCGAAGAAGAAGAAGATGAATTGCGAAGAATTGCGAAGAAGAAGAAGAATTGCGAAGAATTGCGAAGAAGAATAAGAAGAATTGCGAAGAAGAAGATGAAGAATTGCGAAGAAGAAGAAGAGGAAGAAGAATTGCGAAGAAGAATAAGAAGAATTGCGAAGAAGAAGAAGAAGAATTGCGAAGAATTGCGAAGAAGAAGAATTGCAAAGAAGAATTGCGAAGAAGAAGAAGAAGAAGAATTGCGAAGAAGAATTGCGAAGAAGAAGAAGAATTGCGAAGAAGAATTGCGAAGAAGAAGAAGAAGAAGAAGAAGAAGAAGAAGAGAAGAAGAAGAAGAAGAAGAAGAAGAAGAAGAAGAAGAAGAAGAACAAGAAGAAGAACAAGAAGAAGAAGAACAAGAAGAAGAAATGAAGACAACGACGAAGAAGTTATTTAGCAAAAGATAAAAAAATGATTAATATTGCTGAATCACCAAATTCTTTGTGTTGACTGTCAAAAAAGCATACACCACTAAATCGCTTTTTGTCTGTCTCCAAACACAAAGCCGACTATTTCGCTTGTAAATCAAGACATATTTTTTGCTTTCTCTTTTTGTATTTGGCCTGAGTGGACCCTACCTAAGATCACATAGAGGAAAGGATAGTTATCTAAAATCATCTCAAAGATGTTACAAGGGAAAAGATTACTGTCAACACTTCGTTTTTTGTGTGTAAGTAAGTAGTCTTAAGTCCCGTAGTCTGAATTCCAATTATGGCTTAGTAGTATATTGGTGGTTTTTTTTTCATCGTTTAGAATTGAATTGTATTGTATTTATTGGATTGTATTGCGTCGTATTGTATTGTATTGTGTGCATTGTATTGTATTGTATTGTATCGTATTGTATCGTATACCACTGTAACTCAGCCAATTTTTCTGCGTGAAATTCGGTCTGCTCTCCCCAAGGAGAGAGTGTCACCAGTAAAATAGCCTCACTCATTTTTAAAAACAAATTTCCTGTCTGTCTGCATGCAATCTGTTTCCTTCTGAGAGATATGTTTTGCTACCGGATCCCTTGTTGCTGTGGGTTCTTTCATGTGCACCAAAATGCGTTTCTCATAGACCTTGGTTTATCGTCTCTTTGAAAGCCTAGCACCCAGACCACCAAAGAAAGTTTATGTGATGGGAAAAGCTAGGGTTAAAAAAAATGGATCTGACTCTTGTGCATGCGTGGGTGAGTGTGTACATATGCGTGCGCGCACACGCTCGCGTGCTTGCAGTGTGTTGGTGTGTTCGTGTTTGATGATAAAAAAAAACACCTTGGCATGTGGAATACATAGACAGAGAATTCCTTTATTCTCGCAGCTTATCCTCCTAAACCCGGACTTGTTA
>CM060316.1:93107267-93132267 GCA_030674155.1 Stramonita haemastoma | reverse complement strand
AGGAGAGAGAGAGAGAGAGAGAGAGAGAGAGAGAGAAAGAGAGAGAGAGAGTGTGAGAGAGAGAGAGAGTGTGTGTGTGTGTGCGTGCGTGCGTGCGTGCGTGTGTGTGTGTGTGTGTGTGTGTGTGTGTGTGTGTGTGTGTGTGTGTGTGTGTGTGTGTGTGTGTGTGTGTGTGTGTGTGTAAAAATACAATTATAGGACAGCTGAATCAGCATCTGTGTGCTTTTTATATCCAGTCCCTGTGTTCATGCAGGTCTGTCAAATTTACCGCCCGTTCCTACAGGCTCAAATGGTCTACTCTTCTGAAAGGCGGTGCAGGTTTACATAATGCGTGTAAAATGGTCTGCGTGCGGTTACATACGGGACCTCGGTTTGTAGTACCATCCCAAGAGAGAGAGAGAGAGAGAGAGAGAGAGAGAGAGAGAGAGAGAGAGAGAGAGAGAGAGAGAGAGAGAGAGAGAGAGAGAGAGAGAGAGAGAGAGAGAGAGAGGAGAGAGAGAGAGAGAGTGTCTCTTGACAGTCCTTTTCTTCCCTTTGGTTATCTTTTTTCCCACTCTGTATAAAAGTCATTATTTTCTATTCAAGAAGTAAGTCGAGTTTTGCCCCTCGATCCGTAAATAGCGAGGATCTTAACTTGTTTTATGATGATGATAAGAAGTGACCAGGTGAATGAATGAGACGAGAAGGAGGAGAGGAGGTGCAATTGTTTAACTATTTATTCCGTAGCCCGAACTATTATTGTACATTATAACTTGTCATAAATGTATACAAATCTTTTTATGGGTGGTGGTTGATGGTGCGGGGTAGGGGGGGGGGGGGTTATAGTCAAGTGGACAGAGCATTGAACTCGACATGTATGTAATGGCCCAGTTTTGAGCCACATTTAAGACGCCTGTTCGAAGGGGATTTTCCTCGTGGAGTTGACATCAGCACTGACTCCAACCCCCCCCCTCCCCCCCCAACAATCCTTCGGATGAACCCAAATTCAGTGTAAGAACACACAGAATGTTTTGCGCACACGTTAAAACCCATTCCACCTTTAAGGAGAGTAAGCCATTGCGTGCCGGTAATTACTGATGCAAACATTAACCCCCCCCCCAAAAAAAAAACCCATGCACATTGGTGTTGTGTCGAGACATCATTTTCGAAGTTGAAATGCGGATAATTATATTAATGGTGGACGAACGGTTGTATACTCCAAATCTCATCATTAGTGAACATCGGGGCTCTAGCTGAGGGTACACACCACACACAACACACACACACACACACACACACACACACACACACACACACACAAAAGTGATCTTAACATTTAAATCACAAGCTGCATACGAGTATTCTGTAACAACTAAGCACATTAACACAATGGGTAAAGCAGAACATAAACCCTGCGATGAAAATTTCATGACTTAATATTTTTATATAAAAAAATTTAGAACCCACCGGAAAAAAATGACTTGAAAGAAGACAATAAATGCGAAACAAAGACCAGCCAGTGCTTTAACAACGAAAGTGAGACTATCCTGACCCGGGCTCCCTTACAATTAAATCTTGTTTTTATTGCTTCCTCGCCCTCGGATCGATAGAGGTCAAGCCAATGCGCTTGGCCTGAGTGCTGTCTTCCCGCATTGTCTACTGTCGTCTGCTTCTCCTACCTCCCCCCCCCTTACTCCCTGCATGCGAACGCACGCAGAACATCTTGCGCACACGTTAAATCCTGTTCAGCTTTTCGTAAGAGTAGGCCATTGTGTGCCGGTGGGAACAGATGACATTTACAAAACTGCATACACACGGGGACTGGATGTGAAAAAAGCACAAGAGTGCATATTCCATTGTCCTCGATGTAAAAGAATCAATCAATCAAATCAAATCAAATATAGATATGTGGCCTTGGTACAGCCAAGGCATCTTTCTTTTCTTTTTTTTTAATATCCAGGATAATGGAATAAGCACTCATGTGCTTTTTTCAACCAGTCCCCTTATGTATGCAGTTAAAAAAAAGTTTTCATCTGTTCCCACTGGCACACAATGGCCTACTCTTACGAAAAGCGGAACAGGATTTAACCTGTGAGCAAGATGTTCTGGGTGGGTTCGCACATGGGGCCTCGGTTTACAGTCTCATCTGAATGACTTTTGGGGGAGAGTGGAGTCAGCACTAGCATCTGTCTAGCAAGCGAGATATTACAGGTTCGATTCCCGTGTGCACCCAATTTTGTCCTGTTTTTCACTAGAGTAGTGGTCTGGGTGCTAGTTTTGTTTGTTTTTTTTTCTCTTTTTTATTGGGGGTGGGGGGTGGGGGGTGGTGGTGGTGGTGGTGGGTTGTTAGTTTGGCTTCTTTTTTGTTTTATGAATTATTGTTGTTGATGGCAATGAGCTCATGAAAGAGCCCACAGCAACAAATGAGTTGTACCTGGTAAAGTTATGTTATAAAGTGTCACTCTCATAGGGAAGAAAAACACAGGCAGACAGGATTTTTTTAATTTAATGGGTAGGGCTGGTCTGATGGCGACCCACTCTTTTAAATGTAACCATCCTGAATTTCAGGTAGAAAAGTCTGCCATGAGTAAAAGTAAGATACAGGGGGAAGTTGCAGGATGATCTTTGCAAGGCCAGGTGTCTGATCCAGCGATGTAACTGTACATACAATTCTAGGTTTCCCTAGTGGCTGACATGGTGATTTCACTGTACATACAATTCTAGGTTTGCCAGGTGTCTGATGCGACAATGTGACTGTACGATGCTAGGTTTGCCAGGTGTCTGATGCGACAATGTGACTGTACAATTCTAGGTTTACCAGATGGCTGATCTGACAATGTGACTGTATGATTCTAGGTACAGTTCTAGGTTTCGTTTATTGAAGACTATCAAGAGCTCTTAGAAAATGACAGTGAGTGCATCAGTTCTTCTGGTGACTTTTTCCATTACTTTTGTGATGTGGACTTGAAAGATGATGTACATGGTTCCATGATAACTTTATAGGGTTTTGTTTCATTTGGTTGGCTGGTTTAACATTTTTTATTGTCGTTTCTCTGCTTGAGCTATGAGGTTCACAAATAATGAGATTTTTGCGACTGTGACCGTTTTTCCCACCATTAAGGTAGCCACGTTGGGACTTTGGGAGATGATGTCCAAACACAACACCAGTGTGCATTTCTTTTGTTGTCATTAGTCATCCGTCCTAATTACTGGCACCGAATATCCTACTCTTCCGAACAGCGGAACGGGTTTTAACATGTGCACGAGATGTTCTGCGTGCGTTCGCACACGGGGTCTCGGTTTATAGCATCGTGCAAAGGACTTTTGGAGCATGGAGTCAGTACTGATGGTAGCTTGATCCAGTGCCATCAAATCACAAGCGCAAAATTTTACAACTAGCCTCCCCCCTATCTCCCCCCTCCTCCATTATTTTATTCAGGCTAGCTTGAATCCTCTGTGTAGATCCAGTCAGCGGGGTCTATGTTTTGCAAACGTGTAGTTCTCTATTTTAACGCAGGCATTGCTATGTCTACATGTCTGTTCAAACAGGGTTTGAATTGTGTTTGCATGGGGTTTTTACCAGCTTCCTGGTTTGATGAAATGTAAATGCATTAGATGAGAGAGAGAGAGAGAGAGAGAGAGAGAGAGAGAGAGACAGACAGACAGACAGACAGACAGACACACAGACACACAGACACACAGACACACAGAGAGAGACAGAGAGAGAGAATTGATGAATGAATGAATAAATGAATGAATGAATGAATGAATTAATGAATGATCTTTATTTTTCAAAGGTTACAGAAAAGCATTCACAAGTTAGGTTTTTTTTATTGAGAGAGAAGAATGTGGTAATCTTTATTTGAGAGAGGAGAGAGAGAGAGAGAGAGAGGAGAGAGAAGAGAGAAGAGAAGAGAGAGAGAGAGACAGCAAGAGATCAGAGAGACGAAGAGAGACAGAGACAGAGAGACAGAGACAGAGACATAGAGTCTGAATCACGATATAATGTATCTGTTAAATCAGTTTCATCAAATACTGAGTTACTCGTGAGAGCTAAGTAGCATTAATTTTTCAGGGTTTCAATAAAATCAGCGGTTATAAAAGATAATTATATACCAACCTTTCTTTATTTTCACCAGACTTCTCAAGGAATGCTTAGGCTGTATGGATAGAGACTTGGCCTCAAGTCCTTCAAACTGTCTACTTCACTTGTTCCTTTTTTGTGTGGAGTAGAGCTTTGGGGAGGTCAGCTTTATGTTCCTCTATGTCCGGCCAAGTCACTAAAACAGATCCTGGAGAGTTTAGCCACTTCAAACAAATGAGTGTTTGATTGCTATGTATAAAAATAGTTTTCATCTGAAAATTAAAGGAAAATGTTCACAACTTTTATTTAGCTTCACCGAGTTTTTGTGCCTATTTGCAATTAACTCTTGAGTTATATTTGTTGTTTTTGTTGTTGCTGTTGTTTTCTTGTTTCTATCATTTTCAATGCGGTTGTTTTCAATCCATTACCTTTATTAAATGGTCACGGTGCCATAGAAACGAAACGCGGAGTTACTAGTTGAACAGTTTAACGGACGTCAAGAAAATCGAACACCTTCAATCATTCAAACCAATCTGACGGAAAATCCACATGTCAACAAGGCCTACAAATAGACAGAGAAGGAGGAATCTTGACCTTAACAAGAACAATACTTGACCAAGCCTTTGTGTTGATCACAAGTGGACCGACCAATCAGGTCATTTTTAACAATCATACAGACCAATCAGGTCGTCTTTAACATTCGTGTAGACCAATCAGGGCGTCTTTAACAGGACGTTCAGGCTCTTGTTTGCCCAGTGACTTGTGCGGTATGAAGGGCCCTTTGGTCACAATCAGTGGACTGGAGAAGCAGACTCTTGAGACCAGTTTGTTCGTAAAACGGTTTTTGTTTGAAGACGTTTAAGGACAGAGAACTGTTGGAAGAGTTCTTAAAGAGCAATCCCGTGTCCGTGTTTTGTGTGTAATCCTTAAACACGTGTTCGATAGGTTAGTACTGAAATTTTGCCCCGTGAAAATCTTGCACGTGCACGTGTACTCTGGGGTTTTTTTTTGGTACACTTGTACTTGTAGGTTTGTATGCTTGATTAATAAGCACACTCAAGCGTGCACTCAGTTTGTTTGGTGTAATATATGACAGCATGTATGACAAGCTCAGGACTCGTGTGAAAGATGTGCAGAATTGAGGGGTGGGGTGGGGGTGTGGGTGTGATGGATTCAGCGACGTCTGCTGGATAAATACTGTGGAAAGTCAAACACTTGAAGTCTGCTTATTAAATTTCAAATTCAAATTCTTTATTTCCTGTCATCCCTTTCGCACAACACAACGCAACGCAAAGCAACACAACACAATACAACGCAAGGCAGCACAACGCAACATAACACAACACAACGCAAGACAGTACTATTCCACAGGTTTCATTTTATGGAACATTCATTGCTACTCTTAACCATTGACGTTAGAAAACCTCGTGACATCAGTCCACATTGTTAAGTAACAACCATTCCTGACTGCTTCACAACCATGTTCTGCGTGCGTTTAAATACAGGACCTCGGTTTGTAGTATCATCCCAAAGAGAGAGAGAGAGAGAGAGAGAGGAGAGAGAGAGAGAGAGAGAGAGAGAGAGAGAGAGAGAGAGAGAGAGAGAGAGAGAGAGATTGATTTGATTTGATTTGATTTGATTTGATTTGATTTCTTCTTTTATATCGAGGATAATAGAATAAGCACTCGTGTGCTTTTTTTACATCCAGTCCCCGTGTGTATGCAGTTTTGTAAATGTCATCTGGAGGAGAGAGAGAGAGAGAGAGAGAGAGAGAGAGAGAGAGAGAGAGAGAGAGGAGAGAGACAGTCAGACAGACAGACAGACAGAGAGAGAGTCTCCTGACAGTCCTTTTCATCCTTTTAGTTTTCTTTTTTTTTCCACTTTGTATATAAAAGTCATTGTTGTCTATTCAGGAAGTAATAAGTAGAGATTTGGCCCCTTGATCCCTAAATAGCGAAGGCCTTGTTTTATGGGGATAAGAGTTAAGGGACCAGTTGAATCATCCAGTTGTGCGCCTGCAGTTTTACTGAATAGTACTGTCTCCGCTCTCGACCCCCCCCCCCCCCCCCCAATCTTTTTTTTTTTTTTTTTTTTTTCAAAGCAAACAAACGAAAAGCAAGTTTCTTTGTCTCTGTTGACCTATACTATGATCTTCGTGTAGCCTAAAACTTTCCCAGTCGTTACATCTGACTGTCTGTCTGTCTGTTTATAACTAACACTCACACACACATACACATTCACAGACACACACACACGCACACATGCACGCACGCATGCATGCAAATACATACATACATACATACATACATACATACATACATACATACATACATACATACATACATACATACATTCATACACACACATACACGCACACACGCACACGCGCGCATGCACACACACATACACACACACATCCATCCATCCATCCATTCATACATACACACACTCACAACACACACACACACACACACACACACACACACACACACACACACACACACACCACTATTACTTTTTCTTCCTTTCTTTTATTTTGCCTGTCACAAAAGCTCAATCAAATCAATAAAATTAAAAAAACCAACAATTTTACACCTACAACAACCTAAGTTCCGCTTTCACATCTTCACATTCTTGGTCTCAAAGCAACAACAAACTACAACACACAACTTTGTGAGCATGTTTGCTGCTGAGCTTTCTAGCGAGTCGCTTTATGGACATAGAAGCATAATATGAAGCCCCGCATCCGTTTTTAAAATAAGCTGCAAAGCCTGTCTACTGTGGCTGTAATATGCCTCCTATCCAGCCCGGGGTCTCTCTCTCTAAATTCTAAGTCAACACACACAGCGTTGTGTTTATGCAAAGTATAGATACTGAGTCAGCCACACCACGCCCTAACGTACATTTACCGCGCGGTTTTTGTTGGGTTTTCCTGGTCAGTTAGTTACTGTACTGGTCAGGCAAGGTCTGAAGAATTTATGATGATGGTTATGTAGGTTTTGTCAGGGTTTTTTGTTGTTGTTTTGCTCTATATTCTGTGTGTTGTCGCTTTTTTAGGGGGTGATTTTTGTTTGTTTGTTTCTGTTTTTTGGTGTTATTTTTTGTTTGTTTTTGTTTTGTTGTGTTGTCAGTGTGTGTGTGTGTGTGTGTGTGTGTGTGTGTGTGTGTGTGTGTGTGTGTGTGTGTGTGTGTGTGTGTTGTGTGTGTGCGTGTGTGTGTGCGTGTGTGTGCGTGCGTGCGCGTATGCATGATTTGTTTACTTATTTTGATGGGCTTTTTTGTTTAGAAAAAAGTAACAAGAATTTTTTTTAACACAAAGATTCTAACACATCAAACCACGGAAAACTTTTTTTTGCAACACCATCTACTTACATACCATTTACGTTTGCCTATTTCTTTTTTCTTCTTTTTATTTCTTCCTCATTTTCTGTGACGTCCGCGTCCTGCTGTTCATACGCCCCTCATTTCAATCACCCCACCACAGCCATACCCAGATTCATCATATCTCATCCTCAGGGTTGGGAGTCCAGAGGGAGCCCATCAGTATCAGCCCACCATGAGGTCACAAGCCAGAAGGGCCTTCCACTGCCCGTGGGTCACTTTGGTGATGTTCAGTTGTGCCTATTCTGCAGAACACCACCTAATAAACCCCTTAGTGACGACAGTATTAGCTCAGTCGTGGAGCCAGACTGAGTGAGTTGCCCACCCGAGGTGGCAACCACCACAACGTCCCTCCATCGACCGTCCCCCACGAACCTCCAACCCCAAAGGCTTTGACACAAACTCACCACAGGCACAGAGTATGCGGAAACTGAATCTGAAGTCATTACGAGACCAGAGCAACCGCGGCTACCGAATCAGAGGCAATTTTCTTTTACTGCATGATCAATGATAATGAGGATGACGTGATTCTGCTGCTGGGAAAGTGCATATGCTTTGAAACTAATTGTCAGGTTTGTACTCTTCACTTACTATATAATATCATATATAACTGTGTCAACCAGGCCCGAGAGATACAGACACCTGCAGAATTACTCAGGTAATTTGAGCACTCATTTCCCAATGAGCCCACAGCATACTCACTCTGGGTAGGAGCTGGCCGGAGTCCGAAAAATCTCCATGACTCTTATGGGATTCAAACCCACGACCTTCCAGTCCGAAATCAAAGGCTCTAACCACTGTGCCATGGCGGCTGGCCTCTCTCTATATTTCTTTGTCTTAGATTTTAGTGGACAAAATTCATAAATACAAGAAAAACGTTCAGTATACTCAATTACTAAGCTGTTGAACTCATTTTTCCTTACTTTCTCCCTTACTTCCTTCCTTTCCATCCTTAATTCCTTCCCTCTTTCTCTCCTTCATGTTTTCTTTCTTTGCCGTTGTTCATTTATTCATTTGTTCATTCATCTGGCCTGGATCCACGTTGTGGCATTCAGAGTATTTCCTGACTATTTTGTTTTTCCTGTTGTAACATGGCCACAAAAGCAGGGGAGGCAATACTCTTTTTGTGAACACGGGGGACAGATTCAACGTGAGTTGTCCTTCTTCATCAATAAACTAATCCATGCACTTTTCTTTTTTTTTTTTTTTTTTTTTAAAAAGGCCTTTTAGTCTTGGGAGTTTGATCATCAAGTCGGTTCACAAACCGTCTTGCTTTTGAGTAAGTGGTGCTAAGTAAGTTTATCATGCCTCTCATTCTGGTTTGTAGCAATCCACATTCATACACATACATATCTCTATCTTTGTTTGTATGTACTTATACATGCGTGTATTTTATATATGTATATATATATATATATATATATATATATATATATATATATATATATATATATATATATATATATATATATATATATGTATGTATGTATGTATG
Source organism: Stramonita haemastoma (assembly GCA_030674155.1). Lineage (NCBI taxonomy): Eukaryota > Metazoa > Mollusca > Gastropoda > Neogastropoda > Muricidae > Stramonita > Stramonita haemastoma. Next base: position 93,123,328 of record CM060316.1, on the reverse strand, counting down.
TATGTATGTATGTACTCACACACACACACGCACACACACACACACACACACACACACACCACACACACACACACACACACACACACACACACACACACACACACACACACACACACACACACCCCACACGTGGGGGACGAGATAGCCTAGTGGTTAGAACATTACGCTTGCAATTTGATGACCCGGGTTCAATTCCAGTTCGAGAGGATTTTTCCCCTGGAGTTAACATCAGTGCTGACTCCACTCTCCCGGAAAGACCTTGGATGAGACTAAAAACCGAGATCACGTGTGCAAACGCACACAGAACATCTTGCGCACAACTTAAATCCTGTTCCGCTTTTCGTAAGAGTAGGCCATTGTGTGCCTTTGGGAACAGATGGCAAGATTTACAAAACCACGTACACACGGGGACAGGAAGTAAAAAGCACATGAATGCTTATTCCAAAATCCGCGATAAAAAAAAGAATGATGGGACACAACTCTTGGCTAGTGTATGCACTGACTGTCAAGTAGTTTTGCTCCCTAGATCCTGGTTGAAGCAAAGAATTTATACCAACATGAAACATGTGTATGTGTGTGTGTGCTGCACACACACACACACACACACACACACACACACACACACACACACACACACACACACACACACACACACACACACACACACACACAAACACACACACAAACACACACACAAACACACACACACACACAAACACACACATACAAACACACGCAGAACATCTTGCACACACGTCAAAACCCGTTCCACTTTTCGAAAAGGTTGCCCATTGCGTACCGGTGGAAACAAACGACAACCTTTACAAAACTGCGTATACACAGGGACTGAATGTAAAAAACAGCAGCAGCATATGAGTGATTATTCGAATTGTCTTCGAAATAGAAGAAAATGAAAAGAAAAGATTTTTATTGAATCTTTGATAAGTCATTTTGAAAATGATTGAGAAGTTGATACCTGCACTTGTTTTTCCTCTACTACTTTTTCCTCAAACATGAAAAGAATAGATAGATAAAAAGAATTCCATCAAAACACACATACACCCCTCAGACAGGAAGTCCTCGTAGAATCTCTCTCTCTCTCTCTCTCTCTCTCTCTCTCTCTCTCTCTCTCTCTCTCTCTCTCTCTCTCGCTCTGGGTCACGAGACGCGAAGCGGACAGGGCGTACATTTTCTGTGAGCTACAGTAAAACTCGTAATTCATACAAAAATGCCAGTTACTGGACTTCCAGCGGCTGTGGATAGGACCTTAGGCGCCCTGCTGACTGACAATGCAGTCTCCAGCTGGAAAGTGGCAGGAGAAGGGGACAGCGTGGTTTTTGTCTTGCGACTTAAACCAGTGGACACAGCAGTGTCAACCAACATGGCGGATCCATCAGTGAATCAGTGAATCGCAGCACACAAGTACAATACTATAGGAAAAAATCCTACTCCCAAACCCGCAGGGATTTGGAACACTCTCGAAAGCATAAAGAGAAGCAGGCAAGTGTTGTGTGTGAAAGTAACTGTGTCTTCAGTGCCTCGAGTCCACCTGACAAAAGTGTAGAACAGCAGAATGCAGCATGCGCAGATACGCATAGAGTAGACCTACCAACAGCACACACACAGGACATCAACACAAAAACATCAGTTAAGTTGCTATCATCGGTTGATTTAGAACCTCCCTGTATGTCTGATTGTAGTGACTGTGCTGATATGTGTGTTTTGCAGCCTGAGGTGAACGATGATAATATTGTTGGTGCATTCGACAAAGGAAATGTCAAACAGTATGTGGCTACTCTAACTGATAGATCGGTACAGAAAAGGCTGAGAGACAGACAAAGAAATACACACTTCAGAAAATCTGTCCTACATCATTCAGATGGTGAAGATATTGTGACCTGTGAGTCAGATGACATTGTGATCCAGCTCGCATGCCAACCAGACACTGAGCCAGTATGGTGTGTACTGGTTTGTCAAACAGCAAGAGAAAAAACATGTTAAAAGAGGAACGTGTCAAACTCGCCAGTTTGCGGAATGGGAAGCGAATCCAGAACACACTACACACGGAGACCCTTTCGCGTGCTTCAAGGGACTTGGCGACACTTAGAGAACTATTACATCGCTGTCTTGGCTATTGCGTGTGACAGAGTGTGTGCTAGAGGGTGTGTGACAATGACTGGACGAAAGAAAGGCTCGGAATGCCGTAACATATCCGGACTGTAAAGAGTGTCGTGTCTCCGATGTACATTACAAATCAATGCTGTGGTTTCCATGGCATGGAATGGTGTTGTGTGTCAGCTTAAAGCAATTATCGTTATGGTTATTCGGCAACCCCCTTCATGTATGGGCCAGTGGCCTTTTTTCATGAATAAACCTTTCGAGTTCGAGTTCGAGTTCGAGTTCTCTCTCTCTCTCTCTCTCTCTCTCTCTCTCTCCTCTCTCTCTCTCTCTCTCTCTCTCTCTCTCTCTCTCTCTCTCTCTCTCTCTTTCTTTCTTCTTATTTTCGTTTCTGAATGAGTGCCTTTTTATATCATTACCTTATTATTGTATCTCTGTCTTATTTCTTACCTGTTGTTTGATACTTGGTATGGTTTCTGGCTCTTGGTATTTGGATCATTATAATTGTTGTTGTTTAATTGGGGTTATCTTTTTATCTTGATGTTATCCCTGAAAAGGGCGGGGACTGGATGTAAAAAAGCACACGAGTGCTTATCTATTATCCTCGAATAAAAGAATTTGCCTTGCCTTGCCTTGCCTTGCCTTGCCTCTCTCTCTCTCTTTCTCTCTGGTACCAGAGAGATGAATTAGGAAGGAAGGCTGTGGGGCCTAACGCTACACATGCCCCTGATGACAGTTTAATCCTAGAGTCAAGCGTGACGGTTGTTGGTCCATGGCCTGATGGCAAGTACTGAGTATGACAGATTTATGAGTTGTGTGGGTGTAATGTTGTGTGACCAGTGCCAATATTCCATAGAAAAAGAAGAAATTGTTTTGAGCTTTTTAGTGTGTCTTTTTTACCTTTGTGTTTGTGTCTGTCTGACTCTTCCTTTGTTTTGATTTTTTCTCTTTCATCGAGCAGGTATTACGTATGGAACTTTTTTGCGGATTGTTTGTGTGTGATGTAGAGTGACAAATCGTTGTGTTTTTATCTATATGTGTATCTGTCTGTCTTTTCTACCATTCTAACTTTGTGTGTTATTGCTTTTACCCCCCTTCTCTCTCTTTTTTGCTAACACATAATATACTACTACTACTACTACTACTACTACTACTACTACTGCTACTGCTGCTGCTGCTGCTGCTACTGCTACTGCTACTACTACTACTACTACTACTACTACTACTACTACTGCTGCTGCTGCTGCTGCTACTGCTACTGCTACTACTACTACTACTACTACTACTACTACTACTACTACTACTACTACTACTACTATCCTACTTCAATTTTCAGAATTATATATATATATAAAATTATTATTTATATACACATATGTACGTATATATATATGTATATATGTGTGTATGTATCTTATATATGTTTTATATATGTGTGCATATGTATACACATGTATGTATATTATATATATATATATATATATATATATATATATATATATATATATATATATATATATATATATATATGTGTGTGTGCGAATATCTATCTATCTATCTATCTATCTATCTATCTATCTATCTATCTATCTATCTATCTATCTATCTATCTATCTATCTATCTATCTATCTATCTATCTACATATATATATATATATATATATATATATATATATATATATACTATTCTCTCAACCGCTCTTCCTCCTTGTTCATCCGAATACAGTAACAAAACACAGATAAACAAGCAATCCCATATAACTGATTGACCTGTAGACTCTATGAGCACAAAAGTATAAACAATTAAAAAAATCCCCAAACAACACACAGAAGTCCGTCCTTGGCTTTCCTCACTCACCCGGAACCCCCCCCCCCTCCCTATTTTCCCTCCTCCTCCTGCAACAAATGAGGTCTCCACAGAATGGTGACATTGCCACTACCAGAAAAAAATTTTGATAGTAGAAACAAAGGAAGCAGGGGTCCATGGCATACATTAACCTTGTGACAGATCAAGTCAGGTGTGATTTTTTGGTTAGTTTTTGTTGTTGTTATATTCTTTTATATCGAGGATTATGGAATAAGCATTCATGTGCTTTTTTCATCCAGTCCCCGTGTGTATGCAGTTTTTTAAATCATGTCATCTGTTCCCACCGGCAAACAATGGCCTCCTTTTACGAAAAGCGGAACAGGGTTTAACGTGTGCGCAAGATGTTCAGCGTGCGTTCGCACACAGGGCCTCGGTTTTCAGTCTCATCCGAAAGACTTTAAGGGAGAGCGGAGTCAGCACTGATGTTTTTTTTTGTGTTTTTTTTGTTGTTTTTTTTTGCTGCCTCGTCTTCTGTGACGCTCCCGTACTGCTGTTCCCACGCCGCTCATTTCAATCTCCCCGCCACAGCCATACCCAGATTCGTTGTGTCTCACCCCCGGGGTCGGGAGTCCACAGGGAGCTCATCAATATTAGGCCGCCGCGGGGCCACCAGCCAGAGGGGCCCTGCACTTCTGCTGGGTCACTTTGGTGGTGTTCAGTGGTGCCTGTTTTGAGCTAACATACGCAGGACACCACCTACTAAGCCCCCTACTAACGACAGTATTAGCTCAGTCGCGGAGCCAGACTGAGTGAGTCACCCACCCAAGGTGGCGACCACCACAACGTCCCTCCAACGACCGCCTCCCCACGAACCCCCAACCCCAAAGGCTTTGACACAAATTCACCACAGGCACAGAAGCGTATGGGGAAACCGAATCTGAGGTCACCATGAGACCAGAGCAACGGAGGCCACCGAATCAGAGGCAATTTTTATTATTGCATGATGATCAATGATGATGAGGATGATGTAATGATGCTGCTGTGGAGGTGCATCTGCTTTGAGACTACTTGACAGGGTTGTTCTCTACGCTTACTGTCATAAATATATCCCGGCGTCAACCAGGCCCGAGAGATACAGACACCTGCAGTGTTGGTCAGGTAATTTGAGCAACACTCTCAAATTCGCATCCGTAAAGTGGATGAAGCTCGACTGTGTGGTCCCAGTCTCCCCACTGAGCCCACAGCACACTCACTCTGGGTAGGAGCCGGCCGGAGCCCGAAAAAATCCCTATGACTTATGGGATTCGAACCCGCGACCTTCCAGTCCGGAATCCACGGCGCTAACCACTGCGCCATGGCGGCTGGTGAGTCAGCACTGATGTTAACTCCATGGGAAAAAAAAACCCTCCAACGGGAATCGAACTCGGGTCGTCAAATTGCGAGCGCAATGTTCTGACCACTAGGCTATCCCCCCACTAGGCTATCCCGTCTCCCAGTCGGTCCAGTAAGAACCATTCGGTTTGTCAGACATGATTCGTGACTTTCTCTTCTTCTCTTCTCTGCGTGCCTTTGCCTGGTAGGAAACGTAGTGCCTGGTCTTCTGTGCTTGTGACTTTGCAGGAGGTCTGCCTGCTGGCCTCAGACGACTTATTCCGACTTCAGAGCAGCTTATTTCACCGTACAGGTTGCATGCTGGAAATGTTCCTGTTTCCGTAACTCACCGAGTGCTGACATGAATTACGGGGTCTTTAACTATCGCAAGATCAACAGGGCTTGCCAAGACGATTCTGCAAGGAACTGTGCAAGGCGGGAGAAGGAGAGGCAGGCAGAGAAAGAGTTGGAAGGACAACGTCCGAGAGTGGACGGGCCTCAGGCTGAGTAACACCCTGAGAAAGGTCGAGGACAGAAAGAAATGAAGAGAGCTGGTTGCGAGGTCTTCCGTGGCGCCCCTAGGGTCTAAAGGGGGGGGGGGGGGGGGGGCGCATAGCCTAGTGGTCAGAACATTGCGCTGGCAATTTGACAACCGGGGTTCGAGTCCGGTCGAGGAGATTTTTTCTCCTGGAGTTAACATCAGTGCTGACTCCACTCTCCCCAAAAGTCCTTCGGATGAGACTTTAAACCGAGGCCCCGTGTCCGAACGCACGCAGAACATCTTGCGCATACGTTAAATCCTGTTCCGTTTTTCGTAAGAGTAGGCCATCGTGTGCCGGTGGGAACAGATGACAAGATTTACAAAACTGCATACACACGGGGACCGGATGAAAAAAAGCACATGATTGCTTATTCTGTTATCCTCGATATAAAAGAATAAATTTAAAAAAAATAAATGGACTACGAGATAGAAGAAGAACTATGGTGCATATTTAAATTTCTGTATATAAATATATATAATTCTGCACTCAAAACGGCACCTGTTTCGGGCGTGGGGTGGGTATGCTTTTGCGCGCGCACGTGCGCGCTGGTATTTATCAGTGTGTTTGTTTGTGTGCGTGCATGTGGCGGCCACCCTGCACTTTGCTGTGCTGTGCTGCATAATATTGCTGTATATTGTCCTGATTCATGTGCGCAATGCTTGTCTTTTGTCACATACACTTAACAGCTTTCCTTCCGACAAACTAGCTTTCTTAGCTCTTGGGGGCCATAGTGTCGCCACAAATTCGGCGCCACACCTATCCAAGATGGTGGGAGAGAGTGTTTATATACAGTACGATACTGTCCTGGTGCCGTGGGGTCTTTTATCGTGAAAAAATGGGGGTTGGACGGGGCTCAAATCGGCTCTTTCGCTGGCATCTGTGCTCAAAACGGCACCTTTTTCGGGCGGGGGGTGGGTATGCTTTCGCGCGTGCGCGCACGCGCTGGTGTTTATCAGTGTGTTTGCTTATGTGCGCGCATGTGGCAGCCACCCTGCACTTTGCTGTGCTACATCGTATTACTGTATATTTTCATTATTCTTGTGCGCAATGCTTGTCTTTTGACGCATTCACTTACTAGCTTTCCTTCCGACAAACTAGCTTTCTTTGCTCTTGGGGGCTCTCGTGTCACCACAAATCCGGCGCCACACCTATCCAAGATGGTGGGAGAGAGTGTATGCCTACAGGGGCCTTTTACCGTGAAAAAGTGGGGGTTGGACGGGGCTGAAAACGGCTCTTTTGTTGGCATCTGTGCTCAAAACAGCACCTTTTTCGGGCGGGGGGTGGGTATGCTTTCGCGAGCGCTCGCGCGCGCTGGTGTATATCAGTGTGTTTGTTTGTGTGGTCACATGTGGGGGCCACCCTGCACTTTGCTGTGCTGCATCATATTGCTGTATATTGTCATTATTCTTGTGCGCAATGCTTGTTTTCTGTCGCGTACATTTACCAGCTTTCCTTCCGACAAACTAGCTTTCTTAGCTCTTGGGGTCCCTCGTGTCGCCACAAACCCGGCGCCACACCTATCCAAGATGGTTGGAGAGAGTGTATGCGTACAGTACGATACTGGTTTGGTGCCGTGGGGTCTTTTACCGTGAAAAAGTGGGGGTTGGACGGGGCTGAAAACGGCTCTTTCGCTGTGCTGGCATCTGTGCTCAAAACGGCACCTTTTTCGGGCGGGGGGTGGGTATGCTTTCGCGCGTGCGCGCACGCGCTGGTGTTTATCAGTGTGTTTGTTTGTGTGCACGCATGTGGTGGCCACCCTGCACTTTGCTGTGCTACATCGTATTGCTGTATATTGTCATTATTCTTGTGCGCAATGCTTGTTTTTTGTCACGTACACTTACCAGCTTTCCTTCTGACAAACTATCTTTCTTAGCTATTGGGGGCGCTCGTGTCACCACAAATCCGGCGCCACACCTATCCAAGATGGTGGGAGAGAGTGTATGCCTACAGGGGCCTTTTACCGTGAAAAAGTGGGGGTTGGACGGCGCTGATAACGGGTCTTTCGTTGGCATCTGTGCTCAAAACAGCACCTTTTTCGGGCGGGGGGTGGGTATGCTTTCGCGAGCGCTCGAGCACGCTGGTGTATATCAGTGTGTTTGTTTGTGTGGTCACATGTGGGGGCCACCCTGCACTTTGCTGTGCTGCATCATATTGCTGTATATTGTCATTACTCTTGTGCGCAATGTTTCTTTTCTGTCGCCTACATTTACCAGATTTCCTTCCGACAAACTAGCTTTCTTAGCTCTTGGGGTCCCTCGTTTCGACACAAACCCGGCGCCACACCTATCCAAGATGGTGGGAGAGAGTGTATGCATACAGTACGATACTGTCTTGGTGCGGTAGGGTCTTTTACCGTGAAAAAGTGGGGGTTGGACGGGGCTGAAAACGGCTCTTTCGCTGGCATCTGTGCTCAAAACAGCACCTTTTTCGGGCGGGGGGTGGGTATGCTTTCGGGCGTGCTTAGGCGCGCTGGTGTTTGTCAGTGCGTTCGTTGGTGTGCGCGCATGTGGCGGGGACCCCCCACTTTGCTGTGGTGCATGATATTGCTGTATATTGTCATTATTCTTGCGCGCACGGCAGGATTTCGGTGGCCTGCACTTACCAGCTTTCCTTCCGACAAAGACGCTTTCTTAGCTCTTGGGCGCTGTGTCGTCGCCACAAATCCGGCGCCACGCATATGCAAGATGGTCGGAGAGTGTGCATGCATACACTGCCGCATTGTCTTGGTGCCGTGGGCTCTTTTACCGTGCAAAAGTCGGGGTCGGGCGGGGCTGAAAAGGGCTCTTTGGGTGGCCTCTTGGCGCCAAACGGCGGCTTTTTCGGCAGGGGGGTGGGTATGCATGCGCGCACGCGCTCGCGCGCTGGTGTTTGTCAGTGCGTTCGTTGGTGTGCGCGCATGTGGCGGGGACCCCCACTTTGCTGTGGTGCATGATATTGCTGTATATTGTCATTATTCTTGCGCGCACGGCAGGATTTCGGTGGCCTGCACTTACCAGCTTTCCTTCCGACAAAGACGCTTTCTTAGCTCTTGGGCGCTGTGTCGTCGCCACAAATCCGGCGCCACGCATATGCAAGATGGTCGGAGAGTGTGCATGCATACACTGCCACATTGTCTTGGTGCCGTGGGCTCTTTTACCGTGCAAAAGTCGGGGTCGGGCGGGGCTGAAAAGGGCTCTTTGGGTGGCCTCTTGGCGCCAAACGGCGGCTTTTTCGGCAGGGGGGTGCGTATGCATGCGCGCACGCGCTCGCGCGCTGGTGTTTGTCAGTGGGTTCGCTTGTGTGCGCGCATGTGGCGGGGACCCCCCACTTTGCTGTGGTGCATGATATTGCTGTATATTGTCATTATTCTTGCGCGCACGGCAGGATTTCGGTGGCCTACACTTACCCGCTTTCCTTCCGACAAACACGCTTTCTTAGCTCTTGGGCGCTGTGTTGTCGCCACAAATCCCGCGCCACGCATATGGAAGATGGTCAGAGAGTGTGTATGCATACAGTGCCATATTATTTTGGTCCCTTGGAAGTTTTTATCCTGCAAAAGTCGGGGTCGACAACACACACGTGCAAATCGTGTCTCTGTTGCCAGTTCTGGTGAGTTGATTTGTTTTTTTTTTTTTTTTTTTTTCTCTTGCCATTTCAAACCACCTGACATCTGCATGCAGTGTGGACCACTTGAACAGCTGGGAAAGCAAACTGTGGGATTTTGAACATCATGGTTTTTGCCTTTGTCTTTTTTTATACAAAGACGATGATGAAGAGCAGCACTGGTGAGTAATTTTTCTTTAGAAGTAGGTACTTAGTAAGTAGGCCATTAGGTATCGATAGTGGTAAGAAACTCGCATAGAGCTTGGCAGCAGAGAGTCCTCAGAGGAGAAGCCCCATTCAAACAAGTGTTTCGGGCCTTTAATCTTCCTTTTTTATTTTAAAACTTAGGGGGAAATCCCTGCTTTGTGAATTTCATGACAACTGCTGCCAAGAAGTGTTCATCTTGAGTGCAGCGAGTGATTTGGCGCATTCACAAGGACCAGGGCTGAGAGTCTGATCTAGTGTAGTTGTGTTATAAACCAACCAGGCCCCTTCGGTGGTTTTGAAAACTGATTGGAACAGCTGTGTCGTGAACCAAAATGGTTTGGTACTGTCACGAATACGCGTCCTTCAAACACACACACACACACACACACACACACACACACACACACACACACACACACACACACACACACACACACACACACACACACACACACGCGCGCGCGCACGCGCGCGCACGCACACGCACACGCACACGGGGGACAGATAGCCTAGTGGTCAGAACATTGCGCTGGCGATTTGACGACCCAGGTTCGAGTCCGGTGGAGGAAATTTTTCTCCTGGAGTTAACATTAAATCCTGTTCCGCTTTTCGTAAGAGTAGGCCATCGTGTCCCGGTGGGAACAGATGACAATATTTACAAAACTGCATACACACGGGGACCGGATGAAAAAAAGCACATGATTGCTTATTCTGTTATCCTCGATATAAAAGAATAAATAAATATAAAAGAATAAATAAATAAATACACACACACACACACACACACACACACACACACACACACACACACACACACACACACACACACAACAAACATCCAGACTTTCAAGGCAAGATTGTTTTTGATTAGGACTTTAAAGCAAGATGTTAAGGGAAGGTTTTTAGTGTGAGCTTAAGATCTTAATCCCTCCCCAAACCCCCTCCCCCCCTAAAATAAAAAGCGTAAACCCTTACTCATAATTATGTTAATGCTTGAAATGGGAAAGATGTCGAGATGCTCCCCTTCTTCCTACAGCTGATTTTTTTTCTTTTTCAATATTGTCAAATAGTGCTGTAGAATTGAGAAATAGGCAAATGAAAGATATTTTGGATAAACGATCCTAATATTAAATGGTAGGCAGGCAGGCATCTTTACATCAACAGGTGCAAATGGACATCTTGTGTTTTAAGACATGTTTATGCATTTTCTTGCTGAAAGTTTTAGCAGAGCAGTTTTGATGTGATCACAAGAGAACTGACAATAATGTAAAATGGAACATGTGGTTTTTGCCTGTGGTAATTGTGAATTTTATCATCTTTACGATTTTTTTTCGTTCCGGGGTTCACGCTCCGAGGTTGACTGAAGATGAAATTTTGCATATGCGATCATTTTTGCTCACCGCTAAGGTTGTCGCTTTCCTACTTCAAGAATGATGTCTAAACACACCTGTGTGCATGCGGGTTTTTGTGTGGGTTTTTTTTAGTATCATCCGTTCCTACCGCCACAGAACGGCCTACTCTTCCGGAAGACGGAACAAGTTTTAACGTGTTGTTGTTATTGTAGTTAATTTTTGCACTTGCTGATATTAAACATTTTTGTCAGCGCAGTTAAGTTTGCTTGACTCTACATTTATGAGTTGGGTTTGGCTTTATCTTGACAGAAAAATGTGGACAATAAGTAAATACGTAAATAATTTGATATCTGAATATAAAAACGTTGCATGTCATTATTCGTGTGTTAAAGAGACTGGAGGATATGAATCTTTTACTACAGCTCCTATCAATGATGTCATTAATGTTGTCCATTACTGGTAATTGGGAGGATCGATGGTCTAGAGATTGATCCCCGTTTATTGCCCGAAACTTTATCCCGTCCACTAGACTGTGAGTGGTGGCCTGCATACAAGTCTTTCGGAACGGATGGTGAACAAGGTCCTGCATGCAGCACACATTCAGCGCACGTAAAAGAACCCACGACACCAAGAAAGAGATCTCCAGCAAAATTCTGTAGAATAAAGCCCTTCTCATAGGGAAACTAATACACTTTAAAAAAAGGACATTTTTTGGAGTGGTACTGCTCTTGTGGCAACGCACTCACCCCTGAGAGAGAAGCCCAAATTGCCCGCAGAAAAATATGCTGTGACTGGAAGTGGTATTCAAATCAATTTTCAATTTATTTGAATTCAGTTCAGTTGTGAAGTTATTTTACACTGCTTTAGAACAGAAACGAGTAAAACTGTCATTGTCATAACATGGGTGTAAATTTTCATACTTTGAGATTAAAAAAAAATCGCTGTATAATTTTTCACCTACCTTATGAACTTACGTGGGATTTTTGTTCAGGTAAAACTGGGTGACCAGGCGACCTGCCATGGCAACCTGAGAGAGGCTGACATCACAGACACCAGAGGAAGAGTTGGGTTTGCAACAAGGACCACACAAACCTCAACATCAAGGACCACACAAACCTCAACATCGACCACACAAACCTCAACATCAAGGACCACATAAACCTCAACATCAAGGACCACATAAACCTCAACATCAATGACCACACAAACCTCAACATAGACCACACAAACCTCAACATCAAGGACCACACAAACCTCAACATCAAGGACCACACAAACCTCAACATAGACCACACAAACCTCAACATCAAGGACCACACAAACCTCAACATCAAGGACCACACAAACCTCAACATGGAACAGACAAACCTCAACATCAAGGGCCACACAAACCTCAACATCAAGGACCAGACAAACCTCAACACGGAACAAACAAACCTCAACATCAAGGGCCACACAAACCTCAACATCAAGGACCAGACAAACCTCAACATGAAATGCCTGCAGCAGCATCCCCTGAGGGAGGAAGATCAGCACTCTGCTCTTCAGTCTCCCTTCCCTACCATCATCATGGCCACGGATTCCAGAGAAAAGGTATGTAAAACAATGTGGTGTAGCTTACGGGAAAAAAATGTCTTCCCAATTCTGTAAAAAAAAGAAAAAAAGGAAAAATATCCACCATCTTTTTTCATATGGTTACTTGTAGTTTTATTTCAGTTACTGGATGTGTTTCTGAAACGGCATTTAAAAAGGTACACGTATTTCTTCAGCAGACAGTGCCGAAGAAAATTTTAAAAAACTGCATACACACGGCGACTGGATGTAAAAAAAAAGTACGAGTGCTTATTTCATTATCCTTGACATAAAAGAAAAAATAAGTAAAGAGTAGCTGAAAATTATTTTAAAATGGTAAAGAAACAATCTGGGCAATCTCATAAATGTAAACCCATTTTTCATTTTGTTTTGGTTGTGATACAGTACTGCATGACCTAACTTTTACATCAGATGAGTGCTGTTGTTTATTTACTACCACAAGCGTAATTATTGGTTAGATTTCCCACAGTTGTAAAGTTGTCTTTGAAAATCGTGTTAAGACACTATGTCCTAACAATGAATGCCTGAAACCAGTACCCTACTTGTTCGTTACAAAAAAAAAGTCTGAAAGCTAACGTAAGAATCTTTTTGTCGAAAATGAGTACTGGGAAATGTAGAGATCAAAAACATTTTTTGAAGAAAAAAATTGTTTCAACTGAGGGAGGGATATCTATAATGCATGCTAATGTATTTAAAAAAAAAAATATTCTTTTTATATCGAGGATAATGGATTAAGCACTCGTGTGCTCTTTTACATCCAGTCCCCGTGTGTATGCAGTTTTGTAAATCTTGTCATCTGTTACCACCGGCACACAATGGCCTACTCTTGTGAAAAGCGGAACAGGATTTACCGTGTGCGCAAGATATCTGCGTGCGTTCCCACACGGGGCCTCGGTTTATAGTCTCATCGGAAGGACTTTTGGGGAGGGTGGAGTCAGCTCTGATGTTAACTCCAGGGGAAAAATCCCCTCGACCAGGAATCGAACCCAGGTTGGGAGCGCAATATTTCTCTTCGTAGAATTTAATTTTTAACGCTAAAACCACAATCCTAGATAGAAGGCAATGAGGTGCTCATGGCTGTAGTCTATGATCCCTACCATATTGGTTTTCTATTTAATTTTATTCTATTTTCATTTTATTTATCTTGCACACACGCCAGAAGACCTTTTCATAGAACATCTTACACATACGTCAGATGATAAAAAAAAACTGGATTATCTTACGAACACACATGTCAAAAGACCTTTTGGTAGAACATCTTGCACTCACGTCAGAAAACTTTTTTCATATTTCCAAAGGATCTGCCAAAATAGACAATAAAAAGACAGGATCATGGAACTAAGTGTAGATAATAAAAAAAACAACCCATAATCATTAAAAAAAACAACAACATTTCAGCGACCTCTCAAAAGTTTTGCCATGGATATTGTGATATGGATCTGTAGTCGCCAGTTGCTCATGGTTTCTTTCCCCAGGTCATCTCCACTCTCCTGGATCTATCTGTCCACTGCAGGTTGTGAAGACACCAGCAGCACGATGCTGGAGCACAGGGCCCAGTGGACTTGTCCTCACCCACATGACTTGACTTGACCTATGTAAGACCGATAGGGAGGACGGGTAACAACCGGAGACAAGGAGCAACGCTTGAACACAGCACTGAAGGGTTAAGCTTCTGAAGGGTAAAGTCTGGAAAAACGAGCCCCTAAAGGGCTGCATTGCCGCCGCTGTAGTCTAGTGGTTAGGGCACTGGACTCGTAATCTAAAGGTTGCGGGTTCGATCCCAGCTTTCGGCTATGGCGTTGTGCCCTTGGAAAAGGCACTTAAAGGCTATTTTCCCACCCCACCCAGGTGTAAAAGGGGTACAAACCTTGTGTTGGGGGTTAACCCTGCGATAGACTGGCGTCCTATCCAGGGGGGAGTCTATGACTCTCAGTCGCTTAACGCCTCAGAAACCGGGATAATCACTGGCCTGATGAGCCTTAGGCTCGGGACAGACTTTAACTAAAGGACTGCATCATGCAAGACAAGCCCCCCGAATGGCAGCACCCTGCAAGACAAGCTCCTGAAGGACAAATCCCGTATGCAAAACAGGCCCCTGAAGAGCAAAATCCTCCATGCAAAACAGGCCCCTGAAGGGCAAAATCCTCCATGCAAAACAGGCCCCTGAAGGGCAAAATCCTGCATCCAAAACAGACCCCTGAAGAGCAACATGCAAAATAAGCCCCTGAAGGGCAAAATCCTCCATGCAAAACAGGCCCCTAAAGGGCAAAATCCCGAAAGACCTGCCCCTCAAGGGCAAACTCCTAAAGACCAACTCCTGAAGGGCACACTCCTGAAAGACCAGCCCCTGAAGGGCAAACTCCTGAAAGACCAGCCCCTGAAGGGCAAACTCCTGAAAGACCAGCCCCTGAAGGGCAAACTCCTGAAAGACCAGCCCCTGAAGGGCAAACTCCTGAAAGACCAGCCCCTGAAGGGCAAACTCCTGAAAGACCAGCCCCTGAAGGGCAAACTCCTGAAAGACCAGCCCCTGAAGGGCAAACTCCTGAAAGACCAGCCCCTGAAGGGCAAACTCCTGAAAGACCAGCCCCTGAAGGGCAAATCCAGTGCAGGCCTGGCATTGTTGCCCAGGGATCTAGGATCAGATCCTACTAGGCTGAAGAGCAAAGTTGTTAGAAGTTTGGGGGCTTTCGCATCATGTCTGCATGACCTCGTATCTCTGAAACAATTCAGGGATCAAATGCGATGAGAGCAGTGAGGACTGGGGTCTCTGTGGACATCGGACATTCAACATGCAGCAGCATGTGAAAGGTAAGAATTGCAAAGCCTCCTTCCATGAAAGGGCTACCTTGCATTCTTCACAGGTATCTTTGTACCGAGTGCAACCTGTCTATGCCTGCGTGCATCATGTTCACACGTGTACCTCAGTCTTTCACATTTCCCAAATCAAAATTTGTCCCTGGAGTTTTCGGTAAGGCTCAACGATCGCCGATTTCAGAACTTCCATCAGGAGCCTTTGAACCTTACTCTGTGATCACAAAGACTGGCAGACTAGGCGTCGACTTTGGGTTTGGTGTCCTAAACTGGCACAGCCAGTAAAACCCTTGCACACAGTGCTCAAGGGGAAAGGACACATCCAGCCCCCAGACTTTGTTCAAGCATTTGCTCGACTTTCCGGGTCTCTTCCATCTCGCCCTGATTCCTTAAAAGTCTTAGCATAGATGTCAAAAAGTCATGTGGGTCATCTTAGTTCTCTGGCCCTGTCTCTGACGTGATTGTCACACGTATCAAGACCTCACAGAGGTAAGTACACGTGCAATGCTTTCTTCTTTTTTGTGCTTTTGTTTTTCGAGGTACCACTGCGAAGTTTTAAGATTTATGTTGAATATTCCCGTGTTTCCATAACTTACCGAAAGAGACAAAACTTCTAGACCTTTATGGGGCCTTTTTGATATTCCGCATGCCTGTATACACGAATGAAAGTAAAGCACC
>CM060316.1:93067267-93099767 GCA_030674155.1 Stramonita haemastoma | reverse complement strand
TTATTAGTGTTTTCTATTTGTGCAAGAGAAAAGACATGCAGACGAATGTTTTTTGTTGTTGTTTTTTTTTCTTTATTTTTTTTAATTTTTTTTTTTTTTTTTAGACAAATGTTAGTTTAAAGCTAAAGCTAACTCTTGACAGTTGTAGTACTGGGGAAAAGGGCCTGCTGTAGTGTATGGAGTCCATGCCCTGTTTCATCTGTGTCACTTTCCTCGTGTAGATTTTGATTCAGATTAATCTAGTTCTTTTCAAGGTTTACAGTTCTTCCCTGTGTAGTAAGTTGGTGTTGTATGAAGCTTTTCCCTTCCTATTGAACCAGTTGGTATGAAGTATTAACTTTCATTCCTATTGAGTTCGTGTCATGAAATAAGGTTCCTCCCTTTATACTGAAGAGTTGATCACCATGTAATGTTCCAAAATTTTCTATTGACTTTGTTTATACATAGGTTTCTTTCAAGATTTTTTTCTTATAAAGGTGTTGAAAAAATATTAAAAATGCTCTTATAATAATTATTGATATAAACAGATTTCTTTTTTCAATTCCAAAAGTTTTCATAATCGTATAAATGATCATTGCTAAAAAAAATTTAAAAAAAATAAAAAGTGTTCCTTTTTTCTACTTCATCCATCGGTTGAAAAGTGCTTGGGTGCCCTGATAGTTTTCTAAGGTTTATTGGTTATGAATTACGAGTTTCCTCTCGTTTTATTCTGGTGGTATGATTATAAAGCTGTATATATTTTTTTTAATCCTTAGATGGTTTGATATAAGCTGGGCTAGAGATTGAGGGCTTGTTTCCCCAATTTTCTGATTGGATAATGGCTTTGAAATGATTTTTTTTTAGTGTTTGCAAAACTCCAGAGGTTTTTTTTGGCGCTGTTTTTGTGAATTCAAATGATGTATTTGTCCATATGCATTTAATTCATAGTCCCATTGTGAACCTTGTTATATACAGTCCCTGATATCAGGTGATCTCTAGCTCTATTTTCCCTGAATGCATTCAGATGATCTGTTTAAAAATGAAGTCTGGTATAGTCCTGTCACAACTGATGTTGGGTCAGGAAATAGTCATCTTTATTTGTAGTGACCGGCTGAATGAATTTCGAGAGCAGAAGGTTGTGAAATGAATGTGTGATTGCCCCCCCCCAAAAAAAACAACAACAACAAAACAACCTAGGCCCAGGAAAAACAAAGGCACAAAATTGTCAGGAAAGCATGCAGCAAAAGCCAGAAAAAAAGAATTAAAGGATAAAAACTTAACACTACCACAAACACACTAGAGCAAATATAAACCCAGACAAATGTATATCACTGGTTTACATGTGTAGAAACGCATGCAGCAGCAGCACACACTAGAGCAACAATAAACCCAGCCGACTGTTCACTGCCGCTGAACATGAATAGACACGGGCAGCAATTCACACTGGGGCAGTTAGTGCTCTGGACGTAGGTAGGTAAGAGAAGTGCTGACTCGGGTTCATGGATGACAGGGAAAAGAAGGGAAGGGAAAGGGGCACATTTTTCCTTTTTTTTGTTAATTTTTTTGAGTTGTTTTTTTTGCCAATGAAGAGAGACGTGTGAAGCGCCCACCAAAAAGATATAAAAAAGATGGTGCTCCATGATCTGCATGCAACTGAGGCCTTAAAAATAAAAATAAAAATAAATAATAATTGAAAAAATGTGTGTGTGTGTGTGTGTGTGTGTGTGTGTGTGTGTGTGTGTGTGTGTGTGTGTGTGGTTTTTTTCGAAGATAATGGATTAAGCACTCGTGTGCTTTTTTGCATCCAGCCCCGGTGTTTATACAGTTTCGAAAATTTTTGTCATCTGCTCCCACTGACACACAATGGCCTATTCTTCTGAAAAGCAGAACGGGTTTAAATGTGTGCGAAGATGTTCTGCGTGCGTTCACGCGTGACCTCGGTTTATAGTCTCCTCTGAAGGACTGTGTGTGTGTGTGTGTGTGTGTGTGTGTGTGTGTGTGTGTGTGTGTGTGTGTGTGTGTGTGTGTATTTTCTTAAAGGTGGATTCATTGATTTATTAAAGAAAATTTCTGAAATAGCCGCTTCTCACGGTATCTAATTTATACAGTCAGTGATGTAAAACGATGGTAACAAAGATTTAAACCACATTTCATGGTCCCAGAGCTGTCCAGCCCTCCCTACGGTAATTGCCCGACGCCAAGTCGCCGCTTCCGGCAGAACAGCAGCTGGCAGGCTGGAGGCTTGTCAAACACACTTCAAGTAGACGGCCCCTTCAGGCATCCTTAATTAATTTTACTTTCCGCCACAGCGCAATGCCTGTGCCGCCCTTAGCGGGCTCGGAAATCTGGGCGGGCTAGTTTCGTTTCACTTATCATCTTTCCAACTTGGCTACCTCCTACTGTGGTTGAACAAGAAGGTGTTATTCAATAAAAACAATAGTTGTTGCCATCGAAACTTAGATATGAAAAGCGAATATGTGTGACAAAATAATTCTCACAGGCTAAAGGATACAGCATAAAAAGCACAAAGCCCACAGCGATGTGAAACTTTCAAACGCCATTTTCTCGAAACTACGCCAAATCGCGATAGCCGCTTCAAGCAGGTAACCCTCGATATTGTCTTGGTGCCGTGGGATCTTTTACCGTCCAAAAGTCGGGGTCGGGCGGGGCTGAAAACGGCTCTTTGGGTGGCATCTTGGCGCCAAACGGCGGCTTTTTCTGCAGGGGGGTGGGTATGCATGCGCGCACGCGCTCGCGCGCTGGTGTTTGTCAGTGCGTTCGCTAGTGTGCGCGCATGTGGCGGGGACCCCCCACTTTGCTGTGGTGCATGATATTGCTGTATATTGTCATTATTCTTGCACGCACGGCAGGATTTTAGTGGCCTACACTTACCAGCTTTCCTTCCGACAAAGACGCTTTCTTAGCTCTTGGGCGCTGTGTCGTCGCCATAAATCCGGCGCCACGCACATGCAAGATGGTTGGAGAGTATGTATGCATACAGTGCCATATGGTCTTGGTGTCGTGGGATCTTTTACCCTGCAAAAGTCGGGGTCTGGCGGGGCTAAAAATGGCTCTTTGGGTGGCCTCTTGGCGCCAAACGGCGGCTTTTTCTGCAGGGGGGTGGGTATGCATGCCGCACACACTTGCTCGGTGGTGTTTGTCAGTGCGTTCGTTTGTGCGAGCGCATCTGGCGTGGACCCCCCAGATTGCTGTGGTGCATTATATTGCTGTATATTGTCATTATTCCTTGCGCGTACGGCAGGACTTTGATGGCCTTCACTTACCAGCTTTCCTTCCGACAAACACGCTCTCTCGTGTCTTGGACGTTGTGTTGTCGCCACAAATCTGGCGCCACGCATATGCAAGATGGTTGGAGAGTGTGATACATACGGTGCCATATTGTCTTGGTGCCGTGGGATCTTTTACCGTGCAAAAGTCGGGGTCGGACGGGGCTGAAAAGGGCTCTTTGGGTGGCCTCTTGGCGCCAAAAGGCCGGCTCTTCTGCAAGGGGGTCGGTATGCATGCGCGCACGCGTTCGCTTGCTGGTGTTTGTCAGTGCGTTCGTTTGTGTGGCGCACATGTGGCGGGGACCCCCCACTTTGCTGTGGTGCATGATATTGCTGTATATTGTCATTATTCTTGCGCGCACGGCAGGATTTTGGTGGCCTACACTTACCAGCTTTCCTTCCGACAAACACGCTCTCTTAACTCTTGGGCGCTGTGTCGTCGCCACAATTCCGGTGCCATGTATATGCAAGATGGTCGGAGAGTGTGTATGCATACAGTGCCATATTGTCTTGGTGCCGTGGGATCTATTTGCCTACCCTGGAAAAGTCGGGGTCGGACGGGGCTGAAAACGGCTCTTTGGGTGGCATCTTGGCGCCAAACGGCCGCCTCTTCTGCAGGGGGGTGGGTATGCATGCGCGCACGCGCTCGCGCGCTGGTGTTTGTCAGTGCGTTCGTGTGTGTGCGCGCATGTAGCGGGGACCTCCAGTTTGCTGTGGTGCATCATATTGCTGTATATTGTCATTATTCCTGCGCGCACGGCAGGATTTTGGTGGCCTACACTTACCAGCTTTCCTTCCGACAAACACGCTCTCTTAGCTCTTGGGCGCTGTGTCGTCGCCACAAATCTAGCACCACGCATATGCAAGATGGTTGGAGAGTGTGTATGCATACTGTGCCACATTGTCTTGGTGCCGTGGGATCTTTTACCCTGCAAAAGTCGGGGTCGGACGGGGCTGAAAAGGGTTCTTTTGGTTGCATCTTGGCGCCAAACGGCGGCTTTTTCTGCAGGGGGGTGGGTATGTAGGCCTATGCGCGGACGCGCTCGCACGCTGGTGTTTGTCAGTGCGTTCGTTTGTGTGCGCGCATGCCGCGGGGACCCCCCCCAGATTGCTGTGGTGCATCATATTGCTGTATATTGTCATTATTCTTGCGCGCACGGCAGGATTTTGGTGGCCTACACTTACCAGCTTTCATTCCGACAAACACGCTTTCTTAGCTCTTGGGCGCTGTGTCGTCGCCACAAATCCGGTGCCACGCATAATTATAGCAAAATTAGAAGTTTAACATAGCTCGTTAGCATTTCTCCATCAGATGGAAGCTGAACATTCAATGGTGAACAATTCCTATCTGTCAAATATAGTTCCAAATCATTTTTTAAAAAAAAACATAGAAAACAAGACAGGAGAAAGACTATCACCTTGACGAACACCAGTAAAGCTTTTGAAACAGTCAGAGGAGATTCCATCTGTAATAAAAACACAAGCGTTTACATTTTCATACATATTCATGATGATTTTCAATACTTTTCCTTATATATTTTGTTTTGCCAGTTTATACCATAAAGCACTACGGCATACAGAATCAAAAGCCTTCTGATTATCAACAAAAGCACAGTGTAACGTTATTTTTTTTTGCTTAGAAAGATATCTGAAACACATTTTGAAATGAAACAATTATCTATAGTAGAGTGATACTTTCTGAAGCCTGCCTGGTTTTCCAAAAGTATCTTATTTGTTTCAAGAAGTCTTGTCAACCTAATATTATTTTAATACAGAAGTGAACAGTTTTCCAATACAACTCAACAATGTTA
This sequence comes from Stramonita haemastoma, assembly GCA_030674155.1. Classification (NCBI taxonomy): domain Eukaryota; kingdom Metazoa; phylum Mollusca; class Gastropoda; order Neogastropoda; family Muricidae; genus Stramonita; species Stramonita haemastoma. The sequence goes on along the minus strand of CM060316.1, from coordinate 93,094,690 downwards.
TACCTCTGTAGTTATCACAGTCGTATTTGTCTCCTCTACCTTTATAAATAGGCTTTACAAGGCCAACCATCCAAACATCTGGTATCTTTCCTGTATCTAAAGCTTTATGAAACAGTTTGCAATACAACGTTTTAAGCACTGGTTTGCTATACTTGACTTAATCAGAATAAATATTATCTATACTTGCTGCTTTACCCCTTTTCATTAAATCAAGGGCAGTTTCCACTTCATGTTCAGTTATAGATCTGTTAAGATCATGTGAACTGAAATCTGGAAGGTATTCAAAGGTGATAATAGTCTGTAAATTGAGAACTGACAGGATTTACATCATTTAGCGTTTTAAAATGTTCAAAAAGAGTAGGTAAACTAATTGGACAGTCATCAAAAGAGTGCTCTTTTACTTCTTTCCAGAAATCTTTAATGTTGCTTTTTTTCATAGTTTTTAGTCACAGGGGGGGGGGGGGGGGGGGGGGGGGGGGGGGGGATGGGATAACCTTGTGGTCAGAGTGATGCGCTTGTTATCTGCTGACCCAAGTTCGAATCTCGTTCAAGAGGATTTTTCCTCTGGAGTTAACAGTGCCAACTTCACTCCCCCCAAAAGTCCTTCAAATGAGACTTTTAACCGAAGTCCTGTGTGCGAACACACGCAGAACATCTTGCGCACATGTTAAATCCCGTTCCGCTTTTCGAAGAGTAGGCCAAGGTGTCTTCGGTAGGCCTACAGATTCCGGAATCTCTCGGTAGTTTTCGGGAATATCCAAGGCGAAGTCAGACCCTTCAGCGTCGTTGGACACACATTTTTGAGGCTGTTCAACAACAGCACACCTGAACTACAGGACATTTTCAACTGGGACACAGTCTTTAGGTCACTGAAGTGGTCGGAGCACTCTTTTTCTGAAGAGTAAATATATTAGACCTACGGTAGGCGAGCTGAATACGAAACTAATAAACACATTAGGCGGCGACTTCTTATGCAGAACAGAAACGAAAGGAGACGCCGCCCAACCTGTTTGCGCGCTTTGAAGTTAAACCCAAGGAATCACAAGTGCGACCTAGAATCGACTGTCAGAGCGTCCCTGTGGTCAAGATAGCTGGCGTGAGTAATCTCGATTTGAGTTAAAGGATAATCGATCTGTTAAAGGTGTGCACAGATCAAAGAAGCACGAGATAATAAGATTTGTTTTGATCAAATGTGTCAGGCCATCAGATTTGCAATCCACTTCCTGTTCCAGAGTCCGGCCCTGCAACAGGGTATAGTAGGAGTTTTGAAAAGTGTTAACGATGAATAAAGTCGCCACAAAGCCTTATGGTTAAATTCACGAAATTTTACTCCACTTTGAAGTTTTGTCGCCAGTTGCAGAATTTTGAGTAGTATAGTGCCCTCTCCGCCGTTAGCACTACTAATATCACTAGGCCCATTAGATTTAGGAAAAATAGATCAGATAGGCCTACATTATAGGCTAAATAAAAACAGAATCGAATATGGTACCAGTTGTTTCAGCTTGTATGGAACAATTTCAACTTGATAGCTCACAACTAGCAAGTGTCTGGTCTGGTTTCATTCTCTCACACTGTCACAGTCACAGGTGAGTTTTACATTATTATTATTTTTTTAACAAGTCAAACTTTTATTTCCAGATGGTACATTGAATAAGCAGTGGTTACAGTGTGTGTGTGTGTGTGTGTGTGTGTGTGTGTGTGTGTGTGTGTGTGTGTGTGTTTAAAGTTGCTTTAATTTTTAATTCTGTTTTCTTAATTTTGCTTGTTTTTTCTAAGCTAAAGTCTGACAAAGCCTATCATTTTATTTTGTTTATGAGATCAATTTCTTTATAAATAATTTTAAAATGTTCATTTCGGTGTACTGTAGGAATCAGTTTTGTACCAGAAAATGAGAAAGTGTGAGAAAGCTAGCAGTGGTCGGTTGAATGATTTTTTCGTCAGCTTCCTATTTTGAACCATTGACATAAAATTCCACGTGATTTCACATTTTCAGTTAACCCATTTGATTTAGTCTGTTGTAGGCTGGTGTAGTACTTTTTTGCATCATACTTTAAAATCATGTTCTCATCACAACAGATTATTTTAAATATGACTTTATCATTTATGAGCAAAATTTATGCTGCATTCTTTTCAGGATTCTGGATAGAGTGTGCTGGTTTTGTGTGTGTGTCAATCAATCAATCAATCAAATTTTTATTTCCAGATGGTACATTGAGTAAGCATCGATTTGCGTGTGTGTGTGTGTGTGTGTGTGTCACTGTGTGTGTGTGTGTGTGTGTGTGTGTGTGTGTGTGTGTGTGTGTGTGTGTGTGTGTGAGGATTTATTTTTCCTTTATTTATTCTTTTGTATTGAGGATAAAGGAATAAACAGTCATGCACATTTTTACATCCAGTCACTATAATTATGTGTGCAGTTTGGTAAATTTTGTCATGTTTCCACTGGCACACAATGGCCTACTCTTTTGAAAAGTGGAACATGATTTAATATGTGCGCAAGATGTTCTGCATGTTTTTACATTGTGGTGGTGTGTGTGTGTGTGGTGTGTGTGTGTGTGTGTGTGTTGTGTGTGTGTGTGTTGTTGTGTGTGTGTGTGTGTGTGTGTGTGTGTGTGTGTGTGTGTGCTGTGTGTGTATGTCGTGTGTGTGTGTGTGTGTTGTGTGTGTGTGTGGTGTGTGTGTGTGTGTGTGTGTGTGTGTGTGTGTGTGTGTGTGTGTGTGTGTGTGTGTGTGTGTGTGTGTGTGTGTGTGTGTGTGTGTGTGTGTGTGTGTGTTGTGTGTTGTGTGAATTAGTTTGCTTAAAGTTAAAATATGACCTTGGTATACATTTTTGACTTTAAAAAAAGACAACAATATTGAATTGGCTCTTGTTCTGCAATGTTCATTGCTTTGCAATGTACAATACCAATTTTGGATTGAATTTACTCTAGATATTTAGTTAGAATGAAACTTTTAATTTGATATCTGTTCATTTTATTCATGAACAATTGCATGCATACATGTAAAGAATTTGATTGTAGATCTATAAGCACTTTGATTTGTTGATACACAAGATTCAGCACTATATTTTATCTACTTATTTATTTATTCTTGTATAAAGAAGATAATGGAATAAGCACTCATGTGCTTTTTTACATCTGGTCCCCGTGTGCATGCAGTTTTGTAAATCTTGTCATCTGTTCCCAATGGCACGGGAAAAGTCCCCTCAAACGGGAATCGAACCTGGGTCGTCAAGTTGTAAGCGCAATGTTCTGACCACTATGGCACTAGGCTATCCCATCCCCCCTATAAATTCTATACATTATTATTACATGATTTATATTTTTTAGCAGGAGCAGAGTGCACCAATGACTTCCCTAGCAGTCACAGCGCCCCTTCCTGTGCTAGTGGCTCAGGAAAAACCCAGAGGAATCATGCAGACCAGCATGGTGAAGCTCCCCTTACAGCGGCTGAAGCCAGCCATAAACAAGTACCTCAAGATGCTCGACACCCACATGTACCGCTTATGCCAACACCAGTGTAACATGGACAAGGTCTGTGAAAGATTTCTTCACCTCAATCCTGTGTCAACTTGTCTTTTTTTAATGCAAGAAATACTTGAATATATTGCATTTATTGGAGATTCAAGTTTTGCTTTTGGATACAGTGATACACACACAGAGTCAGTCAGTCAGTCAGTCAGTCAGTCAGTCAGTCAGTCAGTCAGTCAGTCAGTCAGTCAGTCAGTCAGTCAGTCAGTCAGTCAGTCAGTCAGTCAGTCAGTCAGTCAGTCAGTCAGTCACGCACGCACGCACGCACGCACGCACGCACGCACGCACGCACACACACACACACACACAGTGACACACACACACACACATCCTCTCTGTATGAACCCTATGTGGTGACAGCATATATTTAGAAAGCAAGTCTTCTTCTATTCATTCAGCTCTTGTGCATGTTTATCCAGCCATAACAAAAAATGTTATACAGAACTGAGATTTGTTACTTGTTTTGTGTACCTTAGATGTCTTTGTGTGTGATGAATATATTAAACCGAGCTGTCCATTTTTGATTTATTCACCCCAGAGGGCTTTGTTTCGTGTGTTGTAGGGAAAATGTTTTCCTTTCTCAGTTTCTGAGTTCAGCTTGATGTTAGTATAAAATGATAAATCCCAAGGTGTGTGGGCATACATGTGTCATTATGTGCACACATAGATTGTGTGTGTGTGTGTGTGTGTGTGTGTGCGCATGTGTGTGTTTGTGTTTGTGTGTATCTGTGTGTGAGAAAGAGAGAGGGACGGAGAGGGAGGGAGGGGGGGGGAGAGAGAGAGGGGAGAGAGAGAGAGAGAGAGAGAGAGAGAGAGAGAGAGAGAGAGAGAGAGAGAGAGAGTGTGTGTGTGTGTGTGACTATGTGTGTGTGTGTATACTGTATGTATGTGTGCGTGCGCACGTGTGTGCATGCGCATGTTTGTATGTGTGTGCTTTTCATTTTTTTGGGGACACAATCCATAAGTAGAGTAAATATCTGAACACACTGAGGGTATTTATTTATTCTTTTATATCGAGGATAATGGAATAAGCACTCATGTGCTTTTTTACATCCAGTCCCCCTGTGTACGGAGTTTTGTAAATTCTGTTATCCCTTCCCACTGGCACACGATGGCCTACTCTTACGAAAAGCGGAACAGGATTTAACGTGTGTGCAAGATGTTCTGCGTGTGTTCGTATTCTACCATAGTGCTAACTGTCCACTGCAGTTGACAAAGGCGGGACAGTGGACACAGCTGCATCAGGAGCAGATCAATGCTGCACGCACCACGCAGCAGATCAAGGCCACACTGCAGGAACTGCAGCGCACCAGGATGCAGGTGGTGGACAATCAGGTCGGGGACTTCTATGCCGTGCTGCAAGAGTTCAAGGTCAAGGTCACAGCGGAGCTGAGTGCCTTTTTGCGCTTCTGTCAGGGGAAACCGCCTGAACTTGATGATGGCAAGTTGTACAGCTTTCCTCTCCCCCCTCCCCTCCCCCAATGCTTTTAAAAAATATTTTTTATCTTTTTCTTATGCTCCTGTTTTGTCTAGAGCTATCTGTGTGCCCATAGATGTGGGGGGCGGATAGCCTAGTGGTCAGAACATTGCGCTGGCAATTTGAAGACCCGGTTCGAATCCGGTCGAGGAAATTTTCTTCCTGGAGTTAACATCAGTGCTGACTCCACTCTCCCCAAAAGTCCTTCGGATGAGACTTTAAACCGAGGCCCGGTGTGCGAACGCACGCAGAACATCTTGCGCACACGTTAAATCCTGTTCCGCTTTTCGTAAGAGTAGGCCATCGTGTGCCGGTGGGGACAGATGACAATATTTACAAAAACTGCATACACACGGGGACCGGATGAAAAAAAGCACATGTTGCTTATTCTGTTATCCTCGATATAAAAGAATAAATAAATAAATAAATAAATAGATATCTCTCTCTCTTCATAGAATTTTGGAGTTTAATTACCTCTGGATGTATGCATTCCCACTGCTAGGGATACATAACATTTGGCAACATCTTTGTCTTTCTCATCAGGTATTAATTTAACTCGCAGATGTGAGCTTGTGAAAAAACCCACGCTAGGGGAGCTATGTTTCTGTAGTTCAGTTGGTAGTGTCCCTTGCCCTGCTTTCACAGCGTTTCCTTACAAGTAGTTTTATAAAGAAGGGCTAGACATCCCATTGTAAAGAGAAACAGGAATAATAGACTACATGTTGAGAAAAAAACTTAGTCCCTGGCATAACCAATTGGTCACTTCACGTAGTTATTAAATCAACCTTGCAGCCAGTGGGAGTAATTGCATGATTCTGACCTTGATATTACTTAAATTAAAAAAAACAAAAAACTGATTTATATCGGTAGAGTTAAGTTGTCTTTTTGTCAAAATGAAAGAATGAAATGCTGGTAACTGTAAAGACTAAGAGAGAGAAAGAGAGAAAGAGAGAGAGAGAGAGAGAGAGAGAGAGAGAGAGAGAGAGAGAGAGAGAGAGAGAGAGGAGAGAGTGTGTGTGTATGTGTGTGTGTGGTTTCGCACATGTATATGTGTGTCTGCATACATGCATGTCACATTGTGTGTACTATGCATGCCTGCACGCACATGTGTGTGTTTGTGTGTGTATTTGTGTGTTTACCTCATAGACGCATATCATTTTGTATTTCAGAAATGAACAGAAAATTAACGTACATGCATGAAATTAACACAACAGGTACAAAGGAAAGCGACAACAGTGAGCCTTCCAGTCCAGACAGTGAGAATACACCAGGCTTGACACAAGACTCCCCTGCTGTCCAGGTGCAGACACCGCCAACTATGCTATCCCCTCCTGACAACTCTTGTGCCGCAGCCTCCAAGGAACAACTGAGACAGGTAAGGCTTTGTCTGCAGAGAAACGAGTATACAGTATACAAATTTTGTTGTTTATAAGTAACTTTTGCCTTCATTGTCTAGAAAACTAAAGCTGAAGGGCTTGATTGATGAAGTCGCCAATGATAAAATAGATAGAAGCAGACTTACCCATTCAGTCACTTAGGAACAGACATATATGCATGCACATACATGCACACATAGCCGCCGCTGTAGTCTAGTGGTTGGGGCGTTGGACTTGTAATCTAAAGGTTGCGGGTTCGATCCCAGCTTTCGGCTATGGCTTCGTGCCCTTGGAAAAGGCACTTTACGGCTATTTTCTCACCCCACCCAGGTGTAAAAGGGGTACCAACCTTGTGTTGGGGGTTAACCCTGCGATAGACTGGCGTCCTATCCAAGGGGGAGTCTTTGACTCTCAGTCTCTTAACGCCACAGAAACCAGGATAAGCACCGGCCTGATGAGCCTTAAGGCTCGGGACAGACTTTAACTTTAATACATGCACACATACATACTAGCATGCACATGCACTGTATACATTTATAAGAAAAAAGTTTTAGATTTCAGATAGTTTGCTTGACACCTTTACCTGTGGGTGTGCTTACTGGGGGCAAAATCACATTCATTTCAACAAATAAGTTTTAATTCTGGTGGTGTTTCAAGATATAATAGGGGTGTGTGTATGTGTGTGTGTACATGTGGTGTGTGTGTGTGTTTGTGCGTGTGTGTTTGAACATTTAAGTATACACATTGTGTGTGGAAGACATTTACCTGAGTGATGCCGCCTATAGTTTGATACTGTTTGCAGTAACTAGGTTTGTTTGTTGCAGGAAATGGAAGAGCTGCATGCCATGGTCATGGCCTTTGTTGCTTCTATCACTGCCAATGCCTCAGTGAGTGATTTTTTTTATTACACTAGTTACGGGGTAGGGTGGATGGTGGGGATATCGTAGAGGTTAGAGTATTGCGCTCATGGTTTGTGGCACAGGATTGAGTCCGGGGTTGGAGAGGCATGTTCAAGGAGATTTTTCCTGTGGAGTTAACATCGGTATGAACTACACCCGAAAATTTTTCAGATGAGACTATGAACCGAAGGTCCATGTGTGAATGCATACAGAACATCTTGCATACATGTAAAAACCTTGCTCTGCTTCTCAGAAGAGTAGGCTATTTGTGCCATTAAGAGTGGATGACAAAAAATGAATTAAAAAAAAAAGCTACATACACACTTGTGTTGTGTTTAGACATGACTTTGCATGGGACAGTCTTTTGTGTTTATTCTCTTTTTGTGAGTGGACTGTTCATTTTTAAAAAATAACTTTAAATTTTCAGGATGTTTTTTTGGGTTGGTTTTTATGTTGTTTTCTTATTTACCTCATGGTTGGACTTGCAGAAAACACTTGTACATAATAAATATCTAATTCTATATAGATGGTCTACTGAAAATACGATAAATACATCATGTCTCTAATATGTTATGTATGGATAAATGATAATGTTGCCTGTGTTGGTCATCTTGCTTTATCTATTTGAACTGCTTCAGCAATAATATGTCTTGACAAACATGAAGGTAATTAATAAATGTACATCCTATTGCAGGAATATACAGAGGAGTCTGCTCAGAATGAAAACACTGAAGCAGTTTTACCATGTCCAAGGAGAAAGGGAGTGACAAGGTAGGTACATGTAGAATAAAAAAAAGAAAAAAAAAAAAAAAAAAAGCTAGGGGTCTCCTCCATGAGGATGCCAGGGGCCTGTCAGTATAAATAGCATCCCCACCTTCTTGAAAATATGTGCTAGGAATCCCCTTTTCTACCCCCTTCTGTGTTTTTGCCTTGTTCCTTTTCTTCCTGTCACCTCTGTCTTGGCTATTTTCTGCCTTTTTGGTCCATTCCTCTGCCTTTTTTTTCAGAATGACTTAAAAGAACAATTCTCTCTCATGCTGAAGTAGGAAGTGCTAGGCCTGACTTGTCAGGCGCTTAATGGCATCGTAACACATTTTTACTCATATGACAGACAGCAAGAGTTGCTGTCTGAGCGTTTGATGAAGAAGAAGAAGAAGAAAACAAGAGTGAAGACAACAGGAATTTTAATGATTAGTATTACCAGTAAAATTCATAATGATTGAGAAGTTGTTACCTGCACTTGTTTTTCCTCCACTACTATTTCCTTAATAAAATGTGAAGAAAGGGGTAACACTTTCAAAAAGTTATAATTTCTTTCTCTGTATTTGATTTATTTTTTTTAGGTTTATGTCTGCAAATGTATTCACAGGACATTTTTTTGTGTGTGTACAACATGTGATCTTACATATTTGAGAATCTGTTTGAAGTTGCGTTAAGAAACATGTGTAATGGTATTTTAAGCATGTTTGTTAGAGTACGGTGTGTATTGTGTGTGTGTGTGTGTGTGTGTTGGTGTGTGTGTGTCTGTGTGTGTTTGTGTGTTGTGTCTGTGTTGTGTGTGGTTGTGTGTGTGTGTTTTTATTTCAAATAATCTGTTATTTTTTTGTGAACTGTCGCAAGTTTATGAATGATTGAATGTAACGCTTTGATTTGTTTGCTTTACAATATTCAGTGCTCTAATAAATTCATGTATATATCACTACTTATTATCATCATGATTACAGACCAGCAAACTGAAGATGGCGGTGTTCCCGGTGGTAGGGGCGTTGCTGGGAGGGGCGGTGGCGGGGCCGGTGGGGTTGTTCACCGGCATCAAGATTGGCACTCTGGCTGGCACTGTCGGGGGTGGAGTGGCAGGTATGAGACTGAATGTGTTTGTGTGTTTGTTGTGTGTGGTGTGTGTGTGTGTGTGGTGTGTGTGTTGTGTGTGTGTGTGTGTGTGTGTGTGTGTGTGTGTGTGCGTGATTGTGTGTGTGTTATGATTTGTGTGTGTGTGTGTGTAGTGTGTGTGTGTTGTGTGTGTGTGTGTGTGTGTGTGTGTGTGTGTGTGTGTGTGTGTGTTGTGTGTGTGTGATTTGTGTGTGTGTGTGTGTGTGTGTGTGTGTGTTTGTGTGTTGTGTTTGTGTGTGTGTGTGTGTGTTCACACGCATGCAAACATGCACATGTATCTAGCAAATACTGCTATCCTGAAGTCCGAGGCTACTTGAGTAGAATATTTTCATTACAGCTGAAAAATGTGTGCGTTTGTTTTAAAGTTTCTTCTTCTCCTTCTGTAGAGTACTTCCCATTGACATGCTGAAGATGACAGCGCTGTGGCAGGGAGTTGTGACAAAGAGGAAGATACAGACTATCTCTCTTTATGCATAAGATAAGATAAAGCGAGGGTTGATGGGTAACCTCATGAATTTGCTTTCACACTTCCACCCAGATTAAGTCATGGTACAAGCCGGCAAATTCTGCCACCTTAACACCTCTCAACAAATAGAAAACAAAACTGATGGGGAGAGGGGGATAAGCACAGTTAGAGGGTTGAACAAGTGCAAGTCATTGTTGAGACAGCTCTACAAGGAAACTAGAATAAAAGCTGGATGAAATCTTCCAAAATGGGGTAGTAGTCTGCTGCAGTTTTAGGGCAGAAGAATTTCTGATATTAATTTTGCAGGATACCAGTGGAAAAGACTAGGAAGTAAATATGAGGGCTATAGGTCTGCCTGGTGGGTGGTGTGTTGGATAGCAGCCTAGCCTAGGTCATGATGGTATTGTCCACTACATCAAGTCTTCTCTCTTTCTTCTGGTGTGAAGGAGAGGCCAGGACAGTGATAATCAGGGTCTCAGGCATGTTTGGGGGTTCAGTTCTCCTGTATGCCTGGGTTACCTATCACTCTGTGTGTCTGGATATCCTCCAAGCTCTTTTTAATGTTCTTGGTTGTGTGAAGATCTTATGTTGATGAGGTGTGTTCCAGTGCAGGTCTGACAAATGTCTTATATATATATATTAAAAAAAAAATCTTGTAGGTTACATGCTTGAAGTGTCTGTATGCAGATTGTGATAGTGTGTAGTACTTTTTAGTGTTTGCATAAGTAGTTTGTGTTCAGTCTTTTTTTGTTTATAATCTGTTGTGTGTGTATGTATGTGTGTGTATGTTGTGTGTGTTTGTGTGTGTGTATGTGTGAGTGTGTGTGTGTGTGCGTGCATGTGTGCTTGCGTGGCGTGCATATGGTGTGCATGCGTGTATGTGCAGTGTGTGCGTGCGATGTATGTGCATTCAAAACATGTGTGGCTGCAGGCCTGGCTGGCACTACCATCCTCAAGTCCCAAAAGAAGACTTCCACAACTGTGCCAGACGTGGACCATGACAACGGAAATGCCACAACCACAGACGACACCCACACAGGCAGTCTTGAACCGTCAACCCCAGAAAACGCCTCGGTTGTCCAGCCTTCAGCAACACCGAGTGACTCCATTTCCATGTCCCAGCCATCGTCCTTATCGTCCCTGTCTCACACACCATCGACACAGAGTCCCACGGACAACGGACTGAGCAGCCGTGCGACGATGACGGTGATGACAACGGCAACATGTCCATGTCGTTGTGGGACCAGATAATGTTCTGGGGCAAAGGATCGAACGAGTGAGACTGTTAGAGCTGAGAAAAAGACTGAAGTGTACAGTACCTGACTTGTAACTTGACTTGGGACTTTCAGGACAGTTGACCATTCCACATAGTGCTTACTTATTGGCTTCCAGTGTTCATGGTGATGGTAAGAAATGGTAGGTAGAACAATTTTGAACATTAAAGCTCCAGCCACTTGTGTCAAACGGTAAAGGGAAGGGTTTCACCTATCACATCCAGTCTATACATTAAAGTCAGGGGGTTAGCCATCGTTTTGTTCCTTCTCATCTCTGAAGCTAGATTGTTGTATGAAAGATGCGAATATTTTGCCTGACCAAGTCAGTTTCAGCGGTTACAAGAGGTTTTACTTGTTTTTGGTTCTTCAGGCCACCTGGGTCATGTGAGAAGTGTTAACCTTCTATGTGAGTCTTGCACAAATTTTATGGAATACCAGGTTTTGATATGTGTATCTGGCCTTTAGAATTAAACATTAAGTACCAAAAGGGATACTCATATCAGGCCTGTGCATGTCAGAAACTTCTATTAGGCCTTTCCTGTCTATCCATGTATGTCGAAAAGTCCTGTTAGGCCTGTCCTGCCTATCCATGTATGTCAAAAAGTCCTATTAGGCCTGTCCTGTCTATCCATGTATGTCAGACACTGATATTAAGCTTGTCTGTAGATCCTTGTTTGTCGGAGTATTTTGGGAAAGAGGTCCATTTTGGATCTGTGTATTGTAATCATTGATGCCATAGGGTAACGTGAGGGTTACTTATTTTGACTCTGTGTTTCCCCTAAAAGAGAGATTATTGTTTATAGCTGTTTTCATTTTAACAACTTCATGGTTTTTATGAATTTACTGATCTTTTTTTTTCTTTGTTTTCGGCTAGAACTCTGAGGTTTACCAATTTTGAGATTTTGTGTATGCAACTGTTCTTGCACACCATGAAGGTAGCTGCATTCCAACTTCTGGGATGTTTGCTGACTATGTGCATGTTTCTGTAACCACGGAGTGGTGACATGAATTACAGGATCTTTAACATTCATATTCAATCTTCTGTCAAAGGAAATTAAGGCACTGACGGGTCTGCACTGAAGTTGACCTGGGAGATTGTTAACATTCCCACCCCTTATTCACCAGACACAGTCAGGATTTGAACCCATGACTTCATGGTTCTTGGGATTGAAGTCGAACAGTCTTAACCACTGAGCTGTAGCATCCATCACTTGCATTTAGAACCATAAAATGATAATGTCTTGTCACATGATCCTTGCATCAGCAGTCTCTTTTCAATTTCTTACCACAGGGACTCTTTCAGTTCAGAGTCCTTGCTTTTGAAATTTTCCTGATAGAAATCTTCTTTTTCGCCCTCTCAGTTTTGGCCTTTAAAAATTGTTTAATCCATGTGACATAAATCTCTTCTTTTTTGCTCTCTCAGTTTTGGCCTTTAAAATTGTTAATTCATGTGACAGAAATCTCTTCTTTTTTTGCTCTCTCAGTTTTGGCCTTTAAACATTGTTTAATCCATGTGATAGAAATCTCTTCTTTTTTGCTCTCTCAGTTTTGGCCTTAAAAAGATGTTTAAATCATGTGATAGAAATCTCTTCTTTTTTGCTATCTCAGTTTTGGCCTTAAAAAAAATGTTTAATTCATGTGATAGAAATCTCTTGTTTTTTGCCCTTTCAGTTTTGGCCTTTAACCTTCGTTTAATTCATGTGATAGAAATCTTTTTTTTTTCACCCTTTAGTTTTGGCATTTAAAAATTTTCTAAATAAATTTTCTTTCTGTCATATCTTTTTTTTTGTATGTACTGCCTGTCTCATTTGTACATTCATCTCTGTTTCCTCTGAAGTTGGAGTATGGCTGCCTATATGGCGAGGTACTTAAAAATAGTCATACATGCAAACTTCTCATACAGTGTACTTCCTATCTCGTAGTGATTCCCAGGTGGGCTGAGTGAGTCAAAGAGTGCAAATTCTGGGTGACCCCCAGAGTGTTAAGCTTAGGAATAAACAACAACATCTCTGTTGTGTTTAGAAATTTATCCTACAGATCTGGTAATTTGACTCTTTGAAGTTTTATAACGCATTTTCACATGGGATGTATTTTTGCTAAAAATTTCAATCTTTTTGTAGCTTTGTAAGCATACCCATTATCATTTGCTTCGAAAGTTTGATTTTTTCTTTTCTTTTATCTTTTTTTGCTTTTGAATGGCCTCTAGCTGTAAATGTACATAGCCTATGCATTGACGTTTCTGAGGATTGTTTACGCTGTTTTGTTCTTGTAGCTTTTCTCCACATTTGTAGACTGGTTTGTTTGGGTCTTTGGTTTGAATGTGTCATTGGTATAATTCTTCATTGATTTGGCTGTGATGCTTCAACTGCATTTATTGTCATCTGGGTTGTATGAGTACTATGTGGGGAAAAAGATAGTGGTTCTCTCTGTTATACCTAGATATGATTGTTTCTATTGACAAGCACTTCCTCACACACACACACACACACACACACACACACACACACACACACACACACACACACACACACACACACACACACACACACCACACACACACACAACAACACAACAACACACAACACAACAACAACAACAACAACAAAACAAAAACAACACACACACATGCCCTGGCACTCCATAATACCATATTATGTTCTGTTTTTTCCCCTAGATGTTGGATCCTCAAAGTATATCCCATACGCATATCATAAGCTAATGCCCATTCTTGTCTGTCTGTATAGTGTATAGACATTTATTGTTCCTTGTTTTCTGTTGGGCCTCTTTGCTTTATTAGTAACTTTGGTGCTTGCTTATCTGGTGTATTCCTTTGGTGCTTGCTTATCTGGTTGATTCCATTGGGGCTTGTTGAACAGATAGGTTACTTGCAGAGCTTACTCAATAGGTTGCTTGAAGGCTTGTGGGGATTTTTGCTTTCAGATTAGTGTCAAATGTTGGGATTTTTTCCGTTTGATGTTTGGGAGGTTTCCTATTCTTTGTGGAGCTTTTTGTTCTTTGCCTGGGTTTGTGTGATCCTTTTTGAAATGTGCTTTAGTGGGTCATTGTGAATTTGAATTATTGTTCGTAGCTTTATACATTTTACCAGCTGCCATGGCACAGTGGTTTGAGATGTGGATTATGGGCTTGAAGATCACAGGTTCAAATCCCAGAAGAATCATTGGGTTCATTTTTACTCTGGCTGGGTCTTATCCAGAATGAGTTTGCTACAGGCCCATAGGGAAGACTGGAGTCACACGGTTGAGCTTCATCCACGTTACCAATGTGGTTTCAAAATTGTTGATCAAAACCTGGCCAACACTGCAGGTGTCTGTATGTTTCAGGCCTGGTTGATGCCAGGATATATTATGATAGGAAGCGTAGAGTACAATCCTGCCAAGTAGTTTCAAAGCAGGTGCACTTCCATAGCAGCATCATTACATCATCCTCTCATCACCACTGATCATCAAACAGTATGTTAAAAAAAAAATGCCTCTGACTCAGTTGCTCTGGTCTCGTGTTGACTTCAATTTCAGTTTCCTATGCACTTCTGTGCCTGTGGTGATTTAATGTCAAAAGCCTTTGGGGTTGGAGATTCACAGGAGAAGGTTGGTAGAGGGACGTTGTGGTCGTCACAGCTTCAGGTGGTCGTCTCATTCAGTCTGGCTCTGCTACTGTTATTGTCATCAGTAGGGGGCAGGTGGTGTCCTGCTCAGAACAGGCACCGCTGAACACCACCAAATGACCTAGCAGTAGTGTAGGGCCCCTCTGCTGGTGGCCTGACAGTTTATACTGCTTCCTGTGACCACCTGACCCTGAGGATGTGACATAACAAATCTGGGTATAACTGGGGCAGACAGATTGAAATCAGAAATGTGGGAACAGCAGGACAAGAATGTCAGAAGATGAAGCATTGAAAAAAATAAAAAATATTAAAAAAACAAAAAATAAAAATTTTAAAAATGGGAAAATTGTATACACTGAAAGAATCAAGACTATGAATTCATAGGCCTTATTTGTTCTACACAATAAGACACAAACATTCTCCCATCATCATCATACTTGATCAACACAAGCAAGGCAAACATTTTCCAGCCATCATCATCTACAGACAAAATTTAGAAATTTTGCTCAAAAAGCTAAAGCATGAATGTTGAAGTCTGTAAGGATTGCTCATGTATGTATATATCTTCAAAGTGTTCTTAGGTCTTGTTATTCAAACTGTTAATACCAGTCAGGTGGAAAAGGTTCAGAGAAAGATGTGTAAAAAATCAATTGAAGCTAATTATTGATTGCGTCAGCTGATTAAAGTTCAGTGAATGAATGTGTTCACAAGCAACAATTTTTCACCACCATGTCTCCATTATGTTTTTTTTGGTTTTTTTTTTTTATAGAATATTTCAATTGCTTATATGAAATGCTCATATCCTCACATTTTGACTTCAGCTTTGCTAAGTTGATATGTACATCAGTGTGAACTGTAGACATATGTACTAATACAATGTGTGAAGACTATTGTTATATTCAATTATTAAATAAACAAGTATACAAACTAACCCACACTCTTACAAGCAAATGCATCTTTTTTTGAATTCACTCATTCACTTGTGGTGAGGAGAGGAGGGGGGCGTGCACTCCCGGATGAGTAACTAGTTAATGAAGGTCACAGTAAGATTTTACTAGAGATAATGTTTTCGCTTGATTGTTGGCACTGTTCAATTATTCATTTAAGTGGTGTTTGTAATGTGTATGTAGCACAGCTATAAAAATAGAGCCTTGTTTACAGCAGAATGGGAGATGGAAAAAAAAGGAAGATAGAGGGGAATGCTATTTCATTGATGCTAGCCCTCCTGACATTCATCTTGATCTATTTGGGGGGTGGAGGGGGGGGGGTGCAGAGGAGGGGAAGGGAAAGGAGGGGGCAGAGGTAGACAAGGGATCAGGATAGTTTTACTACCACCCTTCCCAGTTTCCCTTCTATAGGATAGTTCTGAATAAGGACATTCTGTCAACATCTTCATTCAATAAAAAAAACAACAACCCCAAAACCAACAACTAGATCCTCTTGAGTCTTCAAAACCAAATGATAGCTATTTTTCAGAATGAGTTTGTATGATTATAATCACAATCAAACAACAGTCCCAGTTGGAATTTAGAAAGATGAGAACTAAGAAATCAAACAGTTTACAAAAAGATAAAAAATGAGGATCCTAAAGCATTAGGAAGCAGGGTTGTGATATGAGACTTTACATTTGAATGCAACATAATCTCAATGGTCATGGAGTGATATGAGAAAATGTACAAAAGAGTGCAATTGCCCAAAACTGAATTTTTGTTTTCATTTTGTTTTATGGTATAAATCTGAAATTTTTAGCACAAATTTCTGACATTATATTTGTTAGCAGTTGTGAAGATGGGTCCTGTTCAAGAAATACTGTGTGTTGGAAAACGCGATTGTTGAATTGGTCAGTTTTGTTATTGTTGCTGGTATTGCTTCTGTTTGATAGATATTCAGTTTTATTTATTTATTTTTTATTATTGTTGTTTTAGTTGCTTGCAGTCAGGACTTAATGAGCTGATTCTTTTCACCAGTTATTTGCTGTCATTTGCAGTCTGACTCAATTTTTTTTTAAGTGTGCATTTGTACTATTGTGGTTGGTGTACTGAATTATTGTTTTTATTTGTTGAACTCCTTTTTAAAAGAAATGTATTTTCTTTTTTTTACCTTTGAAAATATCAGTGATTGTTTATATGTGTTTGACATGTCTGAAAATAACCAACAACAGCAACAATGTTTTGTTTATTTTGTAGCTATTTTGGTGATCAAGAGTAGATTTTTGAAAAGCAAAAACATCAATGATTGTTTATATTTGTTGACATATTTGTTTTTAAAGAAAACAGTTTTGTATATTTTGTTGCTATTTTGGTGATCTAAAGCAGATTTTTGATAACAAAAACATCAATGATTGGTTCACACTTGTTGACATATTTGATTTTAAAGACATCAGTTTTGTTTAACTTTATGTTGTAGCTGTTTTGGTGATAAAAAGCGGATTTTTAAGAAACCTTGTGATTCTGCGCAAAAGTGTTTTTTACAACTCTTTATTCTGCACTTTTTTAATGGCAAATTCTCCTGATTGGACTGATTTGTGTGAAGATGATTTCAAGCTTCAGCTGCGTTATCAACTGTATAATGGAATCTAAAAAGATCATTTTTTTAACACTACAATATCAAAAGAGAAAAAAATCAAAAGAAAAAAAGATTACGGAACTGCCAAGAGTTGAAAGTTGTAGCTAGCAAATGAGTTTTTCAGTGCAGTCATGGGGATCTTTGTCAAGCACAGTTGTCGCTGGAGTTAGAAAATTGCCCATTATAGATAAGATTGGACTTGTTGACCACACTTATTCTTTGGCTACGTATCGCTTTACCAGTTATAACTGCCAGAAGTAAGGATAGAGAGACTGAGAGAAGCGAAACATGACAGAAGGGATTAGAGGGATGCCACACATGCACAGCACCAGACAAGCTCTTTGCCCCTGATCTAAGATCACAGAGCAGTGTAGGAAAGCTGTGATGGAAGTGGTGAGTATCTGGCTTTCATGCAATGCTAGTTACTGACACAAGAGCTCTTCTTCTTCTGCCTTTCCATTTAAAGATGGATTCTCCCCCTCCCCCCTCAAAAAGATTTCCTGTGCACTCCTAAGGTGGCTGCTAAGCGACAGTGGCCAAGACTTTTTTTGCTGCTCTTTAGATTTTGTATTTCAGTTTTTTGTTTGGTGGCTGCTTTTTTTTTTTTTGAATTTCTAAAATTAAAAAAAAAAAAATTTGAGTGGGGTGGGGTAGCAGTTTTTACTTGCAAAGGAAGATTTTTAGGTGTTCATTTAATCTTGTGCCTAGGTAAATGCAGTTCCACCACTGTGGTCACATTTGTCATAAGATCATGTGGTTTACATTCGTACAGCTTTTGTGGTTTGGAGGCTTGCCCAGTGTATAAACCAACAATGGTATGTGTAAATTAGATTTTTTAAGAGCGTTTTTGTATGAATTTTTTGTTTTAAAATGGCATAAAGGGACTGACAGAAGACAAAATATTGTTATGCTTTCCTCCTCAGACCAAGGTCTACTCATAGTGAAGGACAAGAAAAATGGATTAAGATTTAAAGTTTGTGCTTTGGGAATAGCGTTGATTGTGTGTAAGAGCCTAATTCTAACACAGCAAACTGAAAAGGAAAAAAAAGAGAATAATTGAATCTGTTTGATCTGTTGTGATGTTCTTAAGATGTGAAAGTTGAATGTAATATTGACATGAACCTACTTCAGTTCAGCATTGTCAAAGAATACTACAAGGATTAATTAACCACCAGTATGGTACATGAAATGCTCAGAACAAGTAGTGCGGTGTTTGTTATTTTGTGAAACATAAAAGATTGTACACCACTGTCTGGAACATAATTACTTTCTTTTTGTGCAGAGCTTCAAATCATTGTGAGAATTGTTATTATTGCTGTTGTAAGATTGTTATTTTAGTTTGAAAAAGTACACTTAAGTATCAAAAACCAACTCAAAATTTTAAACTTGTTTGAAACTGTTTTTAAAAAAAAGGTATTTTTTATCTATAAAAATGCTGTCACTCACAACACTGATCTCACATAAACAATATCTTCATACATCCAAACAGTTGAACTTCATGTAAAAAATATTACACTATTATCACTGAAGGATCAGCTCTTTGAAGATTGGTATGAGGACCAATAATCCTGTGTAATTTTAGGAACATGCTTTGTTTTTGTTGATTTTTGTTTTAATGTGTTTTGCATTTAAGGCTGTGATACCAATACTAAATCTGTATCCAATGTACAAATTGTGCCAATAACCCCACCCCTCCCCCAACTAACACCTTCTGTACCCTAACATATCAGCATTTGTCTCCTCCACCCATCCATCTCCCTCTCTGAAAAGAGAGAAAAGCCAAACTGATTATGTTCCTGGGTGTGATTTCACTTCCCCATTAAAAAAAAAAAAAATTATTTATTTATTCTTTTATATCAAGGATAATGGAATAAGCACTCGTGTGCTTTTTTTCATCCAGTCCCCATGTGTTTGCAGTTTTGTAAATTTTGTCATCTGTTCCCACCAGCACACAATGGCCTACTCCTACAAAAAGCGGAACAGGATTTAACGTGTGCGCAAGATGTTCTGCGTGCATTCGCACACGGGGCCTCAGTTTAAAGTCTCATCGGAAAGACTTTTGGGGAGAGTGGAGTCAGCACTGACGTTAACACCAGGGGAAAAGTCCCCTTGAACAGGAATCGAACCCGGGTCATCAAATTGCGAGCGCAATGCTCTGACCACTAGGCTATCCTGTCCCCCTACTTCATTCCTTTAGGAGTCTTTGGGACACTGCACCTCAGTTTTCAGGCAGTGCAATTTGAACCAAGCTGAGCATGATAGCCCCTCCACAGGTAGCATAGCCCATGCTGGGTATGGTATGCCACTCAGGCCAACAGTCATGGCTGGCCTGCTCTTCTGTGAAGGTTTGTTAATGTGGGAATATGGTGATATGCTTGCATTCACACACAGTTGATAGTCATGTCTGAAAGACTGTCACAGGAACAGTCAGTACCGATGTTAACTCCAGAAGCACAAGTACCCTTAGTCACCTCCACAGAAAGACTTGAACCCATGTTCAAGGTTTCATCTGATCACTAGTTTGACGGTCTAATCATTAGCCCCCCGCCCCCCCCCCCCCCCCCCAATTTCATTTACGACGTCCCCAGTTTTTCCAAGGTATATGTTGTTATTTGCATGTTTAAAGGAAAAAGATGCAGATCTTCCATTATGTTTCTGGACTACGAAAGTGCAACATATGATAATGATATGTAATCTGTATGTTGACAACACTGGATATTTGATGTTGTTTTTCATCGCATTGTACACAGTGCTTTTAGCAAGCTTCTTTGTTGTTGTTTTTTTAGATGTTTACTATTATTTACTTTTTTTTTTTTTTTTTTTTAAAGATTTTAAATGTTCTTTTAAACACAGACCATTTCAACAATAAAGTAGAATGTATTTTTTTAATATGAAAAGAAAGTGTTTATTTTTATGAATGCTTTTTAGATATGGAACTGTTCATTCAGTTTGTGTGCATCAAATGACAAAAGAACTCTGATTTTTGCTATGATATACTAATATATATATATATATATATTATATATATATATAAAAAGTTCAGCATGTCAGGGTAAAAAGGAATTTCTGTGTCAATGTTTTATGTGAGGGAAAAATACAAATTTGATTTATTTTTCATGGAGATTTTGTTTTGGATGCAGTCTGTGTGTATAAAGAAAAAAATCTTTATTTTCTTTCCTTTCTGGTGAGGAAAAGTACCCCTTCTCTATCTGCCACCTGACTGACTGTTGCAAAAGTTAGTAGGCTATGTCAAACTTTCATCCTCGAAAAAAGAGTTGTTTTTTTTTTAAAGGCCAAAAATTATCATTTTAACAGCAAAATTTGTGTTTGCACAGACTGTGCATCCTGCATTAGATTACTCTTGGTTCATTTCTCCTGCCTTCAGTGCCTAGGCTTTATCACAGTTCTTGATTAAACCATTGATGCAGGGGGCAACAGAAAAATGGAGGCTGTATGATCAGTGGCTTTCCTTGGAATTCCACTTGACATCCTAGTTTTTACTAGTGATTGACTATGACTCTTGACTAGGAGGCTTGACTTGCACAGTCCTTACGACTGCAGCTCTGGGGCTAGTTGCCTTTGGAGAACATCTCCAACACTGACTGTCTAGTATGCCTTCTTGGTTGAGAGAGTGGGGATGTACTGTGGGCAAGGCATCTCCACTATAATCATTTTTTTGCCCAATTTCTGAAATGGCAGCTGCCTCCTCTGCTGTTTTGGAGGTCATCGTCGAACAGACAACAAACATTTATATATGGTGTGTTTCTTGCATCATTATTCAAGTTAGCCTAGAAACTTACTAAACAGCAATCTCAATCAATGTCACAGCACACATGAGCACCCCATAACTCAGATAAAGTAACTCCTGTTTTATAGATCATATGACAGACACTATAACCAAGTAGTTAAAGACAACTGTTTGACTTCAAATCCTCGTGGGGGTTCCAAGTAGTCCTTGGTTTCCAGAATCTTTGATGCATTTTATGGTCGAATCAAGGTTGGGTGGGTTGGTGAGATTAGCGTTAGCCTTGGTGGGGGGGGATTTTTATATCACCCTTGTCAACTTGGAAGAAGGAGACCTGCCACTGCCTTCAATTCCCTTCATGTGTGATGGCAATGCAGAAGATCAAGTATGCATGTTAAAGATCCCTCAATTCATGTCAGTGTTCTGATGTGTTACGGAAACACATTGAAACAAAATACCCAGCATACATCCCCAAGTCAAAATGTGGCTACCTGCATGTGGGCAAAAATATTCGTAACCAAAATCTCACCATTGAACCCCATCAAAGGGAGCAAAATTCCAGTCCCCCCCTACCAACCTGCTCCACCCTCCCCCCAAAAAAAACAACAAAAAAACCCCAACACTCAGAACAACAACCACCCACACCAAACAAATCAAAACTAAACAACAAAAACAACAAACAAAAAAAGCCCACCAAAGTCTTTCAATGAAAAAGAAATTCAACAATTTGACAATGATGCAAATGAAGCAGATACTTGAGCACCTTTCCATGTTACTACATGTTCTACTATGCACAGCAACAGAAACAACCTCTTTCTCACAAAAGCACACTTCACAGTTTACAGATCAGGTAAAAATATATTTCAGGTCTTCATTTGATTAATAGTAAAATCATCAATAGATGGAAATGTTATCTGAAAAAAGAACCCATTGTTGAAAGAAAATTCCCCCCCCCC
Source organism: Stramonita haemastoma (assembly GCA_030674155.1). Classification (NCBI taxonomy): domain Eukaryota; kingdom Metazoa; phylum Mollusca; class Gastropoda; order Neogastropoda; family Muricidae; genus Stramonita; species Stramonita haemastoma. Next base: position 93,072,893 of record CM060316.1, on the reverse strand, counting down.
CCCCCCCCCCCAAAAAAAAAAAAAAAAAGGGGAAAAAACCAACCTTATATATAGAAAAAAGCAAATGATTACAATGTTTACCAAACGTAGCATACAAAGATTCTCATGTTTACCTAAAGCACCTTCATGATTTGCAAATCAGAAAAAAAAAAAAAACATAACAAAAAACCTTCTGGTCTTCAGCCTTATTGATTACTTGTTATAAGCAGTCAAGATATTCACAACCATGGCACATACATTTTTCATACATAATAACACCAACTGAAAAAGCACATATATATACAAGTCATGATTCCTGTTTGCCAAAATACTGGCTTGTGCTGCCAGCAGCCATTTCTTTCGATTTTCTCTCATCATCAGTACTGGAGGCTTTGGCCTTTTTCTTGTTACTTAGTTCACTGACTTTGGACCCCTGGACTTTTCTTTTGCCTGCCTTGTTTCCAGCTCTGTTGACCGCTGCCTTCACAGCAGCCTTGGGTCTGTCTGTGGCTGCGTCTGGTGGTGGTGCAGCGGTGTCCAGGAGGAGTTTCTCTGCTGCTTTGTCCCGGATGCTGACACAGGGGTTGTGCAGGACGTAGCAGCGCAGGGTTTGTCGGTCCACTCTTCAGCGTAGGCGATGTTGATTCTGGCCGACACCACCACATGATCAGCACTGACCGGCTCTCCTGCCTCCAGCCACATCTCGGTATCTGTCACCTGAATTTTTTTTAAAAAAGAAAGATTTATTGAGGAAAAAATTGGTGGAGGAAAATAAGTGCGGGTAATTGCTTACAACTTCTCAATCATTTTGAAAATGATTTATCAACGATTCAATTAAAGAAAATTTTTAAAAGATAAATTCTAGGGAATAATGTCTTTCAATGGAAGCAATTTAGGCATTTTTGAGTAAGAACCATGCCTTTGGCCTGACCTGACCTATAAAAGAAGAGAGAGAAAAAACCAAAAACCAATCTCAATGATTGTCAAAATTTCCACACTGTCAAAATACATATATGCCATAATCCTGGAAATCTGACATAATGATTACTCATTCAAGGGAGAGGTAAAAACCTACAATCCACAATTCTGTGAAAAACATTTAACAGCTTAATCTTTTCTCTGCCAACTCAAATAAGTAAACATATTAAAGTTGCCAGCTCAAATAAGTAAACATATTAAAGTTTTTATGATTCTGGGCATTTGTTTCATTTCTGACTTTGTTAAGAATGGCATGGAGAGAGATTCTACCAGTAGAGATTGATCTTTGATGCTTGCAAGTGTTGGAAAGCATTGTTTACAGTTTAGTGTTTAGTCTAGGAGGCCAGGGATGGAATAGCTCAGTGACCAATTAAAGCACTGGAGTCGTAGTCTGACCTAATCCAAAGGCACAAGTTCACATTGTTGCGGTGTTCTTTTGCGAGGAATTTTCCCCTAAGAGTCGATGCTGGTCCCTACTTCAATCCACTGGAAGTTCTTTCCATGAGACATAAACTGAGGTCTAGGGTGCAAATTTGCACATAATATCTCACACACACATGTTGTATTGTTACATTACAAATTCAATTTTCTTTTGTATGAAAAGAGAACAGCTACAGCTAAAGGTATTGATCTCACTCACTCACTTACACACACACACACACATCTTGTGCATACGTTAAATCCTGTTCCGCTTTTCGTAAGAGTAGGCCATCATGTGCCGGTGGGAACAGATGACATTTACAAAACTGCATACACACAGGGACTGGATGTAAAAAAGGACAAGAGTGCTTATTCCATAATCCTCGATATAAAAGAATAAATCAAATCAAATAAATCAAACACACACACACAGAGTTTTTTTTTTTCTTTCTTTCATCACTTCACACACACACACACACACAACACACACTTCACACTTCACACACACACACACACACACTTCACACTTCACACACACACACACACACACACACAACACACCAGATCTCGCTGGTTGAGGTGCTCTTTGGTGATGGCCAATGCCTGGCAAAGCTTGGCTGGACCATTGGCCAGCTGGTGGACTTTGAAGGAGGGGGAAGACGACGATGATGGCGATTTCTGTTTGGCCTTCCTCAGCTCCCCCATCTTCTCCACCCCCTCTACAGGCTCCACACTGCGAATAAGCACTGCACATCCCGCACCTGCAGATGAAACAATGAATATGTATTTTGTATTTTGTACCACTTTATGTCACAGCAGATTTCTCTGCATGAAATTCAGGCTGCTCTCCCCAGGGAAAGCGCGTCGCCACATGTGCAGCGCCTACCCTTTTTTTTTTCTTTTTCCTGCATGCAACCGTATTTGTTTTCCTATTAGAGTGGCTTTTTCTATAGAATTTTGCCAGGGACAACCCCTTTGTTGCCGTGGGTTCTTTTATGTGCGCTAAATAGTGATGTGTAACACACGGGACCTCGGTTTATCATCTCATCCGAAAGACTAGCGCCTAGACCACCACTCAGGGTCTAATGGATGGGGAAAAAGGTTTGGTTCCAAACCGGGTACGAACCAATGCACACTCCGACCCAGACTTTTTGCTTTCTAGGCAAGGCGCATTACCGCCTAGACCACCGATCCACTGCACAATATGAGAAAAAGAAAGAAAAAAGAAAGTCTTCAGCACAAGACTTTAGCAGTGCTGTAGTGGCTTTCACCTGTAACTAACATCATCTTAGGAGATTGATTTTCAATCCTTTTAACTGCCCCATCTTTTCCACCCCCTCTACAGGCTCCACGCTGCGAATCAGCACTGCACACCCCGCACCTGCAGATGAAATGAATAATTCACAATATGAGAAACAGTAAGAAAGAAAGAGAGGAGGTCTTCAGCACAAGATTTTAGCAGTGTTGTAGATTTAGAGTCCTTTTTAACAACCTTTTTTCTTTTTTAAAAGCTGATTTCAGAGCAGAAATGGAACTAAAAAAAGTCATGGTGGCATAGCTTTGCTTGTTTGTTTGTTGTTGTTGTTTAAAAAGGTCTCATGCAGTCTTGTGCTAGTTTTTCTTTTCATCAGTAACTAAAATCACAAAAAAGACACATTGTGAGGTGGGATTTTTGGGGTTAAATCTTAAAACATATTAGTTTCAGTGTGGAAGTGACACTAAAACACAAAAAGTCACACCAGCTGGTATGGTCATAGTTTTTTTTTTATATTTCAGTATTTCACTCACAAAATGACTAAAATATATAGCATGTAGCTGATGAAAGTAATCATGTTATGTCAGATATAACTGCTGAAAACATTTTTTTTGTGATGAAAGAGTCCAGCAACTAGTGCTATAATTTATTTGATAGTAAACTACTCACCTTGCTATATAAACAAATATATTGCAAATCTTTAATTTAGGCGTTAATTATAGTTTTGAAAAAAACCACAACAAACCCATATAATCATGTGTATGTTACACACATGCTTGTACTATAGTCACTGTCACTACTAATAGTAATACAATATTGTACTGAATACTTCAATAAGTATTCATTATGATTAAGAGAAATATTCTGTATTCTTTTTAAAATAATTAGCATTTCACCTATTTCACATTAAACAATGTGCAATATAACAGTGTTTTATAGCCTGAACACAGTATGAATAATATTTGCACTTGTTCACATATTGCCTATAAGAATATAAATAAACAACAAACATACACAAATTTAGATACTGATGTTAGTTTTGCTCAGCATTTTTCACACTTTATGAATTTTCTTCTTTTTTATGTGCCAGCTCTTTTTAGCTCCAGAATTGCAAGAGTCCCCTAATCTACAAACACATGTACAGTATGAATTAACAACAAACTTACTTACACTACCTTCCTTACTTTGAAGACAAATTCGAAACACTAGCAAAAGTAACAATGATTTTCTTTTCCTGATATGTTGAAAATATGTATGTCAATGTTGTTTTTATAGTCGGTCATTTTGAACTAAATTCAGACGAACACGAACAAATAAAAAAACAAAGAAGACGAAGAAGAAGAAAAGCAACACATAAAAAATACTGCAACTAAAACTCAAAACTCACCCTGGCAGGAGATATTGAAGCAGTAATGCATGCCATAGATGGTGTAGACATAGGCAGTCCCTGGCTGCATGAACATGGCCTTGTTGCGATCTGTCTGCCCCTTGTAGGAATGGGCCGCTTTGTCCACCCCGCCCAGGTAAGCCTCTGTCTCCACAATGCGGGCACTGACCCGTCTCCCATCCACCATGCGCACAATCTTCTGACCCAGCAAAGCGCTTACCAGGTCTTCACCACTGACATCATAAAACTGACGACCCAGTCGCTTGGTAGCCATCTTCTGATTGTTTTATAATTTAGATTGCATCAGTGCTTACATGGCATCATTATGTCCCACTAGTTTGCTTTTTTTTTCACAGTTTTTTTGGAGATAATTTTGTTAAATTATCTTTCATTGTGGCAGCATAGGGTAAAGGCGTACTCTTGCTAGTGCACTTGTCATTGAAGGCCAGAAGTCACTGTGCAGATTATCTGGAAAAAGAAGGTGAGTTTCTCTAGTATCATACCAAATTACACTTTAGTCATTTCTGGTGCAGAAGCTAGCTCATCTGGAATGTTCAGCAAAAGCTGTAGTAGGTTCAAATCCAATTAAGAGGCAAAGAGGTGGGTTTCTTTGTTTTGTTTTGTTTTTGTTCTGACATGTTTTTATATAAAGTGTGAGTGCTATAGGATGGATTGCCTGGTGGTTAGAGTGATGCTCATTGTGCTCGTGATCTGCTGACCCGGCTTCAAATCTTGTTCAGGACGATATTTCCTCTGGTCCGGAGTTAATAAAAATATCACTGCCGACTCCACTCCCCCCAGAAGTCCTTCGGATGAGCCTTTAAAGTTTAAACCGAGATCCCATGTACAAAGGCATGCAGAACATCTTTCGTACACGTTAAAACCTGTTCATTTTTTTGGAAGAGAATGCCATTAATAAATAAATGATATTATGTGCCAGTGGGTAAGGATGACAAAATTTACAAAATTACATACACACTGGGGCTGGAAGTAAAAAAACAACAACACATAAGTGCTTATTCCATTATTCTCCCAATAAATAAATAAAAGAAATAAATAAATGGGAAGACTAGAAACACACTACATAGTACATTAGTGCCCGTGTATACAGTCAACAATCATCAATTATACTAGTCTCTACCGACGTGAATCTTCGTGTGTTGCTCAAATTACTTCGACAACTCTACAGATGTATGGAACTCCCAGAAGAAAGTGTAGAGTACTACAACCCTCTGATGAGGTCACAAAGTAAGCACTTCTATAACACAATAACGACACGAGCCACTTTCTTTAGTAAAGGGCTATCACTAGTATCAGTGTCATCACCAATTCAGTCAACAGGAGGCTGTGACAATTAATTATCATCCCTCAACATTTTACTACAGCTCTTTGTCATTGTGTCAGTCTCTCAAAACATCAGATCGTCAGCAAGTCAGGCCACACCATAACATTCAAGGCACTGGTGCTACCTACCTACATTGTAGCGTCGCTCTTGCTTGTCGACATCGCAACTGTTACGGGAGATGACTCCAATAAATTTTACTTGCATCAAGAAGAGTAGTTTCTCTTCTACAGCTCAAACGTTCTCTTAGTCTATAGGCCTAATG
>CM060316.1:93039767-93062267 GCA_030674155.1 Stramonita haemastoma | reverse complement strand
GAGTGCTCTGACCACTGAGCTATCCCGTCCCGATCTAATAGGTGTACTGTTACAAATACAGTTGCTCGAGTGGGCTGTAATGTATTCAGTATTTCTGTGGGAGCGCTTCTGCGAGGCTGCATCTGGCTGAATATATTGCTGAGTTCCATGAGCCTCAAGTGTTGTTTAAAAACAAAAAAAACTTAAAAAATCTTCAAGTCTTAATTCAATAGAAACATGCCGGTATGTCATTGTCCCTCGACCCTTTTGACCTTTGATAATGACCCTTCCTGTCACTATAATTGTTGGTTAGATTGGTGTGCAGGTGGGTCTACATTGTTGCCATATCTTATTTATTATGTTGACACCCCCCATATCTGTCTCTCTCCACTCTGGCACAAGACTCCCTTGTACAGTTTTATGCTGACAAACCACCATTTTAAAAGGGCCAGAAAATAAACAGCTATTTACCTCCTTCATTACATTTAAACCGCACTGAAAAACGTATGAAATTAATCAATCAATCAACCAATCGATCGATTGATCGATCAATCGATCAACCAATCAACAAAGCAATCAATCAACCATTCAACCAACCAACCAATCAATCAATCAATCAACCAATCAAATCAATCAATCAATGCAGAATGACTAATGGCGACGCTTTGCCTTGAAGCGGTTGTACCAAACGTCTTTCCCGCTGACACATAGCAGAATGAAGAGGACCAAAGTGATGACGTGCCACACAACATACACTGCGTAGCCCCAAGAAATGCTGACGTCATACTGCACCAGCACCTCGTGCGTTGTCCAAGCAATGACGTAGACGATAGCTCCGATAATGCCGAGAATAGCTGTGGACATGCAGTGTGATAGATTGTGTGAGGTCAGGTTGATTTTAAAATGCGAAAACTGTCGTCAGAAAATCTATTTAATTGGATGGATAAAAAACCACAAAAAACAAACAAAAACAATACACACACACACACACACACACACACCACACACACACACACACACACACACACACACACACACACACAACACACAATACAACACACATACGCACGCACAAACACACACACATACACACAACACAAACACACACACAACACACACACACACACACACACACACACACACACACACACACACACACACAACACACACACACACACACAACACACACACAACACACACACACACACACACATACAGAGCAGCTGTCACCACCACCACTACCAACAACAGCAACAACAACAAGTGCCATTTGACCAACCAAGCAATCAGACATCCAAAGAATAATAAACCCTTCAACAAACCAAGCAAACAAGCATCCCCCCCCCCCCCCACCCCGAAACAAAAGCGAAAGACTAAAGAAATCAGGAAAAAAACACCTTCTCTCCTCCATCACATCATCATCCATCATCCATCATCATCATCACATCACCACACCATCATCATCATCATCATCATCATCATCATCATCATCATCATCATCATCATCATCATCATCATCACCACCACACCATCCCATCCCACCACTATCACCACCACCACCACCACCATCATCACCACCATCATCACCACCCATCATCATCACCAACACCACCACTCAACTCCCACCCACCACACCACCACCACCACCACCACCACCACCACCACCACCACACCACCACCACCCTCCTCCTCCTCATCACCATCATCATCACCATCACCACCACCACCATCACTATCACCATCATCATCACCACCATCACTATCACCATCATCATCACCACCATCACTATCACCATCATCATCATCACCACCCACCACCCCACCCCCCACCACCACCATCACCCTCCCCACAACCACCAACCCACCACCACACACCCCTACCCCCGCCATCACCACCCACCCCCCATCCCCACAACCCACCACCAACCCCACCATCCCCCCACCACCACCTCCACCCCACCCCCACCACCACCACCCACCTCAACCCCCCCCCACCCTCCCCCACCACCCCCACAACCCCCACCCACTACCCACCACCCACCCCCACACACCCCCCAGCCCCCCTCCCACCCACCACCACCACCACCCACCCACCACCCCACCACCACTGTCATCATCATCATAGTCTCACCGGCGCCACAGCCAGTCAGGAGGGTAGGCAGGACACAGGCCATGCGGTCATCGTGAAGATGCAGGAGAGGGCAGATGACCAGCACACTGAACACCAGCATCCAGCTGACCAGAGACACAGCCGCACCGCCTCAAACCACGCTGTAATGTACCCCAGTATTTTGAAGACAAAGCATGCAGAATGGAAAGATATAGTTTGGGGGTTTTGTTAGTTGTTTGGTGTTGGTGGTGTTGGTGGGTTGGGTGTTGGTGGTTGGTGGTGGTGGGTGGGTGGTTGGATGGTTGGTGGTTGGTAGGTGGGTGGGTTGGATGGCTTGGGTTTAAGGGGTTGGATGGTTGGTTCGTTGGTGGGGGGTTGAATGGTTGGTTAGGGTGGATGGTGGTCAGGCTGTCAGGTTAGTTATTTTTAACAACCAAAGCTGGTAAAGGCGGTGATGTAGGATGTTCAATAATCAATGTCATCAATGTTCGTTTGGTATGTGGAAACAGTTATGGTTACTAAAAGGGCAGGCTGATCAAAGGTTTGATGTCTGTTCATCGATATGCATGTTGCCAGGTGGTAGCCGCTATTGGTCCACTGCATATCCTATTACTAATCCCCCAATGGCAACAGCAGCATTAGTTTATAATCACGATCAACATCAATAAATCCTCACTATCAATTTCAATCACCAAACAATAGCCACAACAAAATCGTCGATCTTATCATCCTCCATTCATCCCCCGCACCTCTTCTCCATTCCATCTTTCCATTCACTCCCATTTGTTTATCGATCTATATTCTATCTTCATCTCACACTTTGCCTTTTCCTCCATCTTTCTTTCTTCTTTCTTTCTTTCTTTTTTTTTCTTTCTTTTTTTCTTTTCTTCTTTTTTTTTTTTTCTTCTTTCTTTCTTTTTTCTTCTTTCTTTCTTTCTTTCTTTTCTTCTTTCTTTCTTTTCTTCTTCTTTCTTTCTTTCTTCTTTCTTTTCTTTTTTTTCTTTTCTTTTCTTTCTATTCTTTCTCTTTCTTCTTTTTTTCTTCTTTCTTTTCTTTTTTTTCTTTCTCTTTGTTTCATGTTTATTTGCAAACATAATTGCTTTAGACTTGTTATGGAAAATGACATTTTCTAATCTGTGTTTTTATCACTTTCATTTGTTCAGCTATTTGAACAAAAGCAGACACGAGAACGTCAAGAAACAACACACATGTTGAAAGCAAACATACCTACACACACACACACACACACACCACACACACACACACACACACACACACCACACACACACACACACACACCAATGCCCTTGATGAAAAAAGCAGATCGCTGCTTACCATGTACCATCTGGAAATAAAAATTTGATTGATTGATTGAGTGATTGATTGACTCCATCCCCTCCCCCCCCCCCCCAAGTCCCTGGGATGAAACTATAAACCGACATCCCGTGTGCTAACGTACGCAGAACATCTTGGGCACACATTAAAACCCGTTCCACTTTCGGAAGAGTAGGGTATATTGTGTGTCGTTGGGAATGCATGAAAAAATTTACAAAAATGCTTACACACGGGACTGATGTAAAAAAGCACACGAGTGCTTATTCTGTTATCCTCGAAATGAAGGAATAACACCCACCCACACCACCCACCACACACACACACACACACACCACAACACAAACACAACACAACACACACACACACACACACACACACACACACACACACACACACACACACACAAACACACACACACTTCCCGCCCCCCCCCCCCCCCCGCCCCCCCCCCTCCCCCACACACAGACAATGACAAACATCCACACTCACGTTCCTGACTGCCGAACAGTAAAGGCGCACATAGTCGTTCGTTAGGCTGTGAGTTTCTGTGATGGCAGAAGAGCAGCAGGCCAGTTTGCAAATATTCGTAGTCCCCGTAACGTCCCTCCGTCCACGAGGGTGACCCCAGGGCTAGCACCCCGACCACGCACGACAAGAAGGATGCAGCACACGTCCATAGATACACACGCCAAATTCGGCATTCCCAGCCAGTACGCGGCATGTCTTTCTGAAACAGATATTGTCGCTTTTGTTTGTTTGTTTTGTTTCTTTGCATAGAGCTTCGAGGCTTATCCATGGTGAATTTTTACGTGTGTTACCTTTTTTTTTTACCTCACGATTCAGATAGTTGCATACAGACTTCGGGGATTTTTGTTTGTTTTTGGTAGTTGTTGATACTGTTGTTTTTACTGCTGTGAATTTAATTTTTTTTTTTATCAAAAGTATTGTTTTGGTTATAGTTTTGAAGTTGAGAGGTGACAGAAAATTTGATGCTTATTTCATAGATATAGATAGCAAGGCATCGATTAAAATGTCTTATAAATTTTTTTCTTTTATATTTTCTTTTTTTTTTCATTGATTTTTAAAGTTTATAGTCTTAATTGCGCTGTGTGTGGTTTTTCCATGAGAGCTGGGATCTTTTAGGTAAGACAGAACTGAGTTTGTATCGGTAGTCATCATAATCTCATCTTTGTTCCACGCATATTCATTTACGTTGATCATATGCTCACAAATCCATGAAAGAAAACAAAATAGAAAATCTAAACAATAAAAGAACGACGGTAACCCAGAAAAAATCAATATATGTGTACAGTATAAGTTTCTCAATTAAGTTACAATATTTAGCCAATCGTTTATTCACCCATTCAAATCGTTGTCCTAGCTGGTTAAAAGTGAAAAAAAAAAACACAGGGTTGTCCACCCCTTACCTTTGTTACACAGACAGAGAGAGATAGACATAAATAGATAGGAGAGAGAGAGAGAGAGAGAGAGAGAGAGAGAGAGAGAGAGAGAGAAGAGAGAGAGAGAGAGAGAGAGAGAGAGAGAGAGAGAGAGAGAGAGAGAAAATACATGTTTTCTCACCTACTTCCACCGATGAAACTGCTGGTCTGTAACTGCCTCTTTTACAGGGATTATTATTTCTTCATAACTGACAATTTACGAGCACCTCACAAAATGTACATTTTAACGCTGCATACTGCTTGATCTCACCAAATTTGATTTTTACTCTGCAAACTAATGAGCAATATGGGGGTATTGAAAAATCCACACAGAAACACCACACCTAGACTGAGTCTTTAACGGAACACATTCGCCAGTAAAACTAGTAGACATCTCCAGCCTTATGGGAGGAAATTAATGGAGTTTTAGTGACCCCAAAAGCCTTTCCATTGCTGATCCGTTTATCAGCAGAGAAACAGGCCTGCTTGACCTTTGTGGTCTCTCAGTTCATTGTCATTCTGGAATCGGGTAATAAATGGCACTGGCCTGGCTATGGCTGTAAGCTAAACGATTTTCTGGCGTCTGAAAAAGCCACCTATAAGACTGCCAGTCAGAGAGGACTGCTAGGTTTGTGTAGCTTTTTTTTTTAATTTTTTTATATATACACAATTATTCAGCTTGGCGAAATTGTAGCAAGATCTGTGTTTTTCTTACCAGTGCTGCTTTGAAAGTAATATCCATTTTGTTAAAATAATGTTTATTTTATTTGCTTTTATTTATTTATTTATTCATTTATTTATTATTTACCTATTTCATTTACACTTTTATATCGAGGATAATGGAATAAGCACTCGTGTGTTTTTTTTCTTCTTTTTTTACATCTAGTCCCCGTATTTGTGCAGTTTTTTAAACCTTGTATCTGTTCCCACCGGCACACAATGGCCTACTCTTTCAAAAAGCGGAACAGGTTTTAGCGTGTGCACAAGATGGAATGACGAAAGCAGTTTTTTGTTATTTTTCTTTTGATATTTGACAAGGGTGTGTCACAGCATGGGTTGTAGCCCATTATTATACACCACACTAGAAAGATTATAGGCCACACTAGAAAATTATTATACGCCACACTAGAAAGAAGAAATCTGACAGCATATGTTTGACTAATACGCATTAAATCAATGACAATGTGTCAATGGATCCTCGGATGCTGAGTATCTATGTATGTTTCTTGCGATGTATCTGTCGTTGATGTGGATCACAGGGATCTTTAATATGCGTATTTGAGATTGTGGATGCTTAGTAGACATGAAGAGACTATGGTGCTAAAAGATCTTGGTTAAAGTTGACCTGACCTGATTTGACTGAACTTTAGTTGACTTGAGAGATTGTACCCCAAACCCTCTCCCCACAGAAACAAAAAACGAAAAAGGCACCCCCACGCCCCCCAAAAACAACAACAACAACAACACAACAACAAACAAACAAAAAAACCCAACAAAAACAACTCAACAAAACGAAGAAAAAACCCACCCTCAACCAACCAACCAACCAACCAACCAGCCAACAAACCAAACCAATCAACCAAAACAAAAACCCATACCCTAAATCCCACTAAGTTCTCCGGAGATTCGAATCTTGCAGCGGGTGACTTGTGTAACCAACAAAAACTCGATTCGGACCATCAGCAGTTTTTTTTTCTTTTTTTTTTTTGGGGGGGGGGGGGAAGAGGGGAAGAGGGGAAGGGTGGACGTGGGATGAAGTGGTGGTGGCGGTGGTGGAGAGGGTGGTGGGTGGGGGTGTGGGGGTGTGGGCAGGAGGGGGGGGTCCAACGTCAGTAAGAAGGTTGTTTCATTAGATCGAAGCGCGTAACCTTGCAGCACTGGCAGTGGCAGTGGCGAACAAAATGGTTGATCGATTTCTCTATCAACACCAGTCAGGCCTAGTGATTGATTGACTGAGAGATGACGTACAGCAAACAACACAAAGCTAGCATACATGTGGGGGCTGGTATCGAAAATCACAACCTATTATTAGGCTTGTTTGATCCTCTTTTTTTTTTCTTTTTTTTATTAAAACAACAATAGCAAATCAAACAAACCAAACTTTTGAAAAAGAATAAAGAAGAAAAGAGCATTTTTTGCCGTCAAGGTGTATTCCTGTGCACATGTGTGTGTGTGTGTGTGTGTGTGTGTGTGTGTGTGTGCTGCGTGCGTGCGTGTGTGTGTGTGTGTGTGTGTGTGTGTGTGTGTGTGTGTGTGTGTTGTGTGTGTGTTGTGAGTGTGTGTGTGTGTGTGTGAGTGATGTGTGTGTGTGCGTGCGTGTGTGTGCGTGTGTGTGTGCGTGCGTGCGTGCGTGAGTGCATGCGTATTATATTGTATACCTCTTTAAGTCACGGCAGATTTCTCTGCGTGAAATTCGGGCTGCTTTCCCAGGGGAGAGCACATCGCCTCAAAAGCAGCGCCACCCATTTTACATTCTTTTCCTCTCTGCGACTGTAGTTCTTTCCCTATCAGAGTGGCTTTTTTTCTACATGATTTTGTCAGGGACAACTCTCTTGTTGCCGTGGATTCTTTTACGTGCGCTAAATAATTATATGTAACACACGGGACCTCGGGTTATCGTTTTATCCGCGCGTGTGCGCGCGCACACACACACACACTTGTCTAATATCACATTATTTTTGTGAAGAGTCGTAAAATGAATCGAACACACACACACACACACACACACACACACACACACACATTCAAACTACCTATTCTGATCATCTCAAAATATATACTGATGGTTCCGTTCTTAATACTAATGAGGGAGGTGCGGCTTTTATTATTCCATCATTGAAAGTAGAACGATCATTCAACCTGGGAAAAAATAAATCTATATTTACAGCTGAGCTAACAGCTATAATATTTGCGCTGTACTATGTACTTGACTTTCCTAAAGATATTTTCAACATACTTGTGTGTGTTGATTCTAAATCGGTTTTACATGCGTTGAAGAATTATAATCTTAAAGTGAGAAAAGATCTTCTCATTGAAGTCAAGCATCTGGTGCATCTTGTTATTTTAAGAGGTAGTACTGTTACTTTTTGTTGGGTTCCCTCACACAGTGGAATCTATTTTAATGAAAAAGTAGACACCCTTGCAAAATATGGGGCGAGGAATAGAAAGGATTCTTGTGAAATAGATGTTGCATTATCTTTGCATGAGGGATACAGCTTGTTGCAAAATGCTTGTTGGAAGCATTTCAGAAAGAAGATCAGCGATTCTGGCTATCAGCTTTATGATAGCAGTACAAGTAATATGATAAATTTTCGAAATATCTTAACTTCTGACAAAGTCTGTGGTTGGTACAATCGCAGAAATGTGTTATCCCTCATGTACAGATTTAAGCTAAATGCCTTCAAGACGAAATACTCAAAGGATGTAAACTGTATTTGTGGTGATAAGATAACGAACAGTCATATTCTTCTTTGTGGATATCTAAAACCACTTTTACCTGTTGTGCCTAATTTATCACTGGACCAGTTGTTGTCTGAACCATCGCATTTGTTGGACATTGTGTTAGCACTAATAAGTAGTCCGATAATTCAGTATTTATAGTTTGTTAAAGTTAGCTTTATATTTTAACTTTGTTATCTGGCATTGGTTTCAGCCATTTTTCAATTTTTCTTGTTCAGGTGTTTTTTTTTTGTTTTTTGTTGTTGTTTTTTGTGTGTCTAAAATCACTTAATGTGAATAGACGTTAAACTGAAGAACACACACACACACACACACACACACACACACACACACACACACACACACCACACACACACACAGAGACAGACACACACACACACACACACACACACTCACACTCACACACACACAGACACAGACAAAAGACACAACACATACACACATACACACATACACACTACACACACACACACACACACACACACACACATACACACACACACACACACACACACACACACACACACACACACACACACACACACACACACACACACCACACACACACACACACGCTACACAAGCTACACAATCCTTCCCCTTTCTAAGCCTTACTTTTCATTCCATCTTTTAGGTGTGAATGTTTTATGAGCAATTCAGTGTTTCCCCATCAGTGTCATTAGGGGGTCTTTGTTTTCCACAGTTTTCTTTTGTGTTCTCATTTTTTATTCTGTCTGTTGTCTTTAGCTGGCTAAAATGTAGCAGTTCTGCTACTTTTAGCATAGGTTTACCTGGTGAATATTTGCTATAGAAACCGTGAAAAAATCGACCACTTTTGTGGCAGTTTGTTTTGGTCAGAGGCTCTACTACTATTATTATTTTCATGTGGAGGATAACAAAATATTGTGTGTTTTCGACAGGTGTTTCTTTCGCGCGCGCGCGCGTGCCTGCACGCACAGACGCACGCACTCACACACATACACACACACAGACGCACACACACACACACACACACACACACACACACACACACACACCACACACACACACACACACACACACACACACACACAAAGATCCCTCCCCCCACAAACACACACATACACACACACACACTGACACACACTAACACACACACATACAAATACATACACACACACTCACTCACACATACACGCACACACACACACACACACACACACACACACACACACACACACACACACACACACACACACACACACACACGCATGCACACACACAGATGACAAGATTTACAAAACTGCATACACACGGGGACTGGATGTCAAAAAAGCACACGAGTGCTTATTCCATTATTCTCGATATAAAAGAATAAATAAAATAAAATAAAATAAACACACACATACCTCCCCCCCGCACACACACACACACACACACACACACACACACACACACACACACACACACACACACACACACAAGCCCCCCCTCCCCCCCCCACCCACACACACACACGTACACGTACACACACACACACACACACACACACACACACACACACACACACACACACACACATACAACCCCCTCCCACACACACACACACACACACACACACACACACACACACACACACACACACACACACACACACACACACACACACGCGCGCGCACATCTCTTTCTGAATCTTTCTTCCACAGTCTCTCAAAAGTTTCACTTTGTGATAATAATGAAAACTGGGGAGAGAAAAAAAAATCAATAGCTTGCTATCCATCATGCAAACTGCAGTGGTGGTTAAAACGATTCCTTCCTTCCTTCCCTCCTTCCTTCCTTCCTTTCTTCCTTCGTTCCTTCCCTTCACTACCCACACTATACTACCCACACACAGTCTTGGGCAAGCTAGCTTGGGACCTTGTATTGCCACACAGAAGAATATCAGGACCCCCTACCTCTCTCATTCTGTCGATTCTTCAGCTGATGTTTGTTGTTGGTGGCAAAAACTAGGGTTACGTGTGTGGATGGATGGATGGCTTTTAAAGGTGTGACTAAAGTTGGACCCATTCTTGAGCAAATGCCGGAAGAAAGAAAAAACCTCCAAGCCTCCAGGTAAGTTGGAATGGCCTTGAATGCGTGATAACGGTTTTGCAGATTTTTAAAAATTATTTTATTTTAGCAATTGTTTGAGTGAAAAGCTGAGACTAAAATTAATTGCCGAAAAGTGTGTAGGGGGAAAGCACTCTTATGTGTGGAGTGAGGTTTCTCTTTCTCACCCTTCACCCCCCCCCCCCCCCCCCCACCCTACTCTTGTTTTTTGTTTCTTAAATACAAAGGGCCCAGTATGGAGTGAGTTAAGTCTATGCTTTACGGTGTGCCATGTAGCGTTTTAAGAAACAAGTCTATCATGTTTTTAACTTCTAACGGAATACCTGTTGTGTGAGCGTTTGTTATTATTATTATTATTATTATTATTATTATTATTATTATTATATTATTATTATTATTTTATTATTATTATTATTATTATTATTATTATTATTATTATTATTATTATTATTATTATTATTATTATTATATATATCATCATCATCATCATCATCATCATCATCATCATCATCATCACATCATCACTATTATGACGAGTATTATTATTATTACCATTACTTCTTTTTGTAATAGTTTTCCGTTCTTTTTACGATGTTTTGTTCCCTCGTTTTTTTTCTTCTAGCAAAAGGGAAATTCCATATACGCTATACACTACATCAGTCAACCAGTTTGTATGATAAATGCTTCGAATACTTCTCAACTGGAACCGAGAAATTCTCAGGTGTATAAACATGTGTTCCGGTCATCGATGTTACAGACATTCATGGCCCAAGTTTTCATCATGGTAGATGGGTGTCGACATGTGTTTAAGGTATCATGTACGCGTTTTAAAGTGTTAAAGAGTTTGCACACATGAACTCGGGTTAACCTAAAGACTCTTGTGAAAAACTTTCAGCCGTGGGAAGAGTGTAAGAACCGATATTGATTCCGGCGGGAAAGTGTCTTCTAATTTTTAAAAATTCCCTTATTTCGAGGAAAATGGAATAAGTACTCATGCTCTATTTTAACATCCAGTCCCCGTGTGTATGTAGTTTTGTCAATTTTGTCATCCGTTGGGTGTGGGTGTAGGAACCCTTCGCGAGACTGATCAGCAACAAGTTACATCCAAGCCCCTCAGATTGCAAGTGTTACAGACTTCTGAGTTGTTCCTCTCCTTGAGATGATTGTCTGCCTTTGTTATAAGTCTGTTATCTTGTGACACACAGCATCTGGCGAAAACAATCCATGGCTGTAGCTGAGAGTATACTGTGCCCTTTATCCCTTATATTACACGTTTGGTACTTTTTTTTTTTTAATAAAAAGAGGTGTCATATGTCCAGTTTCTACCATTGTAATATTGAACTGATGTTATTCTGTTTTATGAAGAAGTTTTTGTTTGTTTGTTTGCTCGCTTTTTGTTTGTTTTTTGCTTGTTTTTTTTTTTCTTTCACTGATGACCTCTGCCACATGAAGATCGTGAGCACAAAGCTATTTTCTTTTATGCTTCCCGTTCTGTTCAATATCAACCTGTCCCCTGTTAAATCTTTCTTTTTTGTATGTGTGTTAAATTTCTTCTTTTCTTTTCTCTCTATTTCAAAATGTTGTTTTTTTCTTCATACTTTTTTTTTGTACTTGAACTTAAACATGTTCCTTTCTCTTCAATCTTGCCAATTGTTTGGAAACAAAAAAACGAAACAAAAAGAAAATAGCCCAGTGTGAGTCACTGCGTGCTTTCTATAAAAGCACCTAAGAAAAACAGCCAAACATAGATAACTGATCCCACCCCCACCCCCCTGCAAGGTTGTAATGCATAATGTACAATTTCTTTTTTATCGAATGTCTTACTGGGAATTACATTTCAGAGAAATACATGCACGCACGCACGCACACACGCATGTACGCTCGCGCGTGCGTGCACGCACGCACACATATACGCACGCTCACACACACACACAAACGAGCGCGCGCGCACACACACAACACCACACACACACACCACAGACACACAGACACAGACACAGACACACACACACACACACACACACACACACACACACACACACACACACACACACACACACACACACACACACACACACACACACACACACAGAGTCTGCATATACTCAACGATATAGCACAGTAGTAAATTTCAACCGACCAACCAACCAACCAACCAACCAACCGACCAACCAATAAAGAAATAATTGTTGTTGTTGTTGTTGTTGTTGTTGTTGTTGTGCATTCCCCAGCTTAATACTCTGGGGGTCACCCAGAACGTGCACTCTGACTCTCTCATCCCACCTGGGAATCACGGCGCAATTGAAATTGCAGACTGAATGAGAAGTTTGCGTGTATGACTTAATGATGATGAAAGAACACCAAACTAAAAGCAGATTGGAATGAAGTAAGCAAGCAAACAAATAAAAAAAAATGTAATGCTATTAGCATTTAACTCAATCTCTCTCTCTCTCTCTCTCTCTCTCCGTCTCTCTCTCTCTCTCTCTCTCTCTCTCTCTCTCTCCTCTCTCTCTCTCTCTCTCTCTCTCCTCTCTTCTCTCTCTCTCTCTCTCTCTCTGGAACGGATGAAAAATTTACAAAACTGCATACACACAGGGACTGGATGTATAAAAGCACATGGGTACTTATTCCATTATCCTCGAAATAAAAGAAGCTCTCTCTCTCTCTCTCTCTCTCTCTCTCTCTCTCTCTCTCTCTCTCTCTCTCTCTCTCTCTCTCTCTCTCTCTCTCTCTCTCTCTCTCTCTCTCTCTCTCTCTCTCTCTCTCTCTCTCTCTCTCACACACACACACACACACTCGCTACCCCCCCCCCCCCCCCCAACCGAAACCCTAACAAAGCTACGTACATACAACTGCTATCTTTCCTTCACTGAAAGAATAATAAAAAAAAAAAGGACCAGCTATATAAACAAACCTACATGGTAACGTCATTTAGCTGGAAGAGATCTTGTAATCTGAATCATAGAATTCTCATTAGTTCACCTAGTGTACACTAAGCTACACAACACAGGGGGATACGAGTCGACAGTTGTGTGCCTGCTCCGCAGTGAAACCCATACCTTTATCAGCCGCCCCGTGGTTAAGTGATGAAGAGCTTATCACCTTCATTACTTCAGTCTTTAGTTCCTTCTGCCCCGTTCTCCTGCCAGCTTGTCTGTAGTCATTTGTTACAAGGTGTTGTTTTTTGTTTTTCTGAGATAATGAGTGGGGCCATTTTTAGGGTGTGGTGTTATCGCTCGATTACCTTTTTTTCTGCTTTTATTTTTTGCTTTGTTTTGTTTTTGTTTGCTTTTTGTTTTGCAAGGTGGTGGTGGTGATAGTGACGGTCAGAAAATGATATACACTTACTTTGTTTTGCCAGTTATAAGATAGAACTCTTGTATGAAGAGTGTAGTTGTCATTCTCCCTCTTTTGGTAACTTAGTGTGTCGCATATGCAACACATGTTACAGTTGGTGAGCTTCATAGCTCTAGCCGAGAACGAAAAAAAAAAGTACATCTTAAGAATCTTCCCTTGTATCATTAAGAATTGACCAAACATTGAATACACAAGCTAACAGTTTTTTTAAAATCAAAAGAAGTGATCGCTACGAACTTTTCATGTACTATTCACTGGCATATCATCTAGTAAGAAAACCAATCAGGATATAAATCTCTCGATCAAGCTAATGCGCCAGTGAAGGGTTGGGTGGAATGTTAGAACTTTCTGGTTTTTTGGTCATGCACTAATTCTTTAGATAGACTTGGAATCTTTAACGTACACACTAATTTTCTGCATGTCAGTATCTCATACAGAGATCACATAATTAATAAGGAACTGAAAACAAGAATTAAAAACGTCATTGGGCAATATGAAGAGCTCCTGGCCAGTATAAAAAGACTAATTAAAGTGGTACGGGCATGTCACACGAACATCTGGACTGGCCAGGATTGTCCTACAGGGAACAGTGCAAGGAGGGAGATGAAGAGGCAGACAGAGAAAATGATGAGAAGACAATATCAGAGAGTGGACTGGACATAAGTGGAACAATTTGCTACGGAAAGCTGAAAACCGCGAGTAGTGGAGGAAGTTGGCTGTAATGTCTTCAGTTGGTGTGTGTGTGTGTGTGTGTGTGTGTGTGTGGTGTGTGTGTGTGTGTGTGTGTGTGTGTGTGTGTGTGTGTGGTGTGTGCGTGTGTGCGTGTGTGCATGCGTGTGGGCATGTGTGTATGTGTGTGTGTGTGTGTTGTGTGTGAGTGTGTGCGCGCGCGCGAGCACGCGTATGTGTATGTATACGTGTGTGTGCGCGCACGAGCACGTGTGGTATTGTGTGTGTGTGTGCGCGCGTGCGTTTCTGTTTTGTTTTGTTTTTTGTTATATGTATCATCCATACCTACAAAGGGTGAGGGCAAATAAGAAGACAATAATTTCTGTACATTGCAGGTGTCAGGCTGTCTGAGAGACTGGCACCCTGAGGTAGGCATGGAGGTGTGCAGTGTGATGGATGCTGACTGCCCGCATCTTCTCCTGCTGCTGCTACTGCAGCTATGTGGCATCCTGTCTTTTCCCTCAGTGCATGGTAAGTTAGCCTGTGTAGTCTGCATTTTTGACTGGACTCAGTTTGTCTGGTTTTGGTTTTGTATTTTTATCGGGCTATTTCTTTCTGGTTTTTGTCTCTGTTTCTGTTTGTCTGTCTGTCTGTCTGTCTGTCTGTCTGTCTGTCTGTCTTCTTGTGTGTCTGCCTGTATGTCTGTCTGTCTCTCTCTTTGCTTTCTATTCTCTCGATCTCCCTCTCTATGTATATAGAATACTCTCTCTCTGTACATATAAATGAATATATATATATATGTTATATATATATATGTATATATATATTATAAACACATTTCCATCTCTCTCTTTCCATCTCCCTCTCTGTCTCTGTCTGTCTGTCTCTCTCTTGTCATTGTCCTTATCATTGTGAAATATTGTCATCCTCTTCTCTCTCTCCTCTCTCTCTCTCTCCTCTCTCTCTCTCTCTCCTCTCTCTCTCTCTCTCTCCTCTCTCTCTCTCCTCTCTCTCCCCCCCCCCCCCCCTCCTCCTCTCTCCTCTCTCTCTCTCTCCCTCTCTCTCTCTCCTCTCTCTCTCTCTCTCTCTCTCTCTCTCTCTCTCCTCTGTGACTTTCATAACCCCCACCCCCTCTCCTTTCCTTCCCACCCTCTCATTCTTTGCCTGCATTTTGCTTGCATTTTGCTGGCATTTTGTCGTTCATCAACCCTATTTTTGGCTCTGTTCTTCTCGGTCAGAGCAAACATTGCGCTGAGCTGAACAGCGTCTAATTCAATTAATACATCATTAACTTCTGATCCAAAACCAAATCCACAAACACGATCCACGTCTTTCCAATTTTGGATGACAGATTTGTTTTTTTTTTAAGCCTCTTGATTTTCAGAGATTTAATTTAAAAAAGAGTGTGAATTATTTTGTGTTTTTTTGTTGTTGTAATGTCACCGTAAAATGTTTGATATAAACGTTGTTTTGGAGACAAGCACAAATATAATTTTGTGTGAAATGTTGATGTTGGTTTGTGTAAGGGTTGCAATGTTGACAAATGGTTGTTGTCGATGAAATAATTATGTGATGGAATCATGTTCGTCTTTTTTCTGGAGGGTATGGGGGGAGGGTGGGAGGAGGCGCAGGGTGGGAGGAGGGAAGGGGGGGGGGTTGGTGGTGGTGGTGGGAGGGGAAGGGGGGGGAGGGGGAGAAGACAAAGAAAACCACAGGCTGACAGGAAGACAAATGCTAGCTGCCAGGAATGAGATGTTGCTGCAGAGCTGAGCGCAAATACGGGGTTTTTGTTTCAGTGGCTTATTTTGGTTGGTTGTTTCTTTACGTTGTTTTCCTTGTCACAAAACAGCACCCTCCTCTGCCCCCTTCCCCCAAACAAGCACATAGAATAATGAGCATACAGGCTTATGCAAAGGGTTGAATACACGTGTGTTTTTTGCACATGCTAGTGTGTTTGCGCATGCATGCCCGCATACACACATGCATATGCATGCTTGGAATGTGCGTGCTTGCGCGCGCACACACACACATACACACGCACGCACGCACGAACACACACACACACACACACACACACACACACACACACACACACACACACACAGAGTCTCACACAAAGCCGATACATACAAGTACATTGATGTGCGCAGACAGATAAAAAAAAAAAAAGTGATCACAATTATTTGCCATATCGTTATTGTTTTTAATCGGTCGATATCTCCATCATACCAAGAAGCAGTTCTCCAAACACCAAGTCTTTGCTCTCTCTCTCTCTCTCTCTCTCTCTCTCTCTCTCTCTCTCTCTTCTCTCTCTCTCTCTCTCTCTCTCTCTCTCTCTCTCTCTCTCTCTCTCTCTCTTCTCTCTCTCTCTCCCGAGTCCCCGTGTGCGAACGCACGCAGAACACCTTGCACACACGTTAAATCCTGTTCCGCTTTTCGTAAAGAGTAGACCATCGTGTGCCGGTGGGAACAGATGACATTTACAAAACTGCATACACACGGGACTGGATGAAAAAAAGCACAAGAGTGCTTATTCCATTATCCTCGATATAAAAGAATAGATCAATCAAATCAATCTCCCCTGTCTCCTCAGTTTCAGTCAGGTAGTTGCCTTTTGGGGGCAGAGTTGTCTCATGAATAGCGCGTCCTTTGCAGTGTCATTAAGTGGCTATTGTCCTCAAGTGGACATGGCTAACAGAGATGAGAACTCATCCCCATACCAGGTCTGGAAACATCTTATGGAAATTAAAACCTTTCCTTCGGCAGGTGGGCTGCCAATGCACAAACTATAAATTGCAGGACACACGATTTAAGAAACGACACTTTTTGTTGTCTCTGTGAGCGTGCTAATCGCGTAAAAACAACAGATTTACCTGGAAAAGTTACCTAGTACTCGTTTTATGTTCGCAGTCTCGAATGAGTTTTTATTGATGTAATTTTTTTATTGCCCTTATTTTGGGTCATTTCTTTTTTTTTTTTATAACACTATACAGTAATAATACTTGTTTGACCCGTGAGATGAATGACATGAACAAACCCAGTATGCACTTGTTACCTAGAGAGGGATTAGATTCGACTCGTTTTGCCTGCATACAGTGAAAGGGAAAAGGGGGTATTTCCATAATGTATGCCGGTCTTTTGGGAACGAGGTGTCAGAGACCTCAGCTTCTTTAGCGGCCAGCATATTGAGGGCGGTGCCCATCTCCTCTACCTCACTGCTATGTGCCTAAAGAGGGAAGGTACCCATTTACAGCTGGGTGAAGTGAGGGGCTGTGTTGAAGCCAAGGCGCACAAACAGTCTTCCATCCACAGGGCAACCACACTTAGTACTGCTTTACCCTAGCTTGGGGAGAGCGAGTGCTCTGACCACTGAGGTATCCCGCAACTGAGCTGTGATAGTGTAGTGTAGAGTGAACACAGCCTGAGAAATAACACAGTGCAGTGCTCCAACAGCCACTCTAGGAGTTTGGGGAGAAGTTAAGTCAAGTCACTTGTGTTTCATTCTCTTGAAAGTAGTGCCAGCTTTTTTCATAATTGGGGTCAGGTTTCGAACCTCCAAAGCAATAGTGGATAGCAGTTTTTTTTTCTTTTATTCTTTTCTTCTTCTTCTTTTTTTTTTTTTTTTACATTATCACAGGTTGTGCAGACGCGCTAGTGCCTTACTCGTCTTCATGTGAAGTATGAGACACTGTTGGCTTTTTTGGGAGGGTGGGGTGAAGGGGGATGGTGGTCACCACATTGTAGCGCTACCCATTTTGTTCTGTTGGAATGTTTAAGGTTTTTGCCTCCGAGAAAGTAACTTGCTCTTGTTACTAGGTATGTATGATAAGAAAGAGGCCTAGTTTGATAATTTCTTCTAAACAGTTAGAACTTTGAACTCCACATAATTTTCGTTTAGAGTAATTAGCTTTGACCCAGATTTACACAACAAATTATTGTCTGCAGGGCAAATGTAGCACTCAGGAATCATTTTCTACACCCCACCCCCTTCGTCCTCCTCCCCCTTCCCACTTATGTGACCACAAACAAGTGCAGAATAGGGAAGTGACCTTTTCCCATTGTTTTTCCACTCTTTTTCAATCAAGTTCAGATTCGTGCACACGCAAACAGACTGTTTTTTTATTTCTTGTACATATGCTCTATACAAATTCTGTATTGATTGCCTATCTTTGAGTATTTTATCGGCTTCTTAGTTCTTGTTCTTGCTCTTGTTCTCCTCCTCCTGCTTGTTTTAGCCAATGCCGAAAAGGATCACATACTTTAGATCCATCATCTATCATATTCGAAAAGGATGTCTAAAGTTTTACGGGGGTTGAGTCTTTTTACTTTGATGACTGAAAGAAATATTGAAGCTGTTGTTCATAGTTTTTGTTGTTGTTTTGTGTCAAGTTTTGTCTTCTTGTCCGTTGGTGTTGTTCTGTTTTTTTGTTGTTGTTGTTGTCTATGATAGTGTAGAGCTGGTTATTATCTCCCCTGATGCTTTTTTTCTTTTTGTGTTTGACCTTCTACTGCTTATTCCTATCAATAATTAGTTTTTTTTCTTATTTATATTTTATCCCACCATGTCCTGTTTTGCATTTTATCATTTTCCATCTCTTTGCCATTTCCTCCAGATTTTCACCGTTGCCTTTTTTGTTACACACGTCGCAACATCCATCATTCCATTCTTGTTGCTATCTTTCACGTTCCATGTTTCTGAAAGCAAGACCAAGTTTTTTTTCCCAGTTTGTTTTGTTTTGTTTTGTTTTCAGCCCAAACACCTCCTGTCGCAGAAGCCGAGTATACCACCATAAACTACGTGTTAATGGCCGCCAGTGCCTTCATTCTTCTCTCCCTCGTCCTGGTCATTCTCCTGCTGGTGAGGAAGGAATTCACGGGTCGTGATGTCACCCCCAAACGACACATCATTCACGTTCAGCCACGACCCAGCGTTGGGGATATGTCACACAGGGGGACTCTGACTGTGGAAGACATTGTGGATGATGGACTGAACACTGTGTCTACAATAGCCTTGTCTGATCAAACGCGGGATAAAATACGTTTTACGTAGTTGTGCTAGAGAGATGTGCAGTTACCTAGTAGCCATTTTTCGTTGTCAACGACGGGAGGGTGTGAGATTTATTTTAAAATGTTATTTAAAAAAATTGCTATTATTTTTCTCACAGAATATTACAGATCAACGACGAAGTGTGTGAGATGCATCTTAAAATGTGATTTCTCTGTCTCTCTGTCTCTCTCTATCTGTCTCTCTCTGTCTCTGTCTCTCTCTGTCTCTCTGTGTCTGTCTGTCTGTCTGTCTGTCTTTCTGTCTCTCTGTATCTGTCTCTCTGTCTCTGTCTCTGTCTGTCTGTCTGTCTGTCTGTCTGTCTCTTTAAAGAGTTATCATTTTTCTCCCAGTTTGTTACAGTGATAGATGTACTGAAGGTATAATTCATACATGCAACTTTCCCCATTCAAATAGGAACAGTCCTGTTTAGATGTCTGTTCTCGTTTTTTTTTCTCTCGCCCTTTTGAGTTAACACTTGTGCTGATTCCCTTTTCCTAGAGCTCTTTGGATGTAAACAAAACTCCAGAGTGCAAACACTCCCATATAATATTTTGGGCACATGTTAAAACCCCATTCACAGTTTGTCAAAGAGTAGGCCAGCTATGGCCGGTGGTATGGGTAACATGAACATATGCAGCAGAATGTATTTTGCTACATGAGTGGCATGGACTCCGCCAAAGTTTCACTTGCCCAAAACACACTGCCTAGAAAATTCAGTGCTCACGACACAATGCCTAGTGCCTAAGACACAATGCCTAGAAAATTCAGTGCCCACTACACAATGCCTAGAAAATTCAGTGCCCATGACAAATTGCATAGAAAATTTGTTGCCCACGACACAATGCCTAGAAAAGTCAGTGCCCACTACACAATGCTTAGAAAATTCAGTGCCCAAGACACACTGTCTAGATTTCCTAGTGCAGTTTCCCAATGACTCACGGGGAAGTTCAGAGAGAATTTCAGTCAACCAAAATCAAGGACATAAATGTTTTCCCCCGTTCCTTGGTAAGGTTCCTTAATGGTGAGATTTTTGGGTATGCAACCGTTCCACCCCCCACCACCACCATCAAGGTAGCCGCATTTCGGCTTCAGGGATACAGTTGGGAATTGAACCTACCAACTTTGCTAGGACAGTCGGAAGGTATCTCCCTGAGGTTTTCGATCTATAGCTGTCATGGGTTCTTTTGAGGGGCACCAGTCCGTGAGCACACGGCCCGACTGGTTTAAAGTCTCCTCCAAAAGACTTGACATCAGTTCTGTCAAACTTGGAGGAAAGGGCAAGGCTGGGAATCGAACCTATAACCTCACGGTCTACTTGTTAGGCAGGTGAACGTCTACACCATTCTTTCACCTTCCTTCTTGTTTTTGTTATAAATACGAAGTAAACATGGCTTTTTATGGAGAGAGAGATGGAGAGAGAGAAGAGAGAGAGAGAGAGAGAGAGAGAGAGAGAGAGAGAGAGGAGAGAGAGAGAGAGAGAGAGAGAGAGAGAGAGAACATTGAACACTGAAATTGTTTAATATACATCAGCCTTAGGCCACAATACACTTTGAGGGGCAAGAGAGAGAGAGAGAGATGAGAGAGAGAGAGAGAGAGAGAGAGAGAGAGAGAGGAGAGAGAGAGAGAGAGAGAGAGGAGAGAGAGAAGAGAGAGAGGTGCAAAAAAAACTGTCACAAATATTTATTTTTGTTATATTTTGAAGCCGTGTATTGCACAATGTACACTTTGACAGAGGTAAACAACTGTTTCAACATTTCTTGTGAAGTTTCCACCAATAAAAAGAAACAATGTTTATAAAATATTGACGAAACATTTTTAAAAAAACTTTTTTATTACAACTTCCTTTCTAATTCTTCATGTATAGCTGTCTTTCTGTCTGTGTGTCTGTCCGTGTGTCTGGGTCTCTTGTCTTTTTCTATTCCTGACCCTCTTTCAACATACACACAAACACACACACACACGCACAAACACACGCACCACCACACACAACACACACACCACACACACACCACACACAACACACACACACCACACACACACACACACACACATACACTCTCTCTCTCTTATATTGTGTTTTTTTTCCAGTCTATTTTTCAGGTCATCTGCTTTTCCTTCCCTAGCTACCGATACAACAGCGGTTTCATGACTTTGCAGACCTACACTATGCTATAATGAAGCAGACGAACCAGAAACACACAGTCACACAGACGTACAAACACACACACACACACACACACACACACAACACACACACACACACAAACACACACACACACAACAACACACACACACACACACACACACACACACACACACACACACACACACACACACACGTCACACACACACACACACCACACACACACACACACACACACACACACACACACACACACACACACACACACACACACACACACACACACACACACACACACACAAACACCCCACAATACAGAACATGCCAAGGGACAACACATCTACTGTTAACAAACCACTCCAGCTACCCCCCCCCCCCCCCCCCCCCCCCCCCCTTAAAACTGAAGGTAACACCCCTTTTTGTATTCGATACTTCATTGATTTCTTATCGTCGTCCGCAAGAACACTTGTTTTATTAATGGGTGCACACACCGAAATCTCACTCAAGTGTCCAGGGAACGAAATGGCTATCGATTTGTCCGCCAGTAGTCACGGCCTCGATTGACCCAGAGATTGCAGTACAGCAAACAAGGAGAAAGCGAACACTGAAAAGAGCTAACACTTTGCTACTATGTTGTTGGGTTGGGGTTTTTTTTTGTGTGTGGTTTTTTTTTTTTACAGTGCACAAGGACACATTGTTTGTTCGTTTTAGTCTGTTTCCTCCCAAAGCTTTTGGCTTAATGGTCAAAGTCTCCATGCTCGCAGGTAACAGGGTATATTTACAGGGATATTGACTATGACCTGGTGGTCAGAGTGATGCATTTATTCAAGAGGATTATTTTTCCTCTAGAGTTAACATTAGTGTCGACTCCAGT
>CM060316.1:93024767-93029767 GCA_030674155.1 Stramonita haemastoma | reverse complement strand
GCCACGCACTCTCTCTCTCTCTCTCTCTCTCTCCCCTCTCTCACACACACACAAACATACACACACACACACACACACACACACACACACACACACACACACACACACCAGTAACCCTCCTTTTTTGTCTCTCCTAAATCACGAGGGGACAAAAATAACTACCTCCTCGACAGCAAGAGGCAGAGAGAGAAGAGTGAAAAATGGGAAAGAGAGAGAGAGAGAGAGAGAGAGAGAGAGAGAGAGAGAGAGAGAGAGAGAGAGAGAGAGAGAGAGAGAGAGAGAGAGAGAGGAGAGAGACAGACAGACAGACAGAAGACAGACAGACAGACAGACAGACAGACAGACAGAAGAGACAGAGAGAGCGAGAGAGAGAAAGAGAGAAGACAGACAGACAGACAGATAGACAGACAGACAGACAGACAGACAGACAGACAGACAGACAGACAGAGCGAGAGCGAGAGAGAGAGAGAGACAGATAGAGAGACAGAGAGACAGAGAGAGATAGAGAGACAGAGAGAAGAGAGAGAGAGAGACAGATAGAGAGACAGAGAGAGATAGAGAGACAGAGAGACAGAGAGAGAGAAGGACAGATAGAGATACAGCGAGACAGAGAGAGATAGAGAGACAGAGAGAGAGAGACCACACACACACAGAGGGACACATTCTTCCCTTAGTTCTTGTGAACCAAGTTTCTTCCCATGTGTGGTTAAATCCATGCATTAATCCTGCTGCTGCTGTGTTGTGTTAGGCCCCTTCTCTCTTGCCTGGCTTTCCTGGGTAAGATAATTACCATTATTACCATTGACAAGCTGCGAAACAGATTTTTTTTCTTTTTAGATGACAATATGTTTTCTCTAAAAGTAAAAACAAGTGAGGGTGGCTGGTGGTGGTGGCAAAGACTCCCCCCCAAAAAATGTTCTCAAAATCTAAAGGAAAAAAGATAAAAAAAGGTTAAAAAAGAGAAGAAAATTTAGGAGGGAAGGGGAGGGATTAGAAGCAAAGCGCTCGTAGTCTGACAGCGCGGGATCCAGCCACTACCAAGGCACTCGTTTAAGAGAATTTTCACCCTGGAGGTAACATCACTATCGGCTCTACTCCGAGAACAGACCTTAGGGTGAGACTATAAACTGAGGTTCCGTGTGCAAATTCGCGCAGAACATGTGGCGCACTTTTTTTTTTTTAACCTGTTCCATCTTTCGAAAGAATAGGTCACTGTGTGCCAGTAGGAACGGGTGGCACAATCTAAAATTAAAAAAGAAATACACGCACACCTGTGCCATGTTGAGACATTCCTCAAAGCCGGAATATTGGTAGGTGAGTAAGAATCGAACCATACGAAGAGCTCCTGACTTCAGTGAAAAAACGCAAGCTAAAGTGATACGGGCACGTCACACGATCATCTGGACTGGCCAAGACTGTCCTACAGGGAACAGTAAAAGGAGGGAGATGAAGAGGCAGACAGAAGAAAGGATGGGAAGACATCAGAGAGTGGACTGGCCTTGGGTGGAGCGATCTGCCACGGAGGGCGGATGACCGTAAGGAGTGGAGGAAGCTGGTTGCAAAATCTTCATTGGTGCCCTCAAAGTCCGTTGGACTACGGGACAGGTGAAGGTGAACGTGAAGACCATATTCTTGATAATAAAAACGCGGTAATTAAAAAGGGTATGTTCATAAGGCAAAGACTATGAACAAGGCCAGTTTACATTTATGGAATATTAAGTCGTCTAAGAAATAAATCACACGTTAAGTATCAGGTTTTGGTTGCATCTTGAATAAGACAAGCATTTTCATAGTTTGTCTTTGATAAAATCCTACAGTAAACCTTTGACTATTGAACTGAGTTTTTCGGCTCGGGAGTTATCATGGGCTAATTGTTTCAATGCATTTCGATTTGCCTGTGTGTCTGTTGTTTCCTTTAAGTAGATACCGGAATGAAGTTATAATTAAGTATCATCAAAGCACATTTTCAGACTAAAAGTGCCACACTAGCAGAAATCGTCTAGCCTGGGCACGGTTTCAGTAAAATAAAGATGCTTTTCGATTTACTGGTTTTTCTTGTATATTTTCTCTTTGTGTTTATCGTTTGATAGGTTATTTTTTTTTTCTTGTGTTGTTTTCTTAAAGGATGTATCTGTTTACCCACGAAAAGCTGCGTGTCTTTGTAGGCGGTGCAACTTTTTGAACAAAATATTGAAACAGGGAATGTAAAATGGGAGGAAAACAAAAAGGAAAAGAAGGAGGTAAAAAAACAAACAAACACGTGGGGGAAGAGAGAGAGAGAGAGAGAGAGAGAGAGAGAGAGAGAGAGAGAGAGAGAGAGAGAGAGAGAGAGAGAGAGAGAGAGAGAGAGAGAGAGAGAGAGAGAGAGAGACAGAGACAGAGAGACAGAGAGACAGAGAGACAGAGAGAGACAGAGAGTAACACACACACACACACACACACGCACGCACGCACGCGCAAACACACAAACACACCCACCCCACACACACACACACACCCACACACTCACACACACACAGACACACAGACACAGACACACACAGAGACACACACACAACACACACACTCACACACACACACACACAACACACACACACACACACACACACACACACACACACACACACACACACACACACACACACACACACACACACGTGGAGGGGGGGATCAACCTTTCTTGATACAAACTGACGACCTTCATGTCGCAAGCATCCTTCTTTTTCCCCTTCTCTATCAAAACGAAAACCCTGATACGAGGTTTAGGATAGGATATATCATTCATCTATATTCTTCCACACCACCCATCTCTTCGGATCAGGAAAGCTTTGGAAAACATCCCACATTTCCATTTGTTTCAGAATACTTTCTTAACATTCTACTCTGTTTTTTTTCTTTTCTTCTGCTGTTTTTACTCTATTTTTTTTTTTCTTCTCACTCGTTTTTTTTCTTGGCCTTTTTATTTTGTTGTTCTTGTTGTTGAATGAATGTATTTGTCTTGAAAGTCAGATCAGTAAGAAAATCCGTTAAGTCTTGTTGGCGATCTGTTTCTGCTGATCTTCTTTTCTGGGTTTTGGGGTTTTTTTTTTGTTTGTTGCTTCTGCCTGTAAGTCGGTATGCTGGTGCTATATCTGTTTCTGTCTCGTCTGTCAGCTTGTGTATTTGTTGATCTGTTAGTTTGTGCGTTTGTTTGTCCTTCTGTCTCTGTCAGACTGTAGGTCTGTCTGTCTGTCTGACTCTGTCAGTTTTTAATGATTTGTTTCTGTCTGTCTGTCTGTTTGTATCCTGTCTCTCTCTTAGTATCTTTCTGTCTCTGTCTGTCTGTCTGTCTGTCTGTCTGCCTGTCTGTCTGCTGTCTGTCTGTCTGTCTGTCTGTCTGTCTGTCTGTCTGTCTGCTCTCTCTCTCTCTCTCTCTCTCTCTCTCTCTCTCTCTCTCTCTCTCTCTCTCTCTCTCTCTCTCTCTCTCTCTCTCTCTCTCTCTCTCTCTCTCTCTCTCTCTCTCTCTCTCTCTCTCAACGTTTCAATTTTCAGCGACAGATCTCGATTAAATTTGAATGATAAGTCGATCTTGCAATGCAGATAAAAAAATGACTCTTTGTTTCTCTGCCCATGTTAATTATTAGTGAGATAACATTTTCAGTACAGACTTTATAATTAAACCAGTTTTTCGCTGGTTTGAGGTATAACAAAAATTATTTTAACTTGTCCTACTTAAAAACTAAGTAGGAGCAAGACAACGATTTTCATGAAGCTAAGCGTATGCAACTTTTTGAAGTTTTGTTATACTGTTTGAAACGCATTGTTATTTTTGCAGGAGATTGTTTCTTCACTGGCTTAAGAATGTCTTGTACTGTTACACAGTTCGTACCCTTCAATGTGAGGTCAGAGTGTAATCAGAATAAACGTCTGCCTTCCCTGTATGTGTGATGCTTATTTCATATACCTTCATTACACAGGTTTCGCTTTTGATTCTTTTGTCTCTCTTTTGGTGTTTCTTCTCATCTGTAGGTTCTAGAGGTTACACGCCTGCCTAGAAAGTGAAGAGTGCAGGTCGGAGTGTTGCGATGGTTTGAATCCCGTTTTAGCCCAAACCTTTTCCCCCATCCATTAGACCATGAGTGGTGGTCTGGGTGTAGGTCTTTCGGATGAGACGAAAAACCGAGGTCCCGTGTGTTACACATCATTATTTAGCGCACGTAAAAGAACCCACGGCAACAAGAGTGTTGTCCCTGGCAAAATTGTGTAGAAAAAAAGCCGCCCTGATAGGTAAGCAAATACAGTTGCAGAGAGGAAAAAATAATGCGTGGCGCTGCACTTGTGCGACGTGCTCTCCCCGGAAAGAACAGCCCGAATTTCACGCAGAGAAATCTGCTGTGACATAAAGCCGTATAAATAAATAATACACAAAATAAGCAAACTCTGTTCTCATCATTCTTTGTCTTCATTATTTTGATCTCCTATAGTTTTCGTACGTCTGTCTAGTCTAGCTGTGTGTTCTATTGCAAAATTTAAAGGAAATCGATTTTTGTCGATGATATCTAAAACCTCATCTCAGAAATATTTTCTCAGCCTTTGAAAAGCAAGAAAGCATAAAATTCTGCAAGAAACAAAATTCCGTAAATTACCCACTTGTCTGAGCATGAAAATTAGGTAGCGGAGTATTAAAAAAAAAGAGCATCTCATTTCATTTAATAGTTTTCTTAAAATTGAGAGTTTAAGGATTCAAATCTTCATCATTTGAAAAAAAAGAGAGGTAACGATGGCTACACAAACAACAGAAAGTCCAAAATGTATACGAGCCAAGTCTGGATAAGAATAACGAAAAATCTGCGAGTACACACATACGTATACACACACGTACACACAGATGTACACACATACACACACACACACAACAACACACAACACACCGACCACACCACACACACACACACACACACACACACACAACACACATATACAGCTTTTCGTAAGAGTATGTCCATTGCGTGCTGGTGGGA
>CM060316.1:92997267-93004767 GCA_030674155.1 Stramonita haemastoma | reverse complement strand
AGGATAACTGTTTTTTGTACTAAAGATAACAAAGTAAACATATGGTCAGTAGTTGAGTAATTCCTTTTAAAACCAGCTTGATATTCTCCAGTGATATTATTTTCCTGAACCCACTCTTGTAAACGATGGTTTATAATTGTGCTATATATCTTACTGCTAATGTCACTTAATGTAATGCCTCTATAGTTATTAGGGTTCTTACTATCACCTTTTTTGTACAAAGGTAGAACAATGCCTTCTGACCATTTTTGTGGAAAAACACCTTTTTCAAATAAAGCATTGAAAAACAACACAAAGAATTCAATAACATTGTCACTTGCATTTTTAAATAGTTTCTCCAATGATCCCATCTGGGCCAGCTGCTTTTCTGTTTTTTATTTTCCTAAATGCGAACAAGACTTCTTCTTTCGAAATTGGTCGATTTAAAGTAAGCATCAGAATCATTTAGACTGTACATGATCATCCTGTGTTTCCTTTTCAAGTAGATTTTTGAAATGACTATACCACTCCTCAACTGAAATATTGTTGCTAATAAGTTTTTTCTTAAATGAACATTTACGCACATTTGTCCAAAACTGTTTTTGATCACGAACTGATGACAAGAGCTTATCTAACATGACATTATTATATTCTTTTTCCTTACGCTTTAACAACTGTTTATATTCTCTTCTTGCAACGCAAAAAGCATGTCGGCTACTAGTGTCACCTGTCTGTCCAGCTACTTTAAATAGTTTACGTAAGTTTTTCCTTGCTATTCTACATTCGCTATCATACAATCATCCATCTGTCTGTCTGCCATACCTCTGATTTGTTTCGTCATACATTCAGCATTTTGCATCAGACAACGATTGAAAACAGTCAATGCCTCGTCAATATTCTGGTCAATAAGACTTACAGCTAGTTCTAGCATTTTTTGAGTTTCATCACTTTGCATTCGAGCAATATATGTTTCCTTTTGACTCTCATCCCAAACAAGCTTATTTGTTATTACGTTTTCGCTACTTACATTTTGTTTCTTATTAGTTTTGACACAAAATTTTAAACACAGTTCCACAGGCATGTGATCTGAGTCAAACCTATCCTTAACTGTAAGCTGACATAAAGAATGAAAAATAGCAAAAGCGTCATTTGACATAATAAAATAATCGTTTACACTACTACCAGAATCTGAGATGTATGTATAGCAACCTAGTTGGTCACCCTTACACACACCATTTAGAATACATAACTCATATGCCACACATAAATTCAACAGACGTTTTCCATACGTATTTGTTACTTTATCATGAGATTTTCTATTCATATTTACTGGTTGGCTTGTACATAATAAATCAAAAATATTTTCATTTGACACATCTGTTGGGTTAACATCAGCTGTTCTGCTATTAAAGTCACCTGACAAAACAACAAAAACATCATCATATTTCAATAAACAGTCAGTCAAACATTCTTCCAATGTACTAATGCCACAGTCGATATCAAAATAAAATAAAATGGGGATCCCTCTGGTGGCACATATACACAAATATACAAAATATCTTTCTCAGTATTCAACATTTCTTATCTATAAGGAACACCAAAATGTTGGAGTAGTCAACATCAATGAACTGAACATAGGAAGCATACTCTTTCTTTATAAGACAAAGGATACCACCTGAAGGACGGCCATGTTTGGTAAATCTAACAGCAGACTTATGAAAACTGACATAATCATTGAATAAATCAGAATGAAATGTTTCAAAAAATGTTTCAACAAAACAGATAAAATCGAAAGATCGAACATAAGAAAGGAAATCTTTATTACGTAATTTGGCATATAAACCATTAATGTTCCATTGCAAAATTTGGAACGACTTATTTACATTGGAAAAGGAAGAAGAATCAACAGTAAACATTTGATCTTGCGTGTTTTCACACGCATCACTGCACACATCTGACACATTTACACCGGCGAAACTGTCACTGTCACTGACACAGAATTCGAAAACACTAGCACGTGAAACTTGAATACTAGCACGTGCAGCCTTACATGCTATCTTGTCATCAACCGGTGTAGCCTCTTTGGGTGTTCCCTTTAACACAACAGGGGAAAAAACAATTATCTACATACTGAAAAAAATTCCCCACATGAAGGACGGCCATCTCCCTATTTCATTTCTTTCAAATTACCCTCCTGATCCACTGAAAACTTCTTCCCCTCTATGACTAGGTGGTCAAACACCATGGTTACTTTTTTCTGCTCAGCCTTTGCTTTCTTAAGGTGAGGTGTAAGTAACCGTCTTATTTCCCGTACCCGAAAGGAAAAGTCCTCCCCAATAAATATTCCCGTTCCCTTCAGTTTTCCCCTGGCCTTCAGCACATTGACTTTGTCCTTGAAGAAGGTGCAGCACCCAATGACTGGAGAGTCCGACTTACGGTTCAGCCGATGCAGTCTGTCACAGGGCACATCACGCGTCAGCTCCAGCTTGTCGGTGAAGACATCCCTGACGGCAGCCTCCAGCTCTTCTGGCGTCTCCTTTTCTGGCCTGGGGAGTCCGTGGAAGATGAGGTTGTTGCGCTTGGACCTGTTTTCCAAGTCATCCGTCTTCCTCTCCGTTTCCTCCACTCTCTTCTCCAGGTCAGCGTTCTTCTGCCAGAGTTGAGCGTTCTCCTCACGAAGGCCGGCACATTCTTCTCTGAGGTCCGTAAACTCTTCCTTCAGGGTGGAGAAGCACTCCCTCAGACCCGTGAATTCTTCCCTCAATTCTTGGTAGATTGTAGTCATGGTATCCAGTCTGGCTATGACTTCAGTCAGCGAGGGTTCACTGGTTGCACTGGCGGATTCCTCCTTCTCCTTGGCACTTGGTGACTCGGAAGATCGAGAGCCAAGCTTTGACTGTCGCATGCCTGGGCGCACAGGTCCGGGGTTCGATTCGACATCGCCGCATCGCGCTAACAGCAAACTGCCCCAGAACAAAAATGAGAGGAGGCAACCAAAGGTAACACCGTCTACCTTCCTTCTCAGTTGCAGGCCAAGTTTTCCCAATTTTGCTCTTGTACGTTTGTACATGAAATAAATGAAAATAAAAACAAAGCAGCCACATTTCTGCCTAAAGTCCAGATTTCCACAAGGCATGGTCACTTATGTCGATGCTTGCAAAGATTTGGAGTTCTACAAGACTTGGAACCTGTGTAATTTTGAAATTAAACGCCACCTTAATTTCGGACATGTGTACGTTGTGAACATTACTTGCAGCCCCCGAGAGAGAGAGAGAGAGAGAGAGAGAGAGAGAGAGAGAGAGAGAGAGAGAGAGAGAGAGAGAGAGAGAGAGAGAGAGAGAGAGAGAGAGAAGAAACCAACAGACCCACAAAGGGACAAAGAAGGAAGCAAATGCATCCAAAACTTCATGAATATACACAAATGAATATATTACACAGGCAGTCACACAACACGTGGACACACACATACATGCAGACACATAAACAGAAACACAAGACAGAAAAAAATCGTAACCCTGATGAACCTCCATGGAATATATTCTAGCCAGAAATGAATCAGTTACTGTCAGCAACAACTTGAGAAGAGAGGTGAAGGAGACATAAGTGTCAGAAGACTTTCAGCAGGCAGACATCCCCAAACACTGTTAATGTTGCTGTCTTCTTGAGGAGGGCTGCCGTTTACTGAAGCCCCAAAAGGTATATGATAGAGCAGTCTGATGGAGGTAAGTGTGTATTTTACATTAAGGCTAGCTACAAACGTATAGGATGAACTGATGTAGCATTATTATGGTAAAGACGCTGACAATAACGCACCACGAAGAACAAGTATGCAAAGAAGCAGAAGAATGCCAAGAAAGAAGATGAATGCAAAAAAAAAAAATACTACAGAGAAGAAGAAAAGGAATACTGCAAAAAAGCAGAAGTCTGCAAAGAAGAAGAAGAATGTGAAGAAGAAAAACAGGAATGCAAAGAAAGAGTATGCGAAGAAAAGAAGAATGTAAAAAAAGAGAGAAGAGTGCAAAGAAGAAGAAAATGCAGAGAAGAAGAATGCGAAGAACGAAAAGAATGCAAAAATGAAAAAAAAATTGAGAAGAAGAATTGCGAAGAAGGAAAATGCGAAAAAGAAAATGAAAAACGCAAAAAAGAGGAAGGATGCGAAGAAGAAGAATGCAAAGGAGAAGAAGAATGTAAAGACGAAGAACAGTAGAATGCGCAGATGAAGAAGAATTTGAAGAAGGTTGCAAAGAATTAGAAAAAAAAGAATGCCAAGAAGAAGAATGCGAATATTATGGCTAATAAGAAAAATGTAGAAGAGAAGTAGAGTTGCAAGGAAGAAGAAAAATAAGAAGACAGCAAAGAAGACAAAAAATGAATGTGCCAGAGTGGAGATTTTTGATCTGCCGCGACAATGTACAACTTGTCGGTTACGACAGCACGATTAGTGAGGATGTGGTCTTTTAAAAGAGGCTGTATGAATACTTCATTTTACCGCAAAGAGCAAAGTGTATGCAATGGGGGGTTTTCGACCACGACCCAAGGAAACAGAACATTGCACAATTCGCAGGTGTGTCTCAATTTAGTAACACGACCCTGCAACAAGGCCCTGAATGCATGGGAGGTAATCTACTTACCGCCCCATGACAAAAGAAGAAGGAAGAAGAAGGAAGGAGGAGGAGGAGGAGGCAGAGGAGAGAGAGAGAGAGAGAGAGAGAGAAGAGAGAGAGAGAGAGAGAGAGAGAGGAGAGAGAGAGAGAGAGAGAGAGAGAGCTACTTATAGACACACAGATGAACAAAAAGGTCATAACTGCAAACAGACAGGTCACCATCCAGGCAGTCAGCAACATGACACACAGACGAGCAGGCAGACAGATAGGCAGGCAAGCAGATAGACAGGCAAACAGACAGGCAGGCATGCAGGCAGGCTGATAGGCAGGCAAAAATCGTATAATTGAAACAGATCTATTGTAAAGCCACTACCAAATATGATTCAGTGTCCGATAGTACTAACGTCCAAAGAGATTTTTTTTAAGTCTGTAGAGAATAAATGGCGACATTAGCGTCAACGGATTTTTAGCAAGCGGATACGATCAACCACCGGTCCCCTCGTATGCTTCAGGAAGGCCCACGGTTGACTATATCCTTATTAGGTACAATGGAGAAATGTGTGTGCAGAGTAAAGCAAGTTTCCTTTATGAGTGCATTATATCATTCTCAGCAATACATAACATTGATTGGCTCCCTGGGGACTTCCGACCCAGAGGATGCCACATAACAAATCTGGGTGTGGTTAGGACGGAGAGACTGAAACAAGCGGTGTGGGAATAGCAGGAAGGGAATGTAACAGAAGATGAGGCAGTAACAAAAAAACCCCACATATATAACATCAATTGCTAAAGTAATTTATCATTCCACAGTGGGAAGGTTACTACAGTACCCGTCCTATGGTTCTCCATACTCCCCTTCTGCGTTGATTATTTTTGTTATGCATGTTTGCCTCGCTAAATCCCCTAGAAGTAAAATGGACATTTTAACTTAGAGGAAACAAAATAAGTGTCCACTTAAAGTAAAAAAAAACAAAACCCAGGAGGACACTGTTGAGATAAATTATTGTAAGGAGAAAAAACGAACATGAAAGAATAAAGGAAAATAAAGAGAAAAAAATCAAAAAAAGAAAAAAAAGAAAGAAAGAAAGATAAAGAAAAGCAGATGAATACATAGCAGCAGCAGTGGTAGAATAAACAGAAAAAAGAGGAGTGGCATTCACGACAGTTGCAGAACACCCTTTATCCTCGTTTTTACCGATTTTCCAAATATTTACATTTTGTTTTAAAGACGTTTTCATCTATTCCTCTGCATCACGCTTACACCCACGTGTCGTAAATCTTCTGGAATTCAAATGTTTACTTTAATAAAGAGGAAAGACACTACATAGAATTTAAAACAGCCAGCAAAAAAGGTGAAAAACAAAATTTTCTGACTTCTATAACGAGGAAAATACAAGAAGAAAAAAGTATAGCTGCCTGCTTTTCTTTGCACTTTCCAGCTTATTTAAGAGATGATGTTAGACGGACACTATAGAGGTGTGGTTAAAACAGTTCGACTTCAATTCCATGGGTTCAAGAGGTCGTGGGTTTAAATCTCAGCGGCGTCTGGGTGAAGATATTTTACGATCTCCCAAGTCAACTTCAAGTTCAGACCTGCCAGTGCCTTAACTCCCTTCGTGTACATACATATACACTAGACCAAACATGCAAGGTATAAAGATATCACAATTCATGCCAGCTTTCAGTAGGCTACGGAAACACGATTACACCCAAAATACATTCTTGAAGTCGGAATGCGGCTACCTTCATGGTGGGCAAAAAAGTCGCATACGTAAAATCTCGCCATTTTTGAACCTCGGAACTCTAGCTGAAGAACGAAAAGAAAGCAACAAAACAAAACAAAAAAACCACCGATTATGTTCATTGTCTTTAAGAACTTATTTTTTGTGCTTTTGTTCATCCTTTTCTTACTTATTTTTAAAATTTATTTATTTATTTATTATTCTATATCGAGGATAACAGAATAAACACTCATGTGGGTTTTTTTTTTACAGCCAGTCCCATTGTACATGCAGTTTTGTAAATCTTGTCATCTGTTCCCACCGGTACACGATGTCCTACTCTTACGGAAAGCAGAACAGGATTTTACGTGTGCACAAGATGTTCTGCGTGAGTTCGCACACGGGTACTCGGTTTAAAGTCTCATCCGAAAGATATTTGGGGAGAGTGGAGTCAGCACTGATGTTTACTCCGGGGGAAAAATCCCCTCGACCAGGAATCGAACCCAGGACGTCAAATTGCGAGCACAATGTTCTGACCGTTAGGCTATCCCGTACACCAGACCAAAAGCATTAGGTAGGTCACGGAAACACGAACATACCCAAAATACTTCCTTGAAGTCGGAATGCGGCTACCTTCATGGTGGGCAAAAAAGTCGCATACTTAAGATCTCACCATTGGTGAACCTCGGAATTCTAGATGAGGAACGAGAAGAAAGCAGCAAGAACAACAAAAAAACCACCTGATTATGTTCATTGTCTTGCGGAACTGGTATTTTGTTTTTGTTTAGCCTTTCCTAGCTAGAGTTTGTCTTGAGGTCAAAGGGTTTTTACCTGACAAGGTGAAACTAGACGAGCACCAGGAAAGTTTTTTCTTCATGTAAGTGATACAAAGCGTCCTGGCCTGACATGGAGGCTATACAAAATGAAGACAGAAAAACAGTTTCCCGGGAAAGAGCTAAATTGGGAAAGACAAAACAAAAATCTAAGCAGAACCAAGCAAAAGGCCAAAGGAACACAAAGAAAGTAATGAACATCAAGAGAGAAAGAGAGGAGAGAGAGAGAGAGAGAGAGAGAGAGAGAGAGAGAGAGAGAGAGAAGAGAGAGAGAGAGAGGGAGAGAGAGAGAGAGAGAGAGAGAGAGAGAGATTGATTTGATTTGATTTGATTTGATTTGATTTATTCTTTTATATCGAGGAT
>CM060316.1:92992267-92994767 GCA_030674155.1 Stramonita haemastoma | reverse complement strand
TGTCTGTGTGTCTGTGTGTTTGTCGGTGTGTTTGTGTATGTGCTTTGCTTACCTTTTTACTCTCTTGTTTCCTTTCTACTTCCATTATGTATTCTTTATTTGTCTTTGCATCTATTTCCATTTGTCTTCATTTGATTTTTCTTTGCATTCTTCTACGTATAATATATTTTTAACTGAAATCTTTTCTCATTCTTTCACCGTCTTTCCCTGTCTAGTTAACTTTCTCTTTGTTGAAAATTGAATTTGCCTTTTCATCCTTTTCTTTATCTTATATTGAAGCAGATAATTAGTTTGAAAAAAAGACGAGAAAAACAGGCACAAAAAGACGAATGACAGGACAATGAAAAAACTTTAATGTCTTACATTAAACAGAAATAAAGGATGAGAAGAAAAAATATTGTCAGGCCTTTTATCTTCTACTAGATTTGTGTCCAATTTCCGGGATAGTGTTTGCTATTTTGGGTAAACCTG
Source organism: Stramonita haemastoma (assembly GCA_030674155.1). NCBI lineage: Eukaryota > Metazoa > Mollusca > Gastropoda > Neogastropoda > Muricidae > Stramonita > Stramonita haemastoma. Next base: position 92,994,296 of record CM060316.1, on the reverse strand, counting down.
TATCTGGTTTTTGCGTTGATGCATTTCTTTTATTTAGCACACAGGTCTCACATTATAAAACAAACAACATCAACGCACAAGCACTCGTGCACAAATGCACGCAGGCACACATGCTTTCGAGCATGTACTTATGCATGCACTTACTCACAGACATCACACACTCGCATGCACACACATACACTACACACACGCACACACATGCACAAAAACATACACAAACATACACACACACGCACGCACACACGCACGCACGCACTCACGCATGCACGCACCCCCACGCACACACAGACAGAGGCACAAACTGGAGATTATTTGAGTGAAGAGAAAAGAAAGCATAGCAGAAAAATAGCGAACAGAAAGCAAATAACATGAGCCGAAAGAAGAAATCAGAGAGAGAGAAAAAGAAAGAATAGAAATTGCCATCCAGATTAGCGTTTGCCTTCCTCCTGAAATGAAGAAGAAAGTTGAATGAGAAGAAGAAAAATGCAAAGAGGGAAAAGAATGCGAAGAAGAAGAAGAAAGCAAAGAATTGCGAAAAAGAATTGCAAAAAATTGCGAGGAAGAAGAAAGAAAGCAAGAGTATCATGATAATGAAGATGATGATGATCATCATCACCATCCTCCTCCTCCTCATTTTCATTCTCCTCCTCTTTATCATCATTGTCATCCTCATCCTCAAACATCATCGTTAGCAAAGCAGCGGCACTGGCAGTAGCAGTGATAGCACCACCATCATCATCATCATCATCATCATCATCATCATCATCATCATCATCATCATCATCATCATCATCATCATCATCATCATCAGTAGCAGCAGAAACAGCAGCAGCAGCAGCAGCAGCAGCAGCAGCAGCAGCAGCAGCAGTAGTAGTAGTAGTAGTAGTAGTAGTAGTAGTAGTAGTAGTAGTAGTAGTAGTAGTAGCAACAATAGTAGCAACAGTAGTAGCAACAGTAGCAGCAACACCCTCAATAATAAACAACAGATGAAGCACAACACTCTTTCCCCATCACCCTGTTGATCTCATTCATTTTCTTCTCTTTGGTCAAGCTTGCTTGTTTTCATCTTTCTCACTAAGAGGTTCCGAACTTCTCCATTTTCGTGCCATTTTTACTCTGGTTTTATCAGAAAGTTGAAGATATAAAAAGGAATAATAGAAAACAAGGAAATCATTATAGCTTGATATCTTATGAAGAAAAAAAACCAAGGGAAAGAAATACATTTCAACAGCTTATAAGGAAAAAATAAATAAAGTATAAAAGAAAATAAACAAGAAAAAATACTTTGTCTTTTGTCTCCTCCTGCTTGCGGCCAATTTCAGGGACAACCTTACTGTGTTGTACAAGTGAACTTTGTTTTCTTTTTTCCATATTTTTTTTCTGGCGAAGAGTTTTTCCTGACAAACTAAAGATAGATGAGAAAACCTCCTCCTGGAAAGGTTAGGGGGGGGGGGGTTGGAGGGGGGAGGGGGGGGGTTGAGGAAGAGGGGAGGGGTACTCACAGAACTTTGATGGCACACGAAAAGAAATGAAAAATGGGACAGAGGAGCAGAGGAGGAAGGCTGACAAGGAAAAAAAAAGGCGCTTGAAAGAAAGATGATGAAACAAACCTAGAACAACAGAGAAGGATTTGAGATCAGAGAGAGAGAGAGAGAGAGAGAGAGAGAGAGAGAGAGAGAGAGAGAGAGAGAGAGAGAGAGAGAGAGAGAGAGAGAGAGAGAAGAGACAGACAACATACATACATACATACATACAATACATACATACAGAAGACAGACAGACAGACAGACAGACAGAAACAGACAGAAGCAGACAGAAGAGACAGAAAAAGACAGACAGAGCGAGAGACAGGAGAGGACAGAGAGCGAGGGGGGGCACAGGCAGACAAATACAAAAAACAAGAGAGACAGAGATAGACAGACAAGGCTCAAAAGATATTCACAACTTAAGATAGAACCAGTACATATCAAGGGATGTATGCAGCCATTTGAAGTGCCAAAAATAATTGAAGTTTCTTTCAGTAACTACG
>CM060316.1:92974767-92977267 GCA_030674155.1 Stramonita haemastoma | reverse complement strand
ACATTTGAATTATATAATCTATCCCAAATGGTTGACACTCCAACCAGAAAAACATTTCATTCAGAGACACTAATTGATCATATTTATACCACCAACCCAGCTAATATAGTAGAAATGTCTGTACCAGTTGTTGGTATTAGTGACCATTTTCCAATTTGCCTGACTTGGTCAAAAAAAGGTATTAAAATTCCTAAATGTAGCCACAAATGTATATCTTTTCGAAGCTACCGATCATTTAATCCTGATAATTTTATGTCTGACTTATGTGCAGCAAGCTTCACTGATGTTTATCAGTATACTGATCCTGACAAAGCTCTGTTTACTTGGTATTGTATCTTTTCTTCTATTGTTGACAAGCATGCGCCTATTCAGACTAAACGTGTTAAGCCCAAAGATAAGCCACCATGGCTATCTGATGAAATCAATAAAGCCATAGCTATTCGTGATAAATTACTGAAGTCAACAGGAAAAAATGACCAGTTTAAACAGCAACGTAATAAAGTGACATCTATGAAAAGAGCAGCTAGAAACAAGTATTTTTCAGAACTTATCGCTCATAAAAAAGACCCTAAATTGATATGGAAAGCCATAAATCAGTTATCAGGTAAAACTTCCAAAATATGTCCTTCTTCAGCTATAAATTTATCTGCTGAATGCATGAACAAACACTTCTGCACTGTAGCAGAAAGACTAATCAATACTAATAATTCAGTAAATAATGACTTGCATTCACTAAAAGAATACTGTTGTTCTAAAGGAATACAGACTAAGCTTGACTTTAAGTTTCTTAGTGTTAGTGAGGTGTATAGAGAATTGTGTTTATTGAAACAATCCAGCTCCCGTGGTGTGGATGACTTAGACAGTAAAATTTTAAGTATCTCTGCACCCATAATTACTGAACATATTACATATATCTATAACCTTTGCATTGAAAAGTGTTCGTATCCTCAAAGTTTTAAAGATGCCAAGGTGATTCCAGTCTTCAAATCTGGTGATACTAACGACCCTTCTAACTACAGGCCTATATCTATTCTATCTACTTTGTCCAAACCTCTAGAAAAGCATCTCAAACGCAATCTGCTTTCACATTTTACATTCAATAACTTGTTCCACCCAAATCAGAGTGGATTTAGAGAAAATCATTCATGCCATACAGCTCTCAGTAACCTTTTAGAACAGTGGCACTTAAATATAAATAATGATCTATTGACAGGAGTAGTCTTCGTGGACTTTGCCAAAGCCTTTGACACTATTGATCAGAATCTTTTGTTAAGGAAACTTACAACCTATGGCTTGGCCCCCAAAGCGCTTAAACTACTAACCTCTTTCCTTACTAATAGAAGACAAGCAGTCTTTCAAGATTCGTTACTATCTTCACTAATGCCTATCAAATTTGGTGTTCCACAGGGATCTGTTCTAGGCCCAATACTGTTTACAATATACGTCAATGATCTTCCTTTGCATCTTTCTTCTTGTTGTGAACTTTTTGCTGACGATACAACCTTGCACATTTCAGGAAAAGATGTGAAATCAGTATGCAAAGATCTACAAAAAGACATCAATAAACTTGTAACATGGACAGACTCTAATCATATGGCCCTACATCCAAATAAATCGAAATTCATGTTAGTTACAACACGTCAGAAACGTCAGAACATTAAAGCTAAATTATGTGACTTGAATACTTTAAAAATTTGCAATAATGTACTAGAAGAAGTAAATTCACACAGGCTGCTTGGGCTTAATATTGACAATAACCTATCATGGTCAAATCATGTTTATACACTGTCCAAGAAAATAGCCCAAAAAGTTTTCCAACTTAATAGAATTAAGCATTTTCTTGACGAACATACCAGAAAACTATTTTTTTATGCATACATCCAACCTGACATTGACTATGCATCAACTTGCTGGGACTTGGCTAGTAAAAATTGCTTAAAACCCTTGGACAGTGTATACAGACGTTCACTAAAATTAATCCTTCTCAGATCTTCTTCCTTAGATATAAGTCATTACAAAGAGCTTAATATTCTTCCTTTTGGTATGAGATGTCGTTACAATAAAGGCATACTTATGTATAAAATTATGAGCAACCTTTCCCCTCAATACCTTTGTGACAGATTTTCAGTAAAAAGCATTCGAGATAAAATTATCCTTATTACTCCTCGACCTAGAACTGATTTTTTTATGACATCTCTAGTATACTCAGGTAGCAGATTATGGAATGAAATACCTTCCTTAATCAAAAACAAATGCACTTTGACATCATTCAAAAAGGCTTACTACAGATATCTAATGGAAATGTTATAAATAATTTTCATGCCAAATATAGTACGAATATGTGATATATATATGTAAAATCAAAACTTTTCGTTGTTTTGTTGTTGTTGTTACTTTCTGTGTAGTGCTGTTTCCATTTTCAGGATGCTTATTGTGCTTTGGGATGACAATGATGTTTGTGCTATGCCATGTTCTTTTTGTGAATGTGCGTTCTTGCGTG
>CM060316.1:92967267-92972267 GCA_030674155.1 Stramonita haemastoma | reverse complement strand
CGTGTGCAAATTCAAGCAAAATCTGCTCTGCTTGTCAGAAGAGTAGGCCATTGCATGCCGGAAGGAAGGTATGAGAAATGTAAAAAAAAAAAGAGAAGAAAAATGCATGCATGCTAGTGTTGTATTCAGACACCATCCCTTAATCGGAATGTGGCTACGTTAATGGTGAGCAAACGGTCGCACACTCATGGTATAACTAACGGTAAGCTTCGGATATATAACCGAGGAACGTGTACACTTCTGTATATATATGAATAATTATGCAAATGTGTTCATACACACAATGCATAAACATGTGTGTATGAATGCAGGTATTGTATGCAAACATGCAGGCAAGTATGTATGCATAATTATATGTACGCTACACATGTTTCCGCACGCCTGCAGAAACATGTATGAATACGCACAATAGTACGCATACAAAAACAAACACACTCACAAACACTCCAAGGCACGTATACGACAATGCATGCACACAAACACGTGCACACAAGCACTCATTTACACATGCATACATTTATTTGGTTAGTTGTTAGATCTACTTTTCTGTCTCTTTGTCTGTTTTGTCTGTTTCTCTGTCTCTGTCTGGCTGTTTTTTGTCTGTCTCTCTATTGTCTATCTGTCTGTCTATAATTATCTGTCTCTATCTTTCATCTATATTCTGTTCTCTCTCTCTCTCTCTCTCTCTCTTCTCCCTCTTCTGGATCTATCTCTCTCCTCCTTCTCTGCCTCTCTGCGGGTCTATCTGTCCTGTCTGTCTGCCTGTGTTTGTCTGTCTGTCTGCCTGTTTTTCTGTCTGTCTGCCTGTTTTTCTGTCTGTCTGTCTGTCTGTCTGTCTGTCTGTCTGTCTGTCTGTCTGTCTGTCTGTCTGTCTGTCTGTCTGTCTGTCTGTCTTCTTCTGTCTCTCTCTCTCTTCTCTCTCTCTCTCTCTCTCTCTCTCTCTCTCTCTCTCTCTCTCTCTCTCTCTCTCTCTCTCTCTCTCCATTCTCTGTTGTTGTTTTTCCTGAACAGTGGGGTACAGTCTTCAACGATCAGTTGTCTTCCTTCCACAGTCATACACAAAATCATAATGATGCAATACGCCAACAGATGACGCGCTAAAAATGGGTCCGGTGTAGAATGATGAAAGCATCAAGACCAGCATGCTAGCACTTCACTATCGATGTTCACAACCAGTGAATATGGATTTATTATTGTCCTGCAATCCTCTCGCAACCCCACCCGTACGAACGTACTCTTCTCTCCATCAGTCACCCCCCAAAAAAAAAAAAAAAAAAAGAAAAGAAAAGAGAATGTACAAAGAGGGCCATTCTAAGATCGATGAATGTGATGGAATGCTAGAGGGATGATTTCGCTACAACACACACACACACACACACCCCACACACACACACACACACACACACACACACACACACACACACACACACACACACACACACACACAAACACACACACACACACAACACACACCTATACACACCTATACACAGCGCATATGCGACAAACACACGAACGTCGAACATGCCACTCCTCCAACAGACACACATGCCACACACGTGTGCGAGCGCACACATACGCACACACAGACACAGACACACAAACACACACACACACACGCGCGCGCTCGCACGAACACACACAAAAAAACACACACACCACTCGCTCGCACGTACACATACACAACATACACACAACGCACACATACACACACACACACACCACACACACACACACACAACAACACACACACACACACACACACACACACACACACACACACGCACACACACGCATGCACGTACGCACACACACACTCACACACACTCAAACACACACTTAAACTGCATACACACGGGGACTGGATTAAAAAAGCACATGAATGCTTAGTCCATTATCCTCGATATAAAAGAATTTAACAATAGTTTAACAATAATAACAAATACACACATACACACTCACACACAGCCAGTCAGCCAGACACTTTCCTTTTAGCCGTGATTATAAAGTTTTGCTGTTTTCTGGTTCTTTGTATTCAAAATGCCAGTCACTGGACTCTCAGTACCTTTAGAGTGCACGGAGAACGCAACTCTGCCAGAAGAAAAAGTCTCGTCTTTAAAAGTAGCAGGAAGAGAACATCAAGGACTTGCTTTGATCTGTCTGACAAGCCTTTTTTGGATCTATTCTCTTGCCTTTTTCCCAGAAAGACTTCAAATATAACAGTTCTCTCTCACGCCAAAGCTGGATGCGCTGGGCCAACTTTTGTTCATATGACATACAACAATAATTGCTGTCTTTGGGTTTATTTATTTATTTATTTATTTAATCTTTTATATCGAGGATAACAGAATAAGCAATCATGTGCTTTTTTTCATCCGGTCCCGTGTGTATGCAGTTTTTGTAAAATATTGTCATCTGTTCCCACCGGCACACGATGGCCTACTCTTACGAAAAGCGGAACAGGATTTAACGTGTGCGCAAGATGTTCTGCGTGCGTTCGCACACGGGGCCTCGGTTTAAAGTCTCATCCGAGGACTTTTCGGGAGAGTAGAGTCAGCACTGATGTTAACTCCAGGAGAAAAATCTCCTCGACGGGACTCGAACCCGGGTCGTCAAATTGCCAGCGCAATGTTCTGACCACTAGGCTATCGTCCCCCCCCCTTCGACGAAGAAGTAGGGCAAGTACCACTTCTCGCCATTCCTCCGTCACACCTGTTGAAAGCACAATCAATCTATCGGAGAAAGTGCCCATCCCAGGTGAGCAGAGGTAGACAAAGAGCTTAAGTATACACGAGGTTTCATTCCCTGCAGGTGTATAATTATTTTTTTTACATACCCCACCCAGTTCGTTACTTGCTTCTGGTCACTCTGATTGCAGTTTGGCTAAGGGTATATTCATGTGTGACAACTGCTGCCTTCCTTCTTCAAGTTATTGTCACGATGAACTATGTTATTTTATTTGCTTATTATTTTTTTTTATATATCGAGGATAATGGAATAAGCACTCGTGTGCTTTTTTTTTTTACATCCAGTCCCGTGTGTATGAAGTTTTGAAAATCTTCTCATTTGTTCCCACTGGCACACAATGGCCTACTCTTACGAAAAGCGGAACAGGATTTAACGTGTGTGCAAGATATTTTGCATGCGTTCGCACACAGGGGCCTCAGTTTATAGTCTCATCGGAAAGCCTACATATAGACATGACACAGTTTTGACATAGACAAGACAGAATGTCGCACTTTTCTTCGACAACATCGTGAGAAATGAGTTGTGGGGTGAAATTGGGAATAAAGTAAATAAAAAAGTGTGAATGCGATGATGTGAGTAAAATAAAAGAGTGTCGATGATGGCCATGCTGAAAGGAAAGACAGTTTTCTTAATAAAGAGAAAGATTGAGAAAGGGTGGAGAAGTGGGTAAGGAGGCAGAGTAGGTAGAGTAATAATATGGAAGATATCAACTACTGCAATGAAATTTATAGAGGTATTATAATTATTATCATCAAAGATGGTTTTGTAACCCTGACATGGTTTTTCAAAGACAGAAGACGATTTCAGGCTATGTTACATACCGTGAAACAGTGCGTATTTACACTCCATCCACCACAGCACCAATAGTCTAGTCAATGTTTGCCAAAAAAGTGCCGAGAAAAGAATTAATTGTAATAGTAATGCTTTTGCGATGATTGGATAGAAAAGTAGCTAACTATTAACATATTCAAAAAGTAGGGCGATCTAATTGTCGGAAGGTCACTTTTTTAAAGATTTTATGACGTCATAAAATTTGGATTTTACCATATTTTTTAAACAGTTTGTAATATGGTCTTGTGGCATATCGTTGGAAAGCTTTCGACATACTGATTACAAATTTGATAATAGAATTACTATTAAACGCAAGATAAAGCAAAAAGCAATGAAAGTATACTGCACATAATGCTAAATTAAGCATTTGCAGCCCATAAGCATGCAAAATCATGTATACTTTCCTGCATTTTACCAGGATTAAACCGAGTTTACGACCACTGTATAGCCCCCACGGCTAAGTAAAGTGCTAGTCTCTCCTTGAAGGTCAGAACTTTACAATGAGTATAAAATAAAACAATGCAGGTACAGGAAAACAGCATCAGAGTTACTTCAAATAATCACTGTGGCAAGTCACTTCAGTCGGCATAATCAGAACATAGTTCCCAATGAAGAATCAGTACACATCTGATAGTTATTGAAAGCTCAGTTTATCTAGCGTACTCTTGCTGGGATGAAATGAACAGCAGAATCAATCAAAATCAGGCACACCCGGTGAGTCAAATTCATTCACTTCCTGAAGCTTTAAAGAAAAAAACACATACAGAGAAAGAAAGAAAAAGAGAGAAAGAGAAAGGGATGATGTGACACTCACATATACACTGATACACATAAAAGAATAAAATAAAAATAAATAATAATATAATAAAATAAAACATTCTTCTCCTCTCTACACTGCCCTCCTCCTTTCTCTTCACTTGACTGCCCTCCTCCTTTCTCTTCACTTGACTGCCCTCCTCAATCTCTTCACTTGACTGCCCTCCTCCAATCTCTTCACTTGACTGCCCTCCTCCAATCTCTTCACTTGACTGCCCTCCTCCAATCTCTTCACTTGACTGCCCTCCTCCAATCTCTTCACTTGACTGCCCTCCTCCAATCTCTTCACTTGACTGCCCTCCTCCAATCTCTTCACTTGACTGCCCTCCTCCAATCTCTTCACTTGACTGCCCTCCTCCAATCTCTTCACTTGACTGCCCTCCTCCAATCTCTTCACTTGACTGCCCTCCTCCAATCTCTTCACTTGACTGCCCTCCTCCAATCTCTTACTTGACTGCCCTCCTCCAATCTCTTCTCTTCACTTGACTGCCCTCCTCCAATCTCTTCACTTGACTGCCCTCCTCCAATCTCTTCTCTTCACTTGACTGCCCTCCTCCACATCTCTCTCTTCACTTGACTGCCCTCCTCCAATCTCTTCACTTGAC
>CM060316.1:92959767-92964767 GCA_030674155.1 Stramonita haemastoma | reverse complement strand
AAATCAAGGATAATATTGGGTGATCTTTATCAGTTGAATTATTCTTAAAGTAATGACATGTTAAGGTGAAAATTTTGTGTGCGACTTTTGTACTCTCTCTCTCTCTCTCTCTCTCTCTCCTCTCTCTCTCTCTCTCTCTCTCTCTCTCTCTCTCTCTCTCTCTCTCTCTCTCTCTCTCTCTCTCTCTCTCTCTCTCTCTCTCTCTCTCTCGATGTGAGTGGAAAAGGAACTTGTTTAGTTGTACAGCTAAGTGCGGAGCGAGAGGAATATTTGAAGACTGACTATTATTATGTTACACAAAACTGAACTTGTTATCCCCCCCTTGTCTACAGGGCTGTAATGTTGAATGGACAATAAAACTGTGTCAGTTTCAGTGTCAGTGTCTCTCTCTGTCTGTCTGTCTGTCTGTCTGTCTGTCTGTCTGTCTGTCTGTCTGTCTGTCTGTCTGTCTCTCTGTCTATCTCTCCCCCCCCCCCTTCTCTCTCTCTCTCTCTGCATATCATTAGTTAACTCTTTTGCTATGTGGTCTAGTCAATATTTGCAAAAAAAGTGCCGAGAAAAGAATTAATTGTATTAGTAATGCTTTTGCGATGATTGGATAGAAAAGTAGCTAACTATCACCATATCCAAAAAGTAGGGCGATCTAAGTGTCGGAAGGTCACTTTTTGAAAGATTTTATGACGTCATAAAATTTGGATTTTACCATATTTTTTAACAGTTTGTAATATGGTCTTGTGGCATATCGTTGGAAAGCGTTCGACGTACTGATTACGAATTTGATAATAGAATTACCATTAAACGCAAGATAAAGCAAAAAGCAATGAAACTATACTGCACATATGCTAAATTAAGCGTTCACAGCCCATAAGCATGCAAAATCATGTATGCTTTCCTGCATTTTACCAGGATTAAACCAAAGTTTACGACCACTGAACCACGACCTGCAACACCTTTATCAGTCTGCTTCCCTACATCTTGGCTATCAGTCAGCAGTCTTTCTCCACATAACACACACAGACATAAAAAGTCAGTCCTTTCATCTGGACAAAAATGTGATCAGCCATTGGGTAAAATTCTGGGGTGAAAAGCCCAACAAAATTGCAACGAAACAATGCTTTAGATCAGTGATTGTGTAGAGCAGGTAACAAAGATAAAGAAAACATTTTTATAAGTCACACATCACCCTAAGGTTAAAGTTAAACTGAAAAAAGTTGCATCCCGTTCAGTCAGAACTAAAGATATATCAGTGCCGTAAATAGGATCCACTAAATTCAGATCATATGCACACTCTCGATCTCAGATGGAGACAAGAAACACATACAGAGGAAGAAAGAGGACAGAAAGTGAAAGAGATGGTGTGACACTGTCACACATACACTGATACACATGCTTTTCCATCAGAAAGGACTGCAGATACACTTTTTGATACTGTTATATATATATATATATATATATATATATATATATATATATATATATATATATATATATATATATATATATATATATATATATATATATATCATCATCATGGCTTGGCTTTGCGATCGAAGATTAAGGGCACTGTCCACGTATGGTGCAGGCTCGCTGGTGGCTGTTCAGTCCAATGCGTGACAAACAATCCCGTATATATATATATATATATATATATATATATATATATATATATATATATATATATATATATATATATATATATACATATATGCATGCTGTTCTTTATCTATATAATGGTGTTATATACACACTACACACACACACACACACACACACACACACACACACACACACACACACACACACACACACACACACATATAGATAGATAGATAGATAGATAGATAGATAGATAGATAGATAGATAGAATAGATAGATAGATATAGATAGATATAGATATAGATAGATAGATAGATAGATATATGCATACACACTCTTTTATACATATATATATATATATATATATATATATATATATATGTCTCTCTCTCTCTCTCTATATATATATGTATATATATGTATACACACACGTTTATACATATACATATATATATATATATGTATATATATATATATATATATATATATATATATATATATATCAGGCCCATGGCTTGAAACTCTAAACAATGACTATTTCTTTCATGCCAGGACCTCTGGCCATGTTCATTAAAGTTAAACACACTTTCAAATAAAACAAAACAATGCACACAGAGAGCCGATTTTGACAAGAGTGGTTTACCATACATACATTCCTACATTACTGTATAATGTAGGAGCTGGCCCAACACACGTGGACAGTTGTTTCGATGCTGTCTGGTCAAATACGCACATCAGCGCAGTACATACCATGCATCTCGTAAAAAACACTTAAGCAGTTACTTTAAGTGTGTGTTAAATTTCAAAAGATAAGCCATTAATGCTAAACGAAATAAGAATAAGTAGCATTACAGCTTTGGCACCAAGGTCCTTTCTCTTGCAGCCACGGGTCTTTCTTGGTCAAAACTGGGTGGAGCACTGCCAAATAAGGGAGGATGCCGCGGCGCCAGAAGCAGGCCAGCTTTAGCAAACGATCAGTCTCAGAGTGTGAAATATCGTTTATTAGTGTGTTTGTTTATTGATTTTCGGCATCTTCTGACACCTACGTTTTCCTACTTTTTAGATATGTTGTTTACGGTATTTTTATCTACCCATTGCACCAAGTTTGAAAACTATTGCAATTAGTTCTTTGCGAAATGCAAGGATTGACTACACTACAAAGGGAATTTCATTCAGAGATGTTATCTTGATCAGTGTGTGATATCCATACACATAGAGGTTGTAGTCAGATAAATTGTCAGTATTTCTAATCAGAGTCACACTGTAGATTCCCATGTCATGATGTACAATTTAGGCAAAAGGTAAAAGGTAAAGGTGTCCCATAACCTATGTGGTCGTAGGGAAGCTTCGCATCAGAGACCTCAGCTTCTCTAGGGGCCAGCATATTGAGGGGGCACCCGTCTCCTCTCCCTCACTGCTTTACCTTCCCTGACCATAAAGAGAGCAGGTACCCATTTACAACTGGGTGAACTGGGGACTGTACTGAAGCCAAGGTGCGCTAACGGTCACCCATCCAATTGTTGACCACCATCGATGCTGCTTCACCTTGGCTGGGGGAAAGCGAGTGCTTTGACCACTAAGCTATCCTGTCCCCTGTAACATTTAGGCCATCATTAATCATGCTCTTATACTTTCTTTTCTTCATGGATTATGCGTTTTGTGCTCAACTCCCCACTTACTGCCCCCTTGTGAATGGGCGTCAAAGCTTACGGCAATAATCATGGTCATTGTCATTGTCATTGCCATTCTCATTCTCTCTCTCTCTGTCTTTCCGTGTCTGTCTATGTGTCTGTCTGTGTCTGTCTGTCTGTCTGTGTCTGTCTGTATGTGTTTGTCTATCTGTATGTCTCTGTCTGTCTGTGTCTGTCTGTATGTTTCTGTCTGTTTGTCTGTCTGTGTCTGTCTCTGTCTCTCTAGGTCTCTCTCCCCCTCTCCCTACGTCCATTCCTTCCTCCCCCCCCCCGTCTCTCTCTCTCTCCTCTCTCTCTCTCTCTCTCTCTCTCTCTCTCTCTCTCTCTCTCTCTCTCTTTTGTATGTGGACCTGTTGATGATATTAGATCAGACTGCCTTTTCATGTGACAGCGGCCGCGCAGACTATTGGATTTGACACCTTTCTTTAGGTTATTCTGCCGCGTCTGTCTACTTCCTATCTGTCTGTCTGTCTGACTGTCTGACTGTTCCTATCTGTCTGTCTGTCTGACTGTCTGTCTCTTGTTATCTGTCTGTCTGTCTGTCTGTCTACCTACCTACCTACCTACCTACCTACCTACCATACCTACCTACCTACCTATCTACCTATCCTATCTATCTATCTATCTATCTATCTATCTAATCTATCTATCTATCTATCTATCTATCTACGTTTTTGAACTGACAGTGAAAACCGAGACTTCATGTAGGAGAAGATGCACATCATCAAGTGCACGGGGTAAAAGCCCACCCATTTTTCTGGTAACACTACTTAAGGTATGGCTACCGGTATGGACGGCACAGAAACCCAGCAGGTACTCGAAGCTTTAGCGGCGTAATTGGCGATGCAGTTATAAAGCCTCCAAGAGCTCACATGGTTTATGTGATGCAAGGTAGATGGCATATTCTGTTATCTGTGAACCTCACTGGGAAAAGGTGAGAACAGAAACTTGTGTGTTTTGATTTATTTTCTCCTATTTTACAGGCATATCTTAAAATGTTTATGTGTTGTATACTCATGTCATTGCATGCTCTTAAGGGGACACTGGTGTTCATACTATTATATTCTTGCACTGATTCTTGCCCTGTCCCTAAATGCAAGCAGGTAGGTGTAAGGGAAAACTGCCCTTCTGTCTGGAATCCTTTTTTAATTTTTTAATTTTTTTAAATTTAGTCAACTACAATAGCGAATTCAGATATTTTGACTCTTTGAGGCCAGACTTTGGCAACCACTCAAGCAATATTGTTTATTCATTCTTTTAATAATTATACTAATGTGCTTTCAAACTTAACGATAGTTTTTGTACGTTTGGATTTTCAACTGCGCAGGCATTTGGATCTATGGCTTAGATAATCACTGGCATGTTTGTGTACTGAAACCCGTTGGATGTAGGTGTTCTCTGGCATCGGAAACTTTCAGTACACATATAACTTGTCTCGTAGTGTTCTGGGCTGTAAAGGAGTGCCGTGGACCACTTGACAACTATTGTTGCGTGTTTCCCAGCTTACACCCTGGGGGTCACCCAGAATATGCACTCTTTAGTCATCCATCCCTACTAGGAATCACTGTGAGATAGGAACCACACTGGATGAGAAGTTTGGATGTATTACTGTTTTTAAGACCTTGCGTACAGGCAGCTAAACTCCGACTTCAGAGGAAACAACTATTCATCTTCATCTTTCTCTTTCTGCAATACTGTAGGTTCAGGATATT
>CM060316.1:92939767-92954767 GCA_030674155.1 Stramonita haemastoma | reverse complement strand
TGTATGTATGTATGTATGTATGTATGTATGTATGTATGTATGTATGTATGCCTGTATGTATGCCTGTATGTATGTATGTATGCATGTATGTATGCATGTATGCATGCATGTATGTATGTATGTATGTATGTATGTATGTATGTATGTATGTATGTATGTATGTATGTATGTATGTATGTATGTATGTATGTATGTATGTATGTATGTATGCATGCATGCATGCATGCATGCATGCATGGGTGTGTGGATGCGTGCATGTGTGCGTGAGTGTGTCTATGTGTGCATGCATGCTTGCACATATTTATGTGTGTATGTGTGTGAGTGTGTGTATATGTGTGTATGTTTGTACATGTATGTGTGTGCATGTATATGTGTATGTGTGTGCAGGTGTATGCGCGCAAGCGTGCGGGAGCACATCGACGTTTCTTTCAGCTTTACATACATGCAAGTGTATAGATATACACGAATCTGTTTGCTGGAATTTTGTTTTACTTTGTAAAGAATTTTCTATAAATATCAAACAAAAGATGATGGATGCAACTAAGCTCTCATAAAAGGCCCCAGAAAAGAGCAGGACACTGATGGGAGCATTATAACTGTAAACATTAATCCACTTCCACGTATGTCATAGAAGAAGCCATGATGGACATGGACAAGTTTTCATCAGACGTAAACCAGAGTCTACAAGACACCAAAGAGGACACAACTTGGTCATCACCTTACAGCGTGGACCAGACAACAAACGACATCGCTCACAAATGCCTTATCATTGAGAACGACACCAGGATCCCATGGAATCATCCGGAAAACATACTCAGTTGGCAAAGCGAGGAACTCGCTTACAAAATACTGTGTGGGATTTTCATGCCCCTGTTCTTCCTCCTGGGAGTTCCAGCCAACATCCTCAACATGGTGGTGTTTTACAGGCAGGGTCTGAAAGAAAGGATCAATGCCTGCCTCTTCATTCTGGCCCTGGTGGATCTTCTCTACCTCGTGCCTGTCTTCCTCTACCAATCCGAGCTGTTGAACAGTTGGTTCACGAATACAGTGCGTAATGGTGTCATCTATCAGTACATGATGAATAACAATCTGCTTGGCTTTTATGGCTTTCGGTTCGGTTCAATGCTACTCTCTGCCGTTATTTCCACAGAAAGATGCGTGTGTGTGATGTTTCCTCTTACAGCCCAGCGTTGCCTTCCTACCAAAATATTCGCTGTTGTCGTTGTGTTCTTCGTCTGCTTGCAGACAGTTATGCGATTTACTTTTGTGCCTGAAATCCAGTCCGCTTGCTTTTATGAGGTCAGGACTCAGAGAACATCCTGGCAATATGTAGTTATTGGTCAAGCTCTCTCTAAAAGTCACGTCCTTATTGCCGTTGTAGAATGCGTGTTCATCGGGTTCTGTTTTGCCATAGCTTGTCCAGCTCTTGTTCTTATCACGACAGTTATCACTGCCATCAAACTCAGGCAAATCGTTCGCTGGCGCAGTCACACGTCTTCTGCTATGTCCAATCCTAAAGAAATTGCTTTGACCAAAATGTTGCTGTGTCTGTCCACAGAGTTTCTAGTACTCAATACTCCGGACACCCTTCTCCAACTTCGGCGTTTTTTCCCGTCATTTCTGAATCCTTCTTACCACATCAACTTGTACCGTGTGCTGACCAACTGTCGTGAGCTGAGTTTTTTACCTCAACTCTACGGTGAATTTTGTTGTCTACTATAAAACCGGCACTAAGTTCAGAGAGACTCTGCATGCTTTGCTGGGCATGAAGAAAGTTGATAGAAGACTGACCACAGCAAAGAGACAACATCAGCAGTTCCAGAGTAGTGGACTTAGTCTACTCATGATACAGGGCGTGTGTTAAAGCCTCTCTGTTTTTGTAAGTTTTACAGTTTTATGCACCCTTCTCCCTTTCTCTCCCTGGTATATAATTCGTGTATTGTTCTCTTATTTTCTTTCTCCCTGTCTCTCTCTGTCTGGTACTCTGACTCTGTCTGTCTGTCTCTATGACTGGTTTTTAGAGCAAACCATTCCTACCACACTGCCGTTGTAAAATTGACAAATAGTTGGTTACTTACTATAAATAAAAAAGGATTCACAAGTATACTCTTTATTGATTTTACAAAAGTTTTCAATGTTATTGACCACAGGCTTCTATGGAAGCTTGCAATCTATAAGCTATCTTTTAGTACTTTCACACTTATTTCATCATTTCTACCTGACAGACAGAAAAAATAATCTGAACTCCAACTTGAACTTGCAATCAAATAAAAGCTATTTCTGGCATTTGTTGATTTTTGAAAAGCATTCAATTCTGTAACTTGCAACATGTTATGGATTATTTTGCGTAAAAATAGAATAAACGATAAACTATAGATGGCACCAAAGCATTCATTAATCAGATCTTAGCATATGTACGCGCAAGATATGATTATTCTAAATATATCAAATGTCCAAAAGGAGTAAAGCAGAGTTGCATTTTAAGCCCACTATTGCTTTCTTTATTTTTTTCATAAATGAAATAGCCGCTGAACTAACAAAAAAGGAAAGTACGAAATTCTATCCATGGATCCATTGAGGTATTTTTACTACTGTTTGCTGACAATATAATTCTCTTGTTTGATATGGTACTAGATTTACAAAATCAACTAAATATATTAAAGGAAGAGGCAGATAGCCTAAATTTAACAGTCAACATGGATAAAACAAACATTATAGTTTTATGGAAATGCTAACGTGAAAAGAGCGATTTCTTATAAATACCTAGGGCTGATACTTTTAACTAAGCTAAGCCTTAATTCTGCATGGCATGAATTGTTCAGGAAGGGGAAAAAAGGCGCGATAAAAATCTTTAAAAAGTTACGAAAGCTAAACTCAGTACATGTTCTTTATTTTGGAAATTGTGTGATGTTAAAATAAACCTATGCTTACTCACACGTCCAAAATATGCGGATTTACTGTTCTTTCACAAATAGAAAAAGCACATACATTTGCTATCAAACGCTTTTTTAAAGTGTTCCATTCCATTTGTCAAATATTGTACTATATGACGAAACAGTGGGATATCATCTATACATCGTAAGGTCTGTCAAATGTTTTAAGTATTAGTTAAAACTACCAAAACTTTCAGTGAGTTTAAAAACACTCATTTGTTCATTTAAAGAAAATTGGCACTCAGATATGTAAAGTAAAGATGAATACTGCTGGCCTTTCTGTTGTTTAAATGCTGAAACGTGTCTTCAAATAGTCATTGACAAAGGGCACTGACTACATTGTGCAAGATGTCAAGAACACTTGGTTTTAACACAAACAAAAGAAAAATTCAAGCTAAGACATCCATACAGTTCCAATGCCCTGTGTGGTCATATTCTTGATGATGAAGTGCATTTTATGTTTCCATGTCAAGCATATGTGTCCATAGTTGAAAAATGTAGCTTTTTATGAAATTAGAAGCTTTCCGAAGGTAAGATATATATTTTTCTGTCTTACCGTCTTCAGAAGTATAAGATAGATGAGTAAACAGTAATTCATCAAATTAGTTTATCCACACCCATTTCTTAAAATGACACTGGCTCTTTTGTTTTTGGTCAGTGTTTATAAACGTCTAGTCTTACTTAATGACTAAATTGAAAGAGTATTCATTTATCTATTCATTTTTAAATTTTTATTTTAGGATAGTGGAATAAGCACTCATGAGCTTTTAAAAAAATCCAGTCCCCGTGTGTATGCAGTTTTGTAAATTTTATCATCCATTCCCACCAGCACACATTGGCCTACTCTTCCGAAAAACGGAACAGGTTTTAACGAGTGCGCAAGATGTTCTAAAAAAGGTAGAAAAGAAGGGATGCTCTGTTACCACCCTCACAACTTGTACATGATTTCTCATTCTTACCTTCTCCATTGTAGACTGAGCAAGGTTCTGGCTAATGCATGCACAATGTCTCTTCTGTATCTTCTGCCCTTTTTCTGCCCTTGAATCTGGGCTTGAATTTTCATAGCCCATGATGTCGGGCAGAAAAAGAAGAAGCTAGTACCTTTCTATCTGTGTTTTAACTCCTTGGACTTTGTCTTTTTTCCCCCTCTGCTTTTGTGTTTCTTCATCCTTTGAAGGCTGGAAATGATGCCCAGCGAAGCAGGTAATGCGCATTACCTTTGTGTATACACATGCATACTGGATATCTTATGATGAATCAAGATGACAGTAAACGTGTATACATACGCTTTAATGTATCACCAGCGGACAGACCCATGTGAAAGAGAATTGTATGTGTTCAGTGAGTGTCAGACCAAGCATGTCATAATTATAATGCGATGAGGTTTCATTAGGTCTGTAAATTAAAATGAAAACAAGATGCACATACATAACTATCAACAGGAGTGTAATGTTGTGACGAATTATGATAAACTAAACCACCAAGCTACGACTGTCAGTATGAATACAGACTTAAAAAGATGCAATCACATTCATCATTCCTCCTCCCTTTACTGTCCTTAAAATGTTCACGGACAAAATGACATGCATAACAATAAAGTCCAACACAAAACAGACCACCTCCCACCCCCCAGCATCTGTTATTTACTACATGGAGGTCGTGAATAAAGACAAAGGTAAGGTGTCCAATAACCTATTGGTTGTAGGGGAGGGAGGCGTCAGAGACCTTAGCTTCTCTAGGGGCCAGCATATTGAGGGTGGCACCTATCTCCTCTCCCTCCCTGCTTTACCTATCCTGACCCTAAAGGGGCAGGTACCCATTTACAGCTAGGTGAAATGGTGGACTGTACTGAAGCCAAGGTGTGCAAATGGTCACCCATCCAATTGGAAACTACGCTTGATGTGGCCTAACTGGATGTGGCTGGATTGGCGAGTGCTCTGACCACTGAGCTATCCCGTCCCCAACGAAGGTCGTAATTACACATGTCATTCAGAGATTTTGATCATGCTCCATATAACATGCTAATATTTTGTTAGTGTGTATCATTGCATGAAGTATAACTTTAATGAAAAGAATGAGGGAATTTTGTCTACAAAAGACTTTGATGCCAGGATCTGAATGTAAAGGGGCAATGATTAATTGTTGTAAACTCTTGTTGCTGAGCTGATAGGGTGGTGATATTTGTGTTCGTAAATTGGAAGTTGCCCAAAACATTGTTTTTAAGGAAGAAGGATTAGTAAAAAGCACGCTGGCCACATGACACACACATACACACATACACACATACACGCAAGCACACACGCAAACAAACACACACACACATACACACGCGCACACACTAGCACACACGAACACACATACACACATACGCAAACACACGCACACATACATACACACACACACACCAACACAACACACACACACAAACACACACACACACACACGCTTGCGCACACACAAACACACGCATACACAAACGCACACACGCACGTACGCAAGCAAACACACACACAGATGCACGCACGCATGCATACACGCACTCATGCACGCACACACACATACACACAGACACGCGCGCGTGCGCGCCAGGAATACACACCCTCCTGACAACCTCATATACACACTCTTATGTGTACGATTGCATAATGCATGTGTTCACAGGCATGGGCAGGCGTATGCATTTGTGTGTGTGTGTGGTGTGTGTGTGTGTGTGTGTGTGTGTGTGTGTGTGTGTGTGTGTGTGTGTGTGAGTGTGTGTGTGTGTGTGTGAGTGTGTGTGTGTGTGTGTGTGTGTTATCTGAGTGTGTCTGTGTGTGTCTGCATGTGTCTGTGTGTTTGTCTGTATCTTTTGTGTGTGTGTCTGTGTGTGTGTTGAGTGTGTGTGTTTGTGTGTCTGTGTCTGTGTACTTAGTTGTACATAGTTTATTGTTACACACATTGGACGGAATAGCTCAGTGGTCAGAGCACTCGCTCTCCCCAAGCTAAGGTTATGCAGCATCGAGCATGGTTACCAAGTGGATGGGTGACCGTTTGCGCACATTGGTTTTAGTATAATCCCCCAGTTCAGCCAGCTGTACATGGGTACCTGCCCTCTTTAGGGTCAGGGAGGTAAATCTGCAAAGGAGAGGAGATGGGCGCCGCCCTCAATATGCTGACCCCTTGAGAAACTGACGTCTCTTGACGCCTCGCTCCGCTACGACCACATAGGTTATTGAACACCTTTACCTTTTACATGGCAGTAAAATGGTCGTTGACAAAGAACATGTGGTATCATTTTCAGAGAATTTATATAATGATTGTTTCTTTGTGTTGATTACCTTAAAAATATAGCACACAAGTGCTTATACCCCTATCCTGAAAATAAAATAATAATTAATAGCGTGCGCGCGCAGGCGCTCGCACACACCCCCCCCCAACACAACACACACACACACACACACACACACACACACACACACACACACACACACACACACACACACACACACACACGCACACACACACACACACACACACACACACACACACACACACACACACACACACGCATACACATACTCTTACAGGTACACACATTCATACGTGCATTCCCTCTTTATTTTTCTTTTTTCAGTCTGTCCGTCCGTCTGTCTGTCTGTCTGTCTGTCCCTCTTCATCTCTCTAGCTGGCTGGCTGGCTGGTGTCTTGATTTGCTCATGGTTTAATTGTCTGATTGAATATCAGATTGATTGATTGATTGATTGATTTATCAATCGTTTGCTTGCGTGGCTGCTCGCTTGATTGATTGGACATTTCATGACTAACAATTAGTTAATTGGATGGTGGTAGTTTAAGTTTCTCTTTTTTTCTTTGGGGGGGATTGCTTAGTCGTCTGGTTGAATTGCCGAGTGGCTATCTAGCTGGCTATCAAGCTCACTGGTTTATTGGCTAGTAGGTTTGTTGGCTGGCTAGATATCTGGCTATCTGATTTTGTTTCCCTAACTGGCTTGTCACATGGTTGGCTAATTGTTTAATATGTAGGTTGGTCGGTTGGTTAGACAGTAAGTAGCTATGTTTGAAATCAGTTGTAAGAAAATGAGCAATTAATTGAAATTCAGTACAAAATTTTTAACAAAAGCGAATACAATCCCATGTTATTATGTTTGAAGTACAAGGCTTAAGAGATTTGCTGTAGGGAGCAGGAAGAAAGCCAAGTGAATATAGTAACAGAGAGGACATATTATAATTTTCTTGCTGCAGGATACTTTGCAGGTTGCGCAGGGATATTTCGGTGGTCAGAGCACGCGCTTTTCCCATGTAAAGGCGAAGCAGCATAGAGTGCGGTTTCCATGTGGATGGGTGATTGTTTGCGCAGTACAGTCCACCACTTCGCCCATCTTTTGAGTGAATGCCTGCCCTCTTCAGGGTCAGGGAAGGTAAGGCAGAGAAGTAGCAGAGATGGCCGCCACCTTCAATATGCTGGCTCCTGGAGAAGGTGAAGGTCTCTGACACCTCACTTTCCGAAGACTGCATAGGTTACGGGAACACGTTTACCTATATCTTTGTTACTTTACACACACACACACACACACACACACACACACACACACACACACACACACACACACACACACACACCACACACACACACACACACGAATCGTTTGTGTGTACGTGTACACGTATCCCCCCTCCGCCACACACACACACACACACACACACACACACACACACACACACACACACACACTATCCCATTATCATGCAGTCTTTTGCTCTTTCATCTTGCTAGTTTTGTTCAGGTGGCTTGGTGCACGCCATAGCTGTAAATGGACAGGAATTGGGGTGTCTTCCATTTGGTTTGGCGAACACAGCTTCTTCTGAACAGCTGTGAGAAAGATTTGGGCCGGGAAAGGATGTGATCAAACCTCTCCCTCCCTCCAGTTTGATAAGTTATTTTCATGTTAAATTTCTGGTAACAAAACAGTTTTACATACATATCAATATAAGTATGCTGCTAAGAAAATATTTATCATGCAGCTGAAATACTCGTACATGCATATATATATATATATATATATATATATATATATATATATATATATATATATATATATATATATATATATATATATATATATATATATATATATACACACATATATACATATATATCATATACATACATACATACATACATACATACATACATACATACATACATACATACATACATACATACATACATACATACATACATACATACATACATACATTCATTAATTATGACTCACCCGTCTAGAAATTCAGAAGTCCCACCTTCAAATCCCATCTGGATCCAGATTTTCTCTCTCACTCACTAAGACTAGAAATGGTGGTCAAGGTGCTAGTCTTGTTGCGTGAGACAACAAATCTAGGGCCTTCATATGGTGCATATTTAGTCACGTAAAAGAACGCAGGGGAACAAGTAACGATGCGCGCGAGTGTCGCATAAAAAATGTGTGATCAAAACAACTGTTATATGTAGGTAGGCGAGAGATCGAAAAAAAAGAAGTGTTAATGGCTCTGTGTTATGGCCATCCGTATATATATTAGAGCAGTTTGAATATTTAAGATAAATATCTGCCGGGTATACTTTGCTACCATACAATACAATACAATACAAAATATCACAATCCTGTGGGATATAACATACTTCAAAACAACACAACACAACACAAGGCAAGGCAAGGCAAGGCAAGGCAAGGCAAGGCAAGGCATCACACCATAATAGAGTGCAAACGCAACACCCCACCCTGTCCCACAACACTATAAAATGCAATACAATGCAATACAAATACAAGAAAATGCAATAAAATGCAATACTATACAAAGCAATGCAATGCAATGGAATGCCATACACTACAATGCAAAACAGCACCGTACAATAAAATACAATGCAAAACAATACCGTACAATAAAATACAATGCAAAACAATACCGTACAATAAAATACAATGCAAAACAATACCGTACAATAAAATAAAATACAATACAGTACAAGGCAATACAATGTAACATAGTGTGATGGGGTGTGTAAGTAGATTATCTCCCATGTGATCAGGGCGCGACAATGGCAGCGTCGTGTTTCTATTGAGACACACCTGTGAATTGTTGATGCTCTGTTTCCTTGGGTAGTGGTCAAAAACCCTCCATTGCACACACTTTGTTTTCATAGTGAAATGTGTTTATGCAATCTCTATTTAGAGGTCACATTTTAAACTGACTAGCTGTGCCCTATACCTGAAGTTTGTGGAAAGACCCAAGTAGAAATACTATTTTGTTGGTAGGGGTTACTAATTTTTCATCATCAAATATGCTAGCCAGGTAGCGTACCTCGGACGAAGTACAAGTTGGCTGGTGGTGGATGTGATAGGGTGGTAAGTAGATTATCTGCCATATGATCAGGGCGCGACAATGGCAGTGTTGTGTTTCTAATAAGAGCCACACCTGTGAATTGTTGAGGGTTTGTTTCTTCGCGTAGTGGTCAAAAACCTTCGACGCATACACGTCGCCTTCACAGTGAAATGTATATATGCAATCTCTTTTTAGAGGTCAGAGATGGGGCATGAAATATGTACACTCTGCTACAATAGCACAATATGATACAAAGCAAAACAACACTGTACAGCACAATACAGTTAATACACAACAACACAATTCCATGCGATACAATCCAATCCAAAACATCATGATCCGTATATCACATTGTACTTACAGTACAACATAAAGGTAAAAAGGTAAATGTGTCCAATAACCAATGTGGTCATTCGGGAGCGAGGCATCAGAGACCTCAGCTTCACTTGGGGCCAGCGTAATGAGGGCGGCGCTTTACCTTCCCTGACTCTAAAGAAGGCAGGTACCCGTTTACAGCTAGGTGAAATGGGGGACTGTATCGAAGCCAAGGCGCGAAAACGGTCAGTCATCCAACTGGTACCCACGCCCGGTGTTGCTGACCTTTGACTTAGGGAAAGTGAATGTTCTGACTACTGAGCTATCCCGTCCCACGTATACTACAATATAACCCAGTGCAAATTTGCTCCTACACAGCTGGTGACAATCGTCACAACAGCACTAGAAATGTCATGTCAGCTGCCTCGTGCATGTGACACAGACGCCAGTGCACAGGACTTGTGCTGTACAACACGCCCAGCCTGCGCAAATGCAATAAACATTTTCTTTTTTTCTTTTAAAGCGTACTATCCACACCTAGTAAACCTCTGCATGCTATTTTCAAGCTTTAAAAAAATTGTTCTATATTATAGGTATGGTAAAAAGGTAAAGTTGTCCCATAACCTACGTGGTCGTAGGGGAGCGAGGCATCAGAAACCTCAGCTTCTCTAGGGCCAGCATATTGAGGGCGGCGCCCATCTCCTCTCCCTCGCTGCTTTACCTTTCCTTACCGTAACGAGGCAGGTACCCATTTACAGCTGGGTGAACTGGGAGACTGTACTGAAGCCAAGGCCCACAAATGGTCACCTACCCAATTGGTAACCACGCTCGATGCTGCTTAAACTTGGCTGGGGGAAAGTGAGTGCTCTGACGACTATTGAGCTGTTCCGTCCCCGTTTTACAATATAAGTGCAGAATGTTCAACTCTGTTACTGAATCACGACTGACCGTGAAACAGTGCAGGGTTACTAAAATGCAGAGGGGCAAATTCTTTTATGAGGATGAAGGGGACCTGAACGAGATTGGAACCCCGGTGAACAGATCACGAGCACATCGCTGTAACCACCAGGCTATCCTGTCCCAGACACACAGCCAGGCAGACAGACAGAAAGAGACAGACATAGACAAATAGATACGGACAAAAATAGAGGACGAAAATCGAGAGAGAGAGAGAGAGAGAGAGAGAGAGAGAGAGAGAGAGAGAGAGAGAGAGAGAGAGAGAGAGAGAGAGAGAGAGAAGACAGACAGACAGACAGACAGACAGACAGACAGACAGACAGACAGACAGACAGACAGACAGACAGACAGAGACAGAGACAGACAGACAGACAGACAGACAGACAGAGACAGAGAGACAGAGAGAACAACAACAACAAAACAGAAAGCAAGGAACGCTTCTGCTAACGGCTACTACTAATGACACTGGCCTCTCTGGCCGATTGATGTACACCGGTAATATCCGGACAGCCTTGCCTCTCGGAACAACTCTTAGCTCTCATTTGTCTGAAATGCATCTCAGGAGAATCAATCCACTCTCTCTCTCTCTCTCTCCTCTCTCTCTCATCCTCTCCTCTCTCTTCCTCTCTCTCTCCTCCTCCTCTCTCTCCTCCCTCTCACCTCTCTCTCTCCCTCTCCTCTCTCCTCTCTCTCTCTCTCTCTCTCTGTGTGTCTGTGTATCTCTCTGTCTCTCTGTTTCTGTCTCTGTCTCTCTCTGTCACTCCTAGTCTCTCTGTCCGCATCTGTCTCTCTCTCAAGTCAAATAAAATCAAGTAAAGTGTGTGTATGTGAGTGTGTGTGCATGCGTGTGTGCGTGTGTGTGTGTGCTATGTGTGTGTGCATCTGTGCTTCTATGTGTGTGTGTGTGTGTGTGTGTGCATGTATACGTATGTGTGTGTGCGTGTGCATGTATGTGTATGTGTATGTGTATGTGTGTGCGTGTGTGTGTGTGCGTGCGCGCGCGCGCGCGTGTGTGTGTGCGTGCGTGTGTGTGTGTGTGTGTGTGCAAACGTATGTGGCGTGCGTCAACATGAGTGCCAATACCTATACGTTTCGTAAGATGTAACGTAGGTTTATTTTTGTGTCTGCCTGATCATTTTTATTCGTACTGTGTAAGAGATTCTCTCCCTAATGTAAGATCTATTTTATTTACAGTGTGTACAACGCCAGCAATTCGTTCACCTGAAGTAAAACATCCGTCATAAATGTCATTGTTGTTTATTGTTAACATCACATGCAAACATTATCGTAGTATGCAACGTAGTAAAAGTAATAGAGCATCAACAGCAGAGCACAGAGGTAGGATAACAGTAATGATATTGTAGCAGCAACAGTTGTAGCAGCAGCAGAAGTAATAGTAGTGATGGTAGAAACAGTAATAGCAGTGGAAGTAACAAGAGTAACAACAGCAGCAGCATGCTGTTGCTGCAAAGCAGCATCAGCAGAAGCAGAAGAAGTTGAAGAAATAGTGGTGGTGAACTGAAGTTGTAGCGAACGGCAACAACAACAGGGAAAGCAGCAACGTAACATCAGCTGCAGAATACAACAATAACGCAGCAGCAGCAGCAGAAGTAGCAAGAATAAACAGCAACAGCAGCAGCAGAATAGCAACAATAACAGCAACAGCAGCAGCAGCGCAGAAGTAGCAACGACAGAAACAGTAGCAGCAGATTAGCAGCAAACCACAACAGCAGCATTACCAAAACACCACCAAATGCAGCAACAGCAACAACAAGAACAGAAGGAGAAAACAACAACAATAGCAGCTGCACCATTACCATCCATTACCAAATGCAGCAGCAGCAGCAGCAGCAGAAGTAGCAGTAACAACAACAACAGCAGCAAGCAACACACCAAACACATAAACAACCACCCAGCCCTACCACCACACACACCACCACCCCCACACCACACCAACCAACCACCACACAAATACAGCAGCAGCAGAATAGACAAACAACAACACAACAGCAACAAAAAATTAACAGCAATCACCACCACCACCACCACACCACCTACACCCACCAGCACCACCAAACACACACCCAGCACCAGAGAAACAGCAGCAGCAGTAACACACAACAGCAGCACAAAACATTAACAGCAGCAGTACTACCCCACCACCCGCTACACCACCACCACCCCACCAACCACCACACCATCAGCACACCAAATAGCAGCAGCAGAAACAGCAACAACACAGCAGCAGCAGCAAAACATTACCAGCAGCAGCCCAATACAGCAGAAGCAGAAGTAGCAGCACAGCAACAGGCAACTACAGCAGCAGAAACAAACAGCACACAAACAACACAGCAGCAGAAACAACAACAGCAGCAGCAATAGCAAAATCAACAGCAACAAAACAGCAGCAGCAGCAACAAAAACACAGCAGCAGAAAGCAACAACAGAAGAAGCAGCAGCAACAAAGACAGCAGAAACAAGAACAGTAGCAGCAATAGTACTCTGTCATCACTCACGTGCCGTTGCAGGCAAAAGTATAGGTGAAGGATACAGTGAAGATCGATGACGACAATCAGCTGTCTGATCGATGCTCACACGCCTGTATCTCTCACCCTTACTCTGTAATGGCCTTGTTGATAGTGTTACATTTAGCGTGCACGTGAGCGCGCACATACACACGTCCCACACACCTGCGCGCGCACACAACACAGTCACACACACACACACACACAACACGCACACACACACTCACACATACACACACACTCACACACACAACACACAAACACTCCACGCATCACACACACATCGCACACACATTGCACGCACACACGCATGCATGCACGCACGGGCGATGTACACACAAATACACACACGCACACACACATGCACGCACGTATGCATGTAGGTACTCATGGACACACACATGCATGCACGACACAACTATAACACATGTACACACACAAACACACACACAACACACACACACACACACACACACACACACACACACACACACACACACACACACACACACACACACACACACACAACACACACACACACACATACACAAACACGCAACACGCAACACGCACATACGCACACTCACACACACACCCTGCTATATGTTTTCCTCCTTAATCTTCTCTTTTTCTCTACGCAAACATCACTCTCCTTTGCTCTCTCTCCTCTCTCTCTCTCTCTCTCTCTCTCTCTCTCTCTCTCTCTCCCACTCTCCTCCCCACTCTCTCCCATTCCTTACGATTCCGCCTGCTGTTTGTTTTGGCCTGCTTTAAGTCTTTCTTTGATTGCTGGGCTTAACGCAAACAATCGACACACGACAATTTGCAATGAATCAACAAATTAAAGGGAAATCCTCTGACATTCATTTTACCTCTAAAAAAAACCCTGTTTGGATTGATCATACCTGTCTGACAATTATGTTATCACACAGATTCTGTCAGGGTATTTGTCAAACTTTTATTTTTTATTCCGTCAGGAAGTCAAAGGGGGTTTTAGTGGGAAAGCGAATAAAATGTTAAATTAATGTGTTATTTTGTTAAGATTGGTTGTGAAAAATAGATTATCGATAACAAGCAAAAAAAAAACACCAACTCAACTTTAGCGCTGGCTGTCCTTGTTCAAAGCGGTTAAAGCGCTGGATTTCTGACAGGAAAGTCGTAGGTTTGAATCTAACAAGAGGCTTTTATTTGTTCTCGTTTTGCAGGATTCTGTTTAGCTTCTGTTCAGAATGAGTTTGCTACAGGTTTGATAGAAAGACTGTGATCAAAATGTCAAAACATTCTTCTCTTCATGAATGTAATTTTACAATATTAAAAGACAAAACCAGTTGATCAGCACAGCAGTGTCTATATCTCTGGGACATTGTTACCATCAGGATATAATGTACATATATACATAATATAATAATATATATATATTAGGCATTCGTCAGTCTCGGAGACTATGGAGTTGCGCTCTAGGCTCGAGAGCGCAAAGCCTGGGTAAGTAAATATATAGGTCAAGCTGTTACCCATGCAGTAGACGCTCCCACGCCCCCTCCTCTCCACGTCGCTGGAATAGTCCATTGGAAAGGCAATCGCCGATACGAATGGTTCCAATGCCGTCGCAGGAGCCGTCAGAATGTTGCCATATTTTAGGCCTACAGCCTCGAACCGCTCTGGGGACTCCAACTCCCCGATTTTTCCTCAGGGATGGTGTCTAAACACGACACCTGTGTAGATACTGGTTTTTTATATGTTGTTGTCATCCCCCCCCCCCATCAGCACACAGCGACCTCATAATACATTATATTAATATGATAAGAAGTGTAAAGGATAGCACTATCAAACCCATCTCAGAGAAGTCTGCTGTGACATAAAGTGGTATAACATAACATATAATATAAACATATAAC
>CM060316.1:92932267-92934767 GCA_030674155.1 Stramonita haemastoma | reverse complement strand
AGCTGCAACATGTCTGGCTTTTCATCAGCTGCAACCTTCTGGCTTTACATCAGCTGCAACATGTCTGGCTTTTCATCAGCTGCAATCCTTCTGGCTTGATATCAGCTACAACCTTCTGGCTTGATATCAGCTGCAACCTTCTGGCTTGATATCAGCTGCAACCTTCTGGCTTTAGATCAGCTGAAACCTTCTGGCTTTAGATCAGCTGCAACCTTCTGGCTTGATATCAGCTGCAACCCTTTTAGCTTGATATCAGCTGCAATCTTCTGGCTATAGATCAGCTGCAATCTTCTGGCTATAGATCAGCTGCAATCTTCTGGCTATAGATCAGCTGCAACCTTCTGGCTTCAGCTGCAATCTTCTGGCTTCAGCTGCAACATCTCTTGCTATAACTGCAACATCTATGTCTTCAGCTTCACTAATGGTGGGAGTGTTGCCTGTGCAACAATTCCAACCCGCCCACCATTTAGGTAGCCGCATTATGACTTCGGGTGTAGTATGGTGTCTAAAAACCACACAAGCGCATGCGTTTTTTTATGTTTGTCATTCGATTCTACCGGCGCGAAATGGCTTACCCTTCGGAAAGACGGAACGGATTTTTAACGTATGCACAAGATGCTCTGCGTGCATTTACACAAAGGCCTGGGTTAATAGTTTCATCTAAAGGACTCTGACGATCAGTTCGAATTTTTCGCCGATCTAGGAAGAAAGGGAAAGGCTAGGAATTGAACCCAGAACCTCACGGTTTACTTGTTAGGCAGGTGAACGTTTTAACCTTCCTGCCACCTTCTTTCTTAGTAGGTGATGGGAATGGCTTCACACACACCTAGCTAGTGAGCAAATCTATGACATGAAGAGAGATGGGTTCCTCATAGTTAAGCTGGCTTTAATTTAAGATACACGGCCTGAAAACTTCAGTATGGGTATCCCAGTGACTCATCGAGGATTCAGCTAGGAAAGAAGCCAAGTCAAATAAGTTAAAGTCATCAAAACAACGACATTCTTTCCTAGCTGTGGAGAATTGGTTCTCACTTGTGTTGAATGTAGACGAGCTAAAAAATAAAAAGGTTATCATCGTTTGCTTTTGGTTCAGTAACTAACCCTTAAAGGTAAAGAGGACGAGATGCCTTGGTGGTCAGAGCACTCGCTTTTCCCAAGCCAATGTTAAGCAGCATCAAGCGTGGTTGCCAAATGGGTGGGTAACCGTTTGCGTGCCTTGGTTTCAGTACAGTCTCCCAGTTCACCCACCTGTAAATGGGTACCTACCCTCTTTAGAGACAGGGAAGGTAAAGCAGCGAGGGAGAGGAGATGGTCGCCGCCCTCAATATGCTGGCCCCTAGAGAAGCTGAGGTCTCTGACGCCTCGCTCTCCTCCGACCACACAGGTTATGAGACACCTTTACCTTTGACTTAACTAACCCTTGCAGCTTTATTTTCGCTCCTCCGCTAGAGCTCCGAAGTTCATCAGCGGTGTGGCTTTGCGTATGCAACAATTTTTGGCCACCATGAGTGTAGCCGTATTCCAACATCGGAGATGCTTGATGCGTATGTTCGTATTTCCGTAACCCACCAAACGCTGACATGAATTACGGAATCTTTAACGTATATGTTTGATCTTCTGCATGTGTAAATACACGAAGGAAACTAAGGCCCTGGCAGGTCTGTTCTGAAAGGAGATTTGGAAGATCGGAAAAATCCCCATCCTGAATTCACCAGACGACGCCGGGATTCGAACCCACGACCTCACGGACACATGAGTTGAAATCGAACGGCCCTAACCACTCGGCTATAGCATCCGTTTACAAGAATGTTTATTAAACCACAACAAAGATACAGCCAAAATCCAAGTTGGAGAACATTATACAAACTAGGAGATTCTGAAAAAAAAAAGAATAAGGCTGGGTCTCCTGCATCATTTCTCTCTTTTTTTTAAAGGATGGTAATGTTGTCTTGATTAAGTGATGAACTGACTGACTGTTTGACTGATCAACTGGTCGACTAGCTAACTGTTTTTAAATGTATGCACGAATTAAAACAGATGATTATATAACATGATGAATGAATAGATAAATAGAGTGAGAAAGTGTGAGCAAATGAGAGAGATGATGGCAAGGCAAGGCAAGGCAAATTCTTTTATTCGAGGATAATAGATAAGCACTCGTGTGCTTTTTTACATCCAGTCCCCGCCCTTTTCAGGGATAACATCAAGATAAAAAGACAACCTCAATTAAACAACAACAATTATAATGATCCAAATACTAAGAGCAAGAAACCATACCAAGTATCAAACAACAGGTAAGAAATAAGACAGAGATACAATAATAAATTAATGATGTAAAAAAACACTCATTCAGAAACGGAAATAAGAAGTAAGAATCAATGATGATTTTGATTTGAATAATAAAAAAGCGCAATAATTAAAGAGTAAACATGAGAATATGATAGATTAAATGACTTTTAAAACATCGATCCACCAGCATCTATCATCAACATAAGTTGTA
>CM060316.1:92907267-92927267 GCA_030674155.1 Stramonita haemastoma | reverse complement strand
CACTACAACAAACAGTAGCAATCATACTAATAAAGATGTACTTTATGTAACAAAACAACTCTAAACCGATGAGCAAACTTCTGCTGTCATTGGTACTCTTTGTTCTCTCTGTCTCTGTCTTCCTGTCTATGTGTCTTTCCCCACCCTCTCTCTCTCTCACCTCTCACTCTGTCTGTCTGTCTGTCTGTCTGTCTGTCTGTCTGTCTGTCTGTCTGTCTGTCTGTCTATGTGTCTTCCCCCACCCTCTCTCTCACCTCTCTCTCTGTGTCTCTGTCTTCCTGTCTATCTGTCCTCCCCCACCCTCTCTCTCTCTCACCTCACTCTCTCTCTCTCTCTCTCTCTCTCTCTCTCTCTCTCTCTCTCTCTCTCTCTCTCTCTCTCTCTCTCTCACCTCTCTCTCTCTCTCTCTCTGTCTTCCTGTCTATCTGTCTTCCCCCACTCTCTATCCTCTCTCTCTCTCTCTCTCTCTCTCTCTCTCTCCTCTCTCTCTCTCTCTCTCTCTCTCTCTCTCTCCTCTCTCTCTCTCTCTCTCTCCTCTCTCTCTCTCTCTCTCTGTATCTGTCTTCCTGTCTATCTGACTCCCCCCCCCTCTCTCTCTGTCTCCCTGTCTATCGTCTTCCTGTCTATCTGTCTTCCCCCCACTCTCTCTCTCTCTCTCTCTCACCTCTCACTCTCTCTCTCTATTCTCTCTCTCTCTCTCTCTCTCTCTCCTCTCTCTCTCTCTCTCTCTCTCTCTCTCTCAATCTCTCTCTCTCTCTCCTCCTTCCTCCTCTCTCTCTCTCATCTCTCATCTCTCGCTGTCCTCTTAACAAGATCTCAGTGTACATTTGCCACAACGCTATAGAACAGAACGCACTTTCTCTTGTATTGTAATGTCCTAAGTGACCTACGGGTAAAATTTATCCCAGAAAATATCGTATATATCCATCGCTAACTGCATTCCAAATGATAATGCAAGATGATACTGTGTCCATGATCTGGCAGATTATTTATCATTCAACAAACGCCGATAATGTCATCATGAAATCTTGTGCTATGTTCTTCGAGTAATTGATGCTGATTTCAAATATGCTTTTTATTAATAAATGCCTATTGAAAGTATCCAATCATACATGATTACTTATGGATTTGTAACGGGTTGAATAGCCTATACAATTAAATTCTTGAGTTCTTGAGTTCTTGAGTTCTCTCTCTCTCTCTCTCTCTTCTCTCTCTCTCCTCTCTCTCTCTCTCTCTCTCTCTCTCTCTCTCTCTCTCTCTCTCTCTCTCTCTCTCTCTCTCTCTCTCTCTCTCTCTCTCTCTCTCTCTCTCACACACACACACACACGCACAATCACATACATATTGAGCATAAGTTAAAACCTGTTCCACCTATCAAAAGAGTAGGCCAGTGGGCGTGGATGGCAGAATTTATAAAACCACAAACACACAGGGACTGGATCTAGAAAAGCACTCGCACAAGAGTGCAAACTTCATTATCCTCGAAATAAAAGAATGAAGTAAACAAATAGATAAATTCTTATGTCTCTCTGTCTCTGTCATTCTCTGTCTCTGTCTCTGTCTCTGTCTCTGTCTCTCTCTCTGTCTGTCTGTCTGTCTGTCTGTCTGTCTGTCTGTCTGTCTCTCTCTCTCTCTCTCTCTCTCTCTCTCTCTCTCTCTCTCTCTCTCTCTCTCTCTCTCTTCTCTCTCTCTCTCTCTCTCTCTCTCTCTCTCTCTCTCTCTCTCTCACCACACACACACACACCATGCGCGCGCGCGCATTTACATTAACACTGGATTCACCCTAAATCTTTGAAAGCTTCAACATAAGTTGCAAAGTATGCTACCAGAGTACTTTTGGAAACATTTAACAGTTTGAGAGAGAGAGAGAGTAACAGAAAAGTGTGTCCCCAAAAGCCTAAAAATAATGGATTTTAACTCTCAGTATGGCAAATATATTTCAAGAATCAATTGTATATTTTGCTATGCGTTTTTTGGAATGATGTTGTGTCATTTGTTAAATATATATTCAGTAAATAAAAGTATGCATATTTCAGTATGTTTTGTGGACTGATGTAGTGTCAGTTAGTTACTATATTCCAGTAAAGTGTGCATATTTCAGTTTGTGTTTTATGGACTGATGTAGTTTTGTTTCTGTTGGTTACTGTATATCAGTAAATTGTGCATACTTCAGTATGTGCTTTGTGGACTGATGCGCTGCTCAGGACACAAAGCCATACCTATAGATGTGCATTTGTTTCATCCTGAAAGGGAGCTGTGTAACTTAGTGGTTAAAGCTTTGAATTTTACTATCTGAAGGGAGTGTTTCGGTGTTACTGCTAAGATATCTGGGATTTGAACATCTTTTTCAAGGATTGGAGTTAACATCGCGGCCAACTCTAGTCTACTGCAAATCATTTAAATTAGACTTCAAATCCCAGGCAGGTTCACCGCCCTAGTTTTTTTTCAGGAGGACAGGATGTCTCAGCGATCAGAGCACTCACTCTCTCCAAGATAAGTTGAAGCAGCGTTGAGCGTAGCTTGCCTCGTGGATGGGTGACTCTTCGTGCACCTTGGCTTCAGTACAGTCTCCCAGTTCACCCAACTGTAAATTATGGGTACGTGCTCTCTTTAGAGTCAGGGAAGGTAAAGCGTGGGGAGATAGAGAGAGGGGGAAGACAGATGGGCGCCACCCTCAATATGCTGACTCCCTACAAAAGCTGAGCTCTCTGATATCTCGCTCCACTGCGGCTGCATAGGTTATAGTAACACACCTACCTTTATGTTATATTAAATAAAGGCCAAATATGGAAGCATATGCATAACGTCTGGATCACAAGTTAACCTCCCCCACCCCCTTAGCCATCTTAGGTAGAAGAAAAGGACAACAATGGCTTGTGGTGTGGACACCTTGAACACCTGCAGTATGTCATCTGAGATCTGGGCACTGATGATCTCCACCAGGTTCATTTTTTCCCAGGACACAGGCTGACATGTCAGTGTCATGTCACACACAGTCACCCCTCTCCAGGAACTCAAGGAAAAAGGGATCTTCACCTTCTCCTTCACCTGTCCCGTAGTCTAGTAGACCGTTGGTGCGCTACTAAAGGCTTGGAAACCAGCTTCCTCTACTCCTCGCGGTTCTCAGCTTCCCGTAGTGTGTCGTTCCACTCGAGGCCAGTCTACTCTCTGGTGTTGCGTTCTCGTCATTTTCTCTGTTTGCCTCTTCGTCTTTCTCCCTGTGCTGTTTCCTGTAGGGCAGATTTGGGGGGGTCTAGATGTTTGTATGATCTACCCCAGACTAAAAAGATTAGTAAAGACAATGCCCTAAACTACACTTAACTAGTTATCTCTTACTTTTTTAAAAAAATCACAAAAATCTGGATTAACAGTGAGTCTCCTCCTTAAAAAAGATAATTATCAAGAGTCTTCTCTTTATGAAGAATAATTATTCAAGAGTCTTGTCCTTGAGAAGAATATCCAAGAGTCTTCTCCTTAGGAGTTTTCTCCTTAAGAAGAATATCCAAGAGTCTTCTCCTTAAGAAGAATATTTAAACATTGTGTAAAGCCTACATGAAACATAACCCTGATAATCACTCTAACCTTTCTACTAGCAATTTTATCGAGCATGTCACATGTGGTTGCTGACACCCTCAGTTATGGTCTACAACAGATGAAAGTCACGTGTCTTCGCTTCATGGGTGTGTACGTGCATGCGTACGTCCGTGCGTGCGTGCGTGCGCCCGCGTAAGTGCGTACGTGCGTGCGTGCGTGCGTGCGTGCGCGCGCCCGCGTAAGTGCGTACGTGCGTGCGTGCGTGCGTGCGTTCGTGTGTGTGTATGCGCGCGCCGCGCGTGTGTGTGTATGTGTGATGTGTAAGTCTGTGTGTGTGTATGTGTGTCTTTTGTTTCTCATGAAACTGCTCTCTTAAACACCTCTCGGTCCAAAGTGATTGAGTCCTGTTGTTCTGAAAACGGCTAATGAGAGATCGTTTCAGAAAATTCTTTGTTTAAAGAAAAAGTTGATTTGTATGAAAAATATAATTCGTTGTTTTAAACGTTGTTGTTCAGAGATGCAGATTGAGTTTTCAACAATCAGAAAGAAAAGTGTGACTGTTTAAACCGAGTTTGTGCGCACCAGCACTCTTTTTTAAAAAACAACTGTTTCATGGAAGACAAATTCGGGTGTAGGTGGGATAGGGTATACAGGTCCATTTTCTTAAGAGGAACACTCACTACTTCTGTTTCAAACCTCAGAACGAGATATACAGTGCCACCAGTATGAAACGGATGAGAATATAAACCGAGGTCCCTTGTGCGAACACACGCAGAACATCTTGGGCACACATCAAACCCGTTCCGCCTTTCGAAAGAGTAGGCCAGTGTGTACCGCTGGGAACGGAAGACGACATTGACAAAATTGCATACACACGGGGACTGTGTGAAAAAAAGAGCACATGAGTGTTTATTCCATTATCCTTGAAAAGGGAAAAAAAGTAAACCAGTTTATTCATTCGATCTTTTTTCGCTTCCGGTCGTACGTCCATAGATCAGACCTAACACACACATCTCTCCCCCCCCCCCCCCACCTCTGACAAAGTTGTGCTGCGATTCGTTTTTCCAAGAACACCACTCTCCATGGAAGATGTAGCATGACAATGATTAAGCGGTAAGTCTGCGCCAGGATGGGAAGACCCTAGAAAAGCTGTGGGAACTAGCTGAGGTACTGAGACAGGTATTGAGGACTATATCGGACTTCACCTTCAGGCCTGGAATGGCGAAACAATAGTTACGGTATCATCCATACTGTCCTGAAGATGATGTCTGTGTCAACATATTGCAGTAATAGGAGAAGCACAGGTTAAGGGGGATCGGTGGTCTGCCTAGTAAGAGAAAAGTCCAGGCTTGAAGTGTGTGGTGGTTCGTTCCCACCCTCCACTAGACCGTAAGTGGTGGTCTGGGTGCTAGTCTTTCGGATGAGGGGTTAAACCGAGGTACCGTGTGTTACACATCATTATTAAGCACACGTAAAAGAACCCACAGCAACAAGAGAGTTGTTCCTGGCTAAATTCGGTACAAAAAAACAGTTTCATAGGGGGAAAAAATACAATTGCAGACAGAAAAAAAAATGATAAGTGGAACTTCTCTTGTGGCAACGCTCTCTCCCTGGGAACAGCAACCCGAATTTCACGCAGAGAAATCTGCCGTGACTTAAAGTGGCATACAATACAAGCAAGCTGTGGCAGGGGGATGTTGCGGGAAAAAGAACGAATATTCCAATTTGGAAGGAACAAGCTGCTATTTCCTTACAGGTCGCATATTCGTTTTTTTGTCTCTGTCTTTCTTTACCCCACCACCGCGCCCACAAAGGAAAAAATTAATGTCAATCTTTGAAAGCACTTACTAAAAAATGTAGTCTACTTGCATTTGCACAAAGTCTTATCATCACATTATGGAAGGTTCAATGAAAATTGTACGCAAAGAATGTGGACCACATACTCATTAAAAACAATATCATGTTTTTTGCTCTGCAATTCACGAATGATGATATTTTTGCATATGTGACCCCCCCCCCTCCCCCTTCCCCCATGATTAAGGTAGCTGCATTCCGACTTTGGGGATACAGATAGGAATTGAATCTACCAGCTTTGCCGGGACAATCGGGAGGTATATCTCTGCTATTTTTGATTTTCAAATGTCGAGGATTGTTTTGACATGCACAAGTCCGTAAGCCCACGGGTACGACTGTTAAGTGTCTCCTCCGAAAGAAAATAATGTGTTTGTTCGTAGTGTCTCCTCCGAAAGAAAATAACGTGTAAGCTTATATCGTCTCCTCCGAAAGAAAATAACGTGTAAGTTTGTAGTATCTCCTCCGAAAGAAAATAACATGTAAGTTTGTAGTGTCTCCTCCGAAAGAAAATAATGTGTACGTTCGTAGCGTCTCCTCCGAAAGAAAATAACGTGTAAGTTTGTAGTGTCTCCTCCGAAAGAAAATTACGTGTAAGCTTGTAGGGTCTCCTCCGAAAGAAAATAACGTGTAAGTTTGTTTGGGCAGAAGTTAATCAAGAAAAGAGAAAATTGCAAAATTTGAAAACAGAGTTGAGGGGCATTAGCATTTTATTTACCAAGTGGGGTTGTAAAATACAATTTGAAATATTGATGTGGTTAGAAGTTGTTTTCAGGTGAGGATGGTTGTAGTGGTGATGGTAGAGAAAATAGACAAAAAATTTTCAACTGAATGAACCTGGCCATGTTTCATCAACTGATCTTAACGGAAAATTTCAGGTGGGTTTTAATTTTTTTTTATAACAGAACACATCGTCATTGTGATAAACTTAATTACTAAATATCAAGTTCATGCTTAGATTTTAAAACTAATTGCCCAAGAGCTGAAACGAATTTTAACAAGCAACTTAAAATAGTTATATTTGCATACGCGTCAAAGCACACACACACACACACACACACACACACACACACACACACACACACACCACACACACACACACACACACACACACACACACACACACACACACACACACACACACGCACGCACGCACGCACGCACACACACACACACACACACACACACACACACACTTGGCAGCCAAATACTTCGACACTCTTATGTGTACGTTTGTGTATATGTACATGTTTAGACATATGCGCAAGCGTAGATATATGCGTGAGCTGTATTCCATTAATTTACTGCTGCCATGCATAATAATGTAAAAAGATAATGTTTAATAGGTATCTCAGCTGGAATTTCGTCTTGGCTGTTAGTCTGGAGGGTTGAAGAGCTTTCCGTCAGACCTGGTTCGGAGGTAGATACCTTCAGCTGCAGGACCAAATGCGTGTTTCAGCATCACAGCAAAGAAGATTACAAACAGGATGGGAGCCATGACGCAACCCTGTTTCTCTCCACTCCGTATGCTGAAGGCAGCTGATGTTGAGCCGTCAAGGACGACAGTGCCTTTCATGTTTTCGTGAAAGGATTTGATAATGATGAGAAGTTTGGGCGGACATCCCATCTTGGGAAGGATCTTGAAGAGGCCATCTCTACTGACCAGAATGAAAGCCTTTGTGAGGTCTATGGAGGCAACAAAGAGTGGCTGCCTTTGCTCCCTACATTTCTCCTGAAGTTGTTTGAGGGAGAAGATCATGTCTATAGTGGATCTGTTGGCACAGAAACCGCACTGCAATTCAGGGTAGACTTGTCTGCAAGTACCTGTAGTCTATTCAGTATTACTCGTGCAAGGACTTTCCCAACGATACTGAGGAAGGGATATGCCACGTTTATTATCGCAATAGTTTCTGTCACCTTTGTTTTTGTATAGTGTGACGACTTCAGCATCCCTCATATCTTGTTGTACTTCGCCTTCATTCCAACAGAGGCAGAGGATTTCATGCAACTCAGTGATGAGTGTCTTTTTGCAGCACTTCAATACTTTGACTGAGAGACTTTCTTTCCCAGGTGCCTTTCCAGAGGCAAGAGAGCACAGAGCTTTGCTGAGTTTATCTATGGTTGTTTCTCTGTCGAGCTCTTCCAGCTCTGGTAGGCAGTCTATGGCATTCAGGGCATCTCCTGTGACTACATTTTCCCCTTGCATATAGCTCAGAGTAATGTTCTACCCAGCACTCCATCTGTTGTTCTCTGTCTTGAATCACCTTTCCTGTAGCCGATTTCATTTCAAAGGGGCAGTTTTCTTTTGTGTGGGCCCGATGCCTGTTTAATACCGTCATACATCGCTTTGATTTTGCCTGTGTCAGCTGCGGTCTGAATCTGGGAGCAGAGCTGAAGCCAAAAGTCGTTGGCACATTGCCTGGAACACTACTGGACTTTGTTGCGAACAGCACGGAGAACCTGAAGGTTCTGCTCGCTGCTATTGGTTTTGTATGCTGGCATGGTGTTTCTCATGGCCTCGACAACTGGTGTCTTTTCTTCTGTGGGATTTGAACCAATCAGCTGACTTGCTGGTCTTTTTGCCAAAGGTGGACATGACGGCATTTTAGACAGCATATCTGAAGTGTTCCCATCGTTCTTGGACATTTTCAGTGGCTATACCAGGGAGAGAATCCCCCAATACACGCGCAAGCTCCTCTACTTTCACTGAAATCAAGTTCATCAATGCATT
This sequence comes from Stramonita haemastoma, assembly GCA_030674155.1. Classification (NCBI taxonomy): domain Eukaryota; kingdom Metazoa; phylum Mollusca; class Gastropoda; order Neogastropoda; family Muricidae; genus Stramonita; species Stramonita haemastoma. The sequence continues at coordinate 92,919,151 of CM060316.1, read as the reverse complement.
ACATGGTTTATTTGCTTATCATATTTGCTTGTTTGTTTGTTTGTTTGACTGTTTGTTTGTTTGCTTTCTTGAGGCCATGGCAGCGTAAGACATCGAGTGATCAGGAAGGGTCTCTAGAACGCGTCGTTCAGACGGCTTGATCAGCTCATGTGCCACCATGCCTCTACCCACTTACGTCACTTCGATGCAGGATACTCATGTTTGCTTTTTTTTTTTAGCATTGGCTAAATAAATGATTGGCGGAGGAGAGAGAGAGAGAGAGAGAGAGAGAGAGAGAGAGAGAGAGAGAGAGAGAGAGAGAGGAGAGAGAGAGAGAGAGAGAGAGAGAGAGAGAGAGAGAGAGAGAGAGAGAGAGAGAGAGAGAATGACGGGAGGATGGAGGGAGAGGTGGAGGGAAGGAGGGAGGAGTTAAGGGGGTAATTAGTAAGTCACTAGTTTATCTATTGATTTATTGGTTGGTTCTTTGAATCCTTCATTTGATCGCTACCTTTCTAGCTGGTTGGTCAAACGCTGGCTAAGGAAATGTACTGGTCAATTGGTAGGTTGTTTTGTTGATTAATTGATTGTTTTTTAAATTTATTTTATTGTTTCTTTTGTTGGGTGGTGGCTTAGTGGCTTGATTGCTTTGTCGATTGGATGGTTGTTTACTTCAGAGAGTGTTTATGTATACATATGTGATTGACCAAGATACTGAGCAATGGGGAAATTATCTTCTTTAAGTATACAAAACCATACAAAAAACGATCAAACGTGTCTGTTACAAACAGATTCAGGGCTCCTAATTAAGCATGTTCGTAGGATTGCAATGAATGACATTCTTTGATTATGACGCATGGAATATTAGTTATTGATACATGTTAATGCCTGTCGATTGCATATATATGTTTGCTCATGGAGTTTCGGGACTACTTTACAATATTTTAAGATGTTTTAGAAGTACCGAATCGTTCACAGTATTCTAAGACATTCTGGAATCTGTCAAGACGCGTTGCTGTAATCTAAGATGTTTGTGTGAAGTTCCCCAAGCTTCCGGGATGGTCTGGCAGCGATGGTCTGGCAGCGGGCAGTAGAAGGGGCCTGGACTGTATAAATACAAGGGGCTGTTATCGCCTCGAAGAGGGAGGAGAGTCGAGGAGGAAAGATGATACTGAGAAGAGGAGAGGAGGGGGATTCCCACGGCGCTGGAATGTTTAGCGGGCAGTAGAAGGGGCCTGGACTGTATATATACAAGGGGCTGTAGTCGCAGCGACAGAGGAGGGGAGTCCCACGGCCGAACGCCCTAGTGATCGAACAGGGGAGGCAATGCGGACGGTAGATTTAGGGATTTTCTTTTATTAGAAGAAGGGGAGAAAAATTGGAGGAATAGAAGAAAAGTTATGAGAACTGTGAAGGTGATTAGCGATTGAAATTTGTGTTTAGTGAGTGTAGTAACAGAGTTTTGGTTAAATTCGTGGTGATGTTAGAAAGGAGTTTTCTTGTTTGTTTTTATTGGAATTTTTGTACTGGAAACAATACTGTTTTGAAGTAGATTAGTTGAATAAAAGAAATATAACCTGATCTCTGAGTCGTGTGTGCTCTGTTAGATGTGTTTCCCGAGAGGTAGGGGAGCAACTCTTGGCACTTCAGTCAGCGTTATACGTCCACTGGAGTGTCTTTAAAACAAAGAGTTTGTTCCTCAGAACCGATAACGTAAGGGTAGGGGAGCAACTCTTGGCACTTCAGTCAGCGTTATACGTCCACTGGAGTGTCTTTAAAACAAAGAGTTTATTCACATCAGAACCAATAACGTAACATATGGGGGACAAGCCGGGATACCTCTCAACATCGAACCATCAACACAGTAGCTTCCGACTTCAGATTTCAAGGAAGAGTATTGTATTCACTGCTGCGGTTGTGTTTACAACATAGCTATGGAATTTTAGTGTGAAATTTGTTGTTTTGATTCAGGGGGGTGTACGTCCGAAAGCGTTGAATGTTTCGGAGTAACCTGGAGTTGAATCTGTGAGGAGACTGCGTAGTCACAACGGGTGTGTCTACGACAGATCTCGGAATTTCAGTGTGTGGATTCGTTTGTCTGCGCGTTCACAATGGGTGTGTTTACGACTGGCCTTCGGAATTTGTTGATGGAATTCAGTGTGTGGATTAGTTCGTCTGTTTTACTGAGGTAATTCAGAGTGTATTCCAGTAAGGGTGTGAAGCTCAGTGAGCATTGTGTATCTAAAGGGACTGTCAGGGGCCGCGGTCTTGCTTTAGCCTCCTGCTGAGTGAGATCTGGCGTCTGATTTAGTTAGTCTGTGGAGCTCACGTGAGTATAACTGGTTTAAGTTTTGTGTGTGTGGCGTCATCACCGTGTAAACAAGGGATTGGAGTGAGACATTACGTCGTAACTTTGTAGTTTTAACTTTTGAAAAAATCAGTTATGGCAGATAGCAGGGAAGAGCTAGAAAGCCTAGCAGGACAATATGAAACATTTAAAGAGAGAGATCAGAAAGACAGAGAAGAAAGAGAGAGAGACAGGCAAGATAGGTTGGAAAAGGAAGAAAGAGAGAGAAAAGAGAGAATTGACAGGGAAGAGAGAAGAGAAGCCCTTGAAAGAGAAGAAAAAGATAAAGAAAGAAAAGAGAGAATTGAAAGGGAAGAGAGAAAGGAAAAGCTTGAAAGAGAAGAAAGAGAGAGGGAGAGGCGTCATGAATTGGAGATGAGAAGACTTGATTTGGAGCATGGCAGCTCTGTTCAAAGATTGAGTAATAATGGTGATCTAGCTAAAGATACGAAGTCGCCAGTGTTGGATGATAAACCCGAAGACCTGAACGGCTTCCTCCTGAGGTTTCGACGTTTTGTTGAAGAAATTGTGGAAATGGGTAAGATGGCATCAAGCAGTGATAATGAGAAAATGCTGGAATCTGAAACCAGAAACAGTTCGCAAATAGGAAAACATCCAGAGATAAACGCCATTGATGACAAGTTCAAGGATGAGGAATGTGCCGTGACCACAAGGGCGCAATCAAAGAAGGAGGGGGAGAGCATTCCCCTGAAAGTCACTGATAGTTCCAAGGCAACTATTGTGGACAAAGGAAAATTGATGGAACTTCAGAGAGCTGACCCTTCGCTTGATAAACATCGTAAACATGAGGAGGCTGTCATGACAGAAAGTGGGGAGTTTCACTTTGAAGAAAAGGGGGGTGTCCTCTTCAGGGTCTTCAAGAACCATGGAGGAGTGGTACGCCAGGTGTTGGTGCCACCTCAACTACGTAACTCTACAGTGGAGCTGGCACACGACTCTATCACAGGGGGTCATATGGGCATGGAATGGGAATCCCCAGGATCTCAGTGTGTTACTCTGGTGATTTTCATCCAAGAGAAAGATGAGGTAGGCGGCATGTGTGTGGACAATAGAATCGACAGGATTACAGTGTTTGATCCAGGAGGAGGTGTACCAGAGACTGAGCTGTCCCAGAGACTCCATCAAGGATTTCCACATCGGGAGTGATGGACAGGTGCCAAACCCAAAGGACATTTGTGGGGAAATTTAAGTGGCCAGGGATTCTGTGAACACTGACTTTTGGCACCCAAGGGAAGGACGGTGCAGACAGCATGTACGTGGACTACAAGAGGGTTGACAGGATTACGCTATTTGATCCTGGAGGAGGTGTCCCAAAGACGGTAACACATCTGCTCAGAAGTGACATTTTAGTAAATTCATTGTTTTGTCATGAAGAATCATAAGCTTAAAGATTGTGAATTTCATATTTTTGGTCATTTGATCTGTTGATGATTTCCTAGCTGTTGAGTTTGACATATTTGGTCATACGACGTCATGAACATGGTAAACATTTTGAAATTGTTGGGTATTTTTGATTTGGTTGGCCTAGGCCAAAAGTTGTGTCAGTTATTGATGTTAGCTCATTGCCAAGGCCTACACTAAAATGTTGTGATGTTGTAAAATGTTGTGTTGAGATTGCCTTCAGCCATGATAAGCTCTTAACAGAACAACGTGCACTCTCCTTCAAAGGGGAATAAATCCTCTGAAGTCGGAGTATAGCTGCCTATATGGCGAGGTACTAGAAAATAGTCATACACGCAAACTTCTCATTCAGTGTGCAATTTCAATCTCAGTGATTCCCAGGTGGGATGAGTGAGTCAGAAGGCACATTCTGGGTGACCCCCCTAGAGTGTTAAGCTGGGGAACAACAACAACAACAACAACATTGATTCGGTTTTGGTACAGTTTTGATTGTGTGGATTTTTTTGGGTATGGGCAAGTGCTGATCCCAGAAGACATTTGTGGGGCAATATGTGTGTCTCCTGATAGAACTTATAATAGTTTGAATTTTGTGAAGTGACAATATTGGAATTTTTTGCATGAATATTTTGTGGACTGAATTGTGGTAATGCTGCATGTTGGTTTGATTTTATTTTATTTGATTTATTCTTTTGTATCGAGGGTAATGGGATGGGCACTCTTGTGCTTCTTTACATCCAGTCCCCGTGTGTGTGCGGTTTTGTGGATGTCGTCTATTCCCTCCGGCGCACGATGGCCTGCGCTTGCGAGGGGCGGAACAGGATTTGAGGTGTGCGCAGGGTGTTGTTCGTGCGTTCGCACACGAGGCCTCGGTTTGAAGTCTCAAGTCTCATTCGGGGGACTTTTGGGGAGAGTGGAGTCTGCACTGGTGTAAACTCCAGGAGGAAAATATCCCCGACCGGAATCGAACCTAGGTCGTCAAATTGCCAGCGCAATGTTTTGACCACTAGGCTATCCGTCCCCTGAAATGTGCTAATGCTGTATGTTGAACTTGAGTGAGCTACTATGAACCTTGAGTTTCAAAGTTGAATCTGTTTGTTGTTTTGGAAACAAATGTTGGGAAATTTGTTCTAAGTGGGGGGTAATGTTACAAACAGATTCAGGGCTCCTAATTAAGCATGTTCGTAGGATTGCAATGAATGACATTCTTTGATTATGACGCATGGAATATTAGTTATTGATACATGTTAATGCCTGTCGATTGCATATATATGTTTGCTCATGGAGTTTCGGGACTACTTTACAATATTTTAAGATGTTTTAGAAGTACCGAATCGTTCACAGTATTCTAAGACATTCTGGAATCTGTCAAGACGCGTTGCTGTAATCTAAGATGTTTGTGTGAAGTTCCCCAAGCTTCCGGGATGGTCTGGCAGCGATGGTCTGGCAGCGGGCAGTAGAAGGGGCCTGGACTGTATAAATACAAGGGGCTGTTATCGCCTCGAAGAGGGAGGAGAGTCGAGGAGGAAAGATGATACTGAGAAGAGGAGAGGAGGGGGATTCCCACGGCGCTGGAATGTTTAGCGGGCAGTAGAAGGGGCCTGGACTGTATATATACAAGGGGCTGTAGTCGCAGCGACAGAGGAGGGGAGTCCCACGGCCGAACGCCCTAGTGATCGAACAGGGGAGGCAATGCGGACGGTAGATTTAGGGATTTTCTTTTATTAGAAGAAGGGGAGAAAAATTGGAGGAATAGAAGAAAAGTTATGAGAACTGTGAAGGTGATTAGCGATTGAAATTTGTGTTTAGTGAGTGTAGTAACAGAGTTTTGGTTAAATTCGTGGTGATGTTAGAAAGGAGTTTTCTTGTTTGTTTTTATTGGAATTTTTGTACTGGAAACAATACTGTTTTGAAGTAGATTAGTTGAATAAAAGAAATATAACCTGATCTCTGAGTCGTGTGTGCTCTGTTAGATGTGTTTCCCGAGAGGTAGGGGAGCAACTCTTGGCACTTCAGTCAGCGTTATACGTCCACTGGAGTGTCTTTAAAACAAAGAGTTTGTTCCTCAGAACCGATAACGTAAGGGTAGGGGAGCAACTCTTGGCACTTCAGTCAGCGTTATACGTCCACTGGAGTGTCTTTAAAACAAAGAGTTTATTCACATCAGAACCAATAACGTAACAGTGTCAAAAAGTAAATAAAAACTTGTTGTTGAGGTAAGTACTTAAAAAATCCAGTGTATTGACAAATATTCTCGTCTACAGGTATAAACATGCCACTGCATATAACTTACATTGTTACACTGTCTTTTCAGTCTCCTGCATTATATTGTTCTTTTCAGATGACTTACAGTTAGACACAAGAGTGTATGCTTAACTAAGACATCGTATATGGTTTTTATTTTTCTTTACATTCACCATGCGTAGGTGTCATGATTTCTCTGTGAATTTTTTTAAAGCTGATATTATATAAAACATATCCCTGAAAACAGAACTGTTGTCAAAAGTTGCCACATTCAGAAGTAAAGATTTCTCTGTGTAGATTTAAACAAATTGGTTATAAACATGCCTGTGAAAACAGAATATTGTATCTACTATCATTCAAGATTTTATGGTGGCCGGATTGGTTTGTTTCAGGGACAAGAGTGCACGAAAGCACGCAATTCGTGGATTTTTAGACTTCATAAGTGAGGCTCTATTTCCACTCCTGTGCTAGAACTCCGAGGTTCACCAATGCTTAAATTTTGCGTATACGACCCTTTTTTTCCCCCGCCTTGAAGGTAGCCGCACTCTGTCTTCAGGCATTGACGCTCTTTTAATTTGTAGTGAAACGTTAAATATTGATCTTCAAACAATTACTTGATAAATCATAACCCTCATATCCCACCTTAACGTACGCCATAGAATTGAAAGGAAAGTGTCTCAAAGTTCCTGTTTGCCACTCTCACCACATCCTCTCCTGACCACATGAGAGTGACTGGAAAATATCGAATGCAGATTCGATGGACTGAGACTTCCAGTCCAGTCCTCAGGAAGCATCAAAAGACCATCAGCACCCTCAAACTGTCTGCAGACCCGTCTGGCTCAGAGAGAGGTTCCTCTGAACAGCTGTTAACGATCGAGTTGTGTAGTGGGGGGGAGTGGAGAGAAGAGAGGTGAAGGAAGATCTTCAGACGTGGTCTGGTCACTGTCACTGTAGGGTGGTGGGAAGTATTCCGAAAGCAATTAAAGACCGTTTGCGTCCAGGAGGTGTGTTTAGATTGTCTTTCCTTTGCTATCTTATGTCCATTTCCTAAACTTTTTAGATCAATTAGTTTAATTATGGATGGATGGATGGATGGATGGATGGATGGATGGATGGATCAATGGATAGATGGATGGATGGATGGATGGATGGATGGATGGATGGATGGATGGATGGATGGATGGATAGATCGATGGATCGATGGATCGATGGATCGATGGACGGATGGTGTTGCTAAGTTTTTCACTGTAAAAAAGTAGATTGATAATCAATTTTTATTGGTTTTTGGTTAATTGGTTGGTTGATTGGTTAATTTGCTAGTTAGCTGGTTGTTTGGATTGTTAGTTGGTTGGTTAGTTGGTTGTTTGGTCGGTTGTTTGGTAGGTTTAATTGATTGGCTGCTTTTTGGTTGGTTGGTTGGTTGGTTGGTTGGTTGATTGGTTGGTTGGTTGGTTGGTTGGTTGGTTGGTTGGTTGGTTGGTTGGTTGGTTGGTTGGTTGGTTGGTACGTTCGTTGGTTCGTTTATTCGTTCGTTGGTTCGTTGGTTGGCTCCCTCTCTCACTATTTCCCTCGCTCTGTCTCTGCATCTGTCACTGTCTTTGTCTTGGTCTTTGTCTCTCTTTCTCCGCATTCCTTTCTCTCCCTCTCGCTCTATCCTCTGTCACCCCCCCTTCTCTCTCCCCCTTTCTCTCCCCCTCTTTTCTGTGTGCGAGATAGCCTAGGTGAGAGTACTGAACTTGAAATGTGATGGCGTGGGTTTTAATCTTTACAAAGATGCCAATTCAAGGGGTTGTTTTTTTTTTGGGGGGGTTATAGTTTTAGAGTCTTCTCTCCCGAAAGAACTTCAGACGATACTATAAACTGATCTTATCTAGAAGAGTGGGCCATTTTGTGCTGATAGAAATGGATGACAAAATATAAAAAAACTAAGACACTGGTGTCGTGTTTAGACATTATTCTTAAATTCAGATTGCAGTCACTTTAACAGTAAGGAAATGGTTGAATACACAAAATCTCACCTTTGAAAAACCTCGAAATTCTTATTGAGGAACTATACAAAAAAACAACAACAAACAACGATAGAATACGGAGAAGAAACAGAGACAGGGAGAAGGAAAAGAAATATATGTGGAAAAAAAGACTCTTAAAGAAAGAAAAGCAGGCCAAAAAGGCTCTGAGAGTTATGGCATGTATTTCCAACTGTACAGGAGTGTTTGAACATATGAGTGTGCTTTAAATCGCTGTAAACAAGTATGGAATCTGAAGTCACATATATTGAACCTTTCTTTTTCTCCTTCTTATTCGTTGAACGCTCAGACAGCAACAGTTGTTGCCTGTCCTATGAGTCAAAAAGCGTTGCTGCGCTGCCCTTAAGCGTCTGACAAGTCAGGCCCATTGCATGCAACTTCAGCGTGGTATTGATCCTATGATGTGCTTATGGACATTCACAGAATAAGGATAATATCAGCCATACACTCAATGACATGAAAAAACACAGAACCGCTGTTAAAAGCAGAAGATTCTGACAGCGGGACGTTGTGACTGATGTATAGATGACTATGTAAATAGTGGGGAGGTGGAGAATGGTGGTGTGACAATATGTCATTCTTGTGCTGAATGTGAAGAACACATTGTAAGTTATGCTATGATATTGTAATCAGGTCATGATAATCGTTGTGTTGACTTATCTTTGCTCTTATATGTTTGGAGTTTTTTTACATTCTAACCCCCCCCCCCCAACACACACACCTCTTCTGTCCGCATGTGAATGGCCCAAAAGCCTTACTGCAACAAATCACTCATTCATCAATCTTCCTGTCTCTGCATCTATCTTTGCCTCTGTTTCTCCTGCACGCAAAGGCAAAAAGAGAAACAGAGACAAGAAAGATACAGTGACACAGAGAGAGAGAGAGAGAGAGGAGAGAGAGAGAGAGAGAGAGAGAGAGAGAGAGAGAGAGACACAGAGAGAGACAGAGACAGAGAGAGACAACACAGAGAGACACACAGACAGACAGACATACAGTTAGAGACAGACACAGACAGATACAGACAGAAAGTGCTTATGCTTGTTCCCTATCACTTCAGACGATAGGAAAAAAGGGCATATCCCCTTTCGCACATTCTCACATGTCTCCTGCCCTGCCACTCCATCAGACAGCTCGGTGCATGCCATGGCTCTGAATGGAGAGGGTCTAATGTCCGGCCCATTCACAGTGGCAAACAAAGCTTCTCCTGAACATCTGAGGAGAGAGAGAGAGAGAGAGAGAGAGAGAGAGAGAGAGAGAGAGAGAGAGAGAGAGAGAGAGAGAGAGAAGACAGGACAGACAGACAGACAGACAGACAGACAGACAGACAGACAGACAGAGAGTGAGTAAAATCAAGTCAACTCAAGTCAAGCCATGTCAAGTCAACTTCCTTTCTTTTGAGGATAATGAATAAGCACTCCTGTGGTTTTTTTTAACATTCAGTTCCAGACACACACAGAGAGAGAGAGAGAGAGAGAGAGAGAGAGAGAGAGAGAGAGAGAGAGAGGAGAGAGAGAGAGAGAGAGAGAGAGAGAGAGAGAGAGAGAGAGAGAGAGAGAGAGAACTGGGAGACTCAGCACTCTGGGTTATCCAATGATCAGCAAAGGTCTGAGGACCTATTCATTCTGATGCATCCATGATGTGATCAGTTCATGTTCTCACGTCCCCCCCCCCCCTACCCTTCCCTCGCCCTGAATCCATATTGAGAGCTAGTGTTTTTCATTCTGGCCTCAGATTATTGAGATTTATATTCTGCTTGAATGATCCAATCATTCAGTCATTGACTGACCAATCAATTAACTTATGGACTGATTGATTGATCAATTGATGATTGATTATCTGATCAGGAGGGTGGAATAGCCACGTGGTTAGAATGTCATATTCGTGATCTGATGGATGTCAAGGCTGCCATCTGGATTCTCTACTGAGGTGTCTGCTTGATATAACATTGATACTAAATCCACTTTCTTTGAAAGTGTTTTTGTTTGTGTCTGTAAACTAACATCTTAGTGCAAATGCATGAAGAATACCTTGTACACACGTTCAAACCCTATCTGCCTTAGCCCTAGAATAGATCAAATATGGTCAGTGGAATTAGTTTTGTAATTTGATTCATTTATCTGTTCTGTTTGTTTCTTTATTTCTTCTCTTTTTTTAACAGCCACATCTTGAAGCTGATGGTCCCACGATGCAGTGGCCGTCCTGGGCTGACCCTTATGGTTGGTTGGGGCGTCGATACAAGCAAGGACAGTTGAGCTGGTGTTATACCCCGTTTTAAACTGTATATAGTCGCACACTTTTAATACGAGTTTTAAAATATGACGAGGTGACAGCCCGATATGGCCTATGTGGTCTGGGCTATCTTGGAGAGAATTTCAGGCTTTGATCCTTTATCTGATACTATAGCTCCAAGATATTTAAAACTGTGGACGGTCATGATTTTCTTACCATCTGCTGAAGAGGCTTTCTCAAGGTGATTTACAGGGCTGACTAGTTCTTGTCCTTCTTAAGCTTCTCAAGTTTGTGGTTGTTCTGCCTTCAGTGCTGACTGTTCCCTCTTGATTTTCAAGTGATTTTCAAGTGCATCAGCCATTATTCTCTGTAAGAAGATGTTGAAGAAGGTGGGAGAGAGCAGACATCCTTGGCATACTCCAATTGTGGTTAGCAAACCAATCTCTTATAATTGTTGTCATAGTAGTTGTCATTGTTGTCATTGTTATAATTGTTGTCATAGTAGACCGTGCTGGCTGCCTTGTTATAGAGGCATTCTATGGTTCTGTTCAGGTTGGCATTGATGTCATACAGCCTCATGTTTTCCATAAGACCTGCATGCCAGACTCTGTCGAATGCATTCTTTATGTCCACAAAGACGTGGTAAAGATCTTGTTGGTGTTGCAAGTATTTCTAACAGAGTATTCTAAGATTGAAAATTTGTATGTTTGTGCTCCATCATGCTCTGAAACCTGCATGCTCTTAGATAGAGGGATGAAAAAATAAAGGAGAGGTTCAGACAGAACAGGAGGTGAGGGGAGGCTGGAAGAGGGCTACACTTAGCACCTCACACTGGTCTCCTATCCCTGCAGACAGACAGACAGACAGACAGACAGACAACAGGACATACACATCCCACACTTTGTCACACTGTCTGCCCCCAGTCCATCATGCTTCTCCATTCAAACGGCATGCTGCACGCCATGGCTCTGAATGGGAAACGTCTGACTCTGGCTGGCAAACAGACCATCCTCTGAACAACGACTGGGAACTATGGAAAGGGAACTGTAGCTTTTGGGTTATCCAGTGATCTGTAAACGTCACAAGAGCTGCTCTTGGGAACTATACAAACTGAGTTATTGACTGATGGTTAACCATGGAAAGAGCTGCTCTTGGGGACTGTACTATGTGAGTTATCCAGTGGTCAGGACTACTCATCCTTAGGGCATGTCTAGCTCACGTGTCTTTCGCATCCAGACCCCTCCCCCTCCAAACCACTGCACATGCACTGGTGGGGAATGATCGATATAGGTTGCTGCTCTTGGAGACTGTGTTATCAAGTGATCAGGAAGAGTAAAAAAAACAAAAACCTACTCATCCCTAGGGCGTGTCTATCTCGCAAGTCTTTTGCAGCCCCTGCCTCTCCCCCTCCCTTCCAAACCACTCGCACATGCACCAGCGTGAAATGATGGGTAGTGGTTGGTCTGAGGTTGAAAAGTGGGTAATGGTGAAGAGTTGAATGGAAACCAAGCATGGGCCCATCACTACTTTGCTCTTGTTTTTCTTCTGGCTTCCACTCCGTCCTTGGTGACCAGTCCAAATTAACACCATCAATAGGGCATTTTTTGTCCTGGTCAAATTAATCATGTTGTTTTAGTGTGTT
>CM060316.1:92902267-92904767 GCA_030674155.1 Stramonita haemastoma | reverse complement strand
CTGAGGACACAGGTTTTTGTCTCCATAATCTGGAGACAGAGGTGTTCATTCAAGAACACGTTGTAACACCTGCACTGGCTCAACTCCTGCTGGTTTTTAAGGTAGTGTGTGGAAATGCTCGAAGAATATTTCCTGCACACTTTTAAATCAGAAAAAGACATCACATAACCAAGTGGTAAAGCGTTGCACTCGTGATCTCACGGCCTGTGTTCGAGCCTACGCCCGTTCAAGCGTATCTTTCTCCTGGAGTTAACATCCGTATCAAATCAAATCCCTTGAAAGTCCTTTGTGTAACCCACTCATAACATCCTGCCCTTATGTCATAACTTGCTGTTCCTTTTTGAAGAGTAGGCCAACAGGGACGTATGACAAGTTAAAAAAGCACACATATGGTGTTGTGTTTATATATCATCCTTGAAGTCGGAATGTTGCTACCTCCTTCTCTGGCAAAAACCGTCGCATACGCAAAATCTAAGCATTGGTGAACTTCAGAGCGCTAGCCGAGGAACAACCCCCCCCAAGGAAAAAAATAAAGCAACAACAAAATAAACATATTTCTTTCATAAAGGGAGTTTAGCTATAACTGGAGGCATGGCCAACACAAGCACACTCAAAATATTTGATTGCTCACTACTTTAAGTCATAGCAGATTTCTATACGTGAAATTTGGGCTGCTCTCCCCGGGGAGGCACGTTGCCACAGAAACAGCCCCATTCAATATTTCTTTATTTTCTGTTACCATGTGTTTTTTCCCCTCAGAGTAGATTTTTTCTCACATAATTTTGCCAGGGACAGACAACTCTTTTGTTTTCTGTGGGTTTGTTTGTGTGCTAAATGCATGTTGCACACGGGACCTCAGCTTATCGTCTCATCCGAAAGACTAGCACCCAGACCACCACTCATTGTCTAGTGAATGGGGAAGGAAAAGTTTCAGGTACAAACGGGGATTGAACTGCCACACACTTTGAATCTGGGCTTTTGGCTTTATTGGCAGGTTCTTCACCTCTAGACTACCGATCCACACACGAACATGCTCAACATATGGACAACACGAACGAAGTCAACATATGGAGAACACAAACGTTATGAACTTATAGACAATTCAAACGTGCTCAACATGCGGACAACACTAACGTGTTCAACATACGAACAACACCAAACATGCTCAACAAACGGACAACACAACAACACAAACGTCGTCTACATAAGGACAACACAAACGAGCTCAACATATTGACCACACAAACGTGTTAAACATATGGACAACATGAGCGTATTCAACATATAGACGACACAAACGTGTTAAACATATGAACATTATGAACGTACTCAACATTTAGTTTACCATCTGGAGAGGGATGGCCTTGACCTGAATCAAACTTACCATGACCCAAATCATGAAAAATTCACTAGTGTCCACACAACTTCTCAAGGGGCTAAAAAGGCGTTAAATAAAGCCAGTCATTAAAGAACAGAAGTAAAAAAAAAAAAAAAGCCAGCCCTTAAAACAACAGAAGTTAAAACAAAGCCAGTTCATTAAGAAAGGAAGTCAAAAGAAAGCCTGTCCTTCAAGAACAGAGGTCAAAAATAAAGCCAGTCCTTAAACAAAAGTAGTCAAAAAAAAGCAAGTCCTTAAAAACAACAGGTCAAATAAACCGATCCTTAAAAACAAAAAACAAAAGTACACTAGTCCTTAAAGAACACATGTAAAAGAACCAATCCTTAAGAACAGGAACAAAAATATACCAGTCCTTATACAACAAAAGTCAAATTAAAGCCAGTCCTTAAAGAACAGAAGTCAAATAAAGCCAGTCCTTAAAGAACAGAAATTAAAAAGCCAGTTCTTATACAACAGAAGTCAAAGAAAGCCAGTTCTTATACAACAGAAGTCAAATAAAGCCAGTCCTTAAAGAACAGAAATCAAACAAACCTTTCCTTAAAAACAGAAGTCAAATAAAGCCTGTCCTTGAAGAACAGAAGTCAAATAAAGCCTGTCCTTAAAGAACAGAGGTAAACAAAATACGTTAGTCCTTAAAACTACAAAAGTCAAATAAACCAATCCTTTAGGAAGAGAAGTCAAAGCCAGTTCTTAAAGAACACAAGTCAAATAAACCAGACCCCAATCACTCACGTCAAAACAAAACGAGTCCTTAAATCACACGTCAAAATAAAGCCAGTTTTCCAAGAGTTAAAATATGAAAAAAACAACCCTTAAAGAGCAGATATCAAATAAAGCCATCCCTTTAAGAACACAAGTCAAAATACAGTCACTATTCAAAAGTACAGAAGTCCAAATGAAATCAGCCATTTTCTTTGCTTTTTCATTTTCTTTCTCTCTATTATTAGTTGTTTGTTTGTTTCTTTTTTAAAAATAAAAAAAGAAAGACAAGAAAAGGTATAACCATAACTTATTATCAGCTCTCAGAGCACCCCCCCCCCCCTCCTTTACCAAAAAAAGTCCCACGCGCAAAATGTACATGGGTGGAGCATTCTATAGGGT
>CM060316.1:92887267-92899767 GCA_030674155.1 Stramonita haemastoma | reverse complement strand
CTCACAAACGCACACACATACACAAACACACACACAAACACACACAACACACAGACACACTGACACAGACACAGACACACACAGACACAGACACACACGGACACACACACAGACACACACACAGAGACACACACACACACACAGAGACACAGACACACACACAGACACACACACACACACACAGACACACACACACACACACACACACACACACACACACACACACACACATACACACACACACACACACACTACACACTCACACACTACACACACCAAATTCTAGTAGGATTTGTGAGAGGAAACAAAGAAAAAAAAGCAAAACCAAAAACAAAAAACGGTTCATAGTCATTTCCAGGGCACAGCTAGTAGCACATAATCTCCTCATTGCTCACACTAGTAAACAGACAAAAATAACAACAGCAAGAAGACAAAACCGAAGGAAAAATTCATCAGGGAAGTATTTTTAGCAAACAAGGGAGCAAACACCACTGTTTTTGTACGCAACATCACACGATGGCTTTGTTACTGTTCGTATTTCTTTGTTAATCACTGTGTTTGTATTTTTTTCTGTCTTTTCCGTTTTTTCTGTTTGTCTGACTGTCTGCCTACCTTCCTGCCTGTTGGTCTGCATGCCTGCGCTGCATGTATTTTTTTTTATTCACTTGTTGTTTGGCCAACCTGTCTTTCACCTTGCCTGCCTGCCTGTCTCTAAGTCTCTGCTTGTCTGTATTATATCTCTGTGTGCGTATGCACTTGTGTGTGTGTGTGTATGTATGCGTGCGTGTGTGTGTGTGTGTGCATGCACAAGCGTGTGTGTATGTGTATGTGACTGGTTTGTGTGTGTGCACGCATTCGCACCTGTGCGTGTCTACGTGTGTGTGCGTTTGTGTGTGCACCTGCTTTTGTGTGTATGCATTTATGTATATGTATGTATGTGTGTATGGTTTTCTGTGTTTGTATATATGTGTGTTTCTATCTTTCTGTCTGCCTACCTGCCTGTCTGCTTGTTTATCTGTCAGCCTGCGATCTGTCTCTATTTCAGCCATTTCTGTAAGAGTGGATGAGAACCCCTCCAAATCTTTCACGCTCAGAAATTTGATGCAACCAAATTTGTAGAGTTAGCACGAGCACAGGATGTAACAGAAGGCAGTGTAATCAGATTGATTAGAAGGCGAGGAGGGTTAAAGCCAATCTAATCATGGGTGTGTGAGAAAATCTGGGTGTGTGAGGACGTAGCTAACTGGACACGTTCCATCCTGGGGTCAGGTGGTCATCTGCAACGTCTGATTATACACACAGACAGACAGGCAGACAAACAGACAGATAGAGAAACAGACAGATGGTGTGACATACAGACAGACAAAAAGACAGAGATGAATAGAAAGACAGAGACACAGATGCATACTCAAAGAAACTAAGCAAAACCAAACCAAAAAATGTGTGTGAGTATGTTTGCACACGAGTATGTGCGTTCATGCGTGCTAGCATTTTTCCATGTGTATAATTATGGGTGTATGTATGTATGCACGTGTGTGTATGTCTATAAAGATCAGTTGAGAAATGAATATTTATGCAAGCAACAGTTGCAAAAATATCAAACAAAATGCATTTTGCATGATGGAAAACAGACATAATGTTTAAACCCGAAGCATGATAAGTAAACATGCTTTTTCTTACAAAAGAAAACATGTCTTTCGTACGGAAGATGGAAAAATTATATGGCAACAGCTGGTTTAAACAACATTTTATTTGTTCAAAACAACGTAACACCAGTACATGTAATGAAAACAAGAAGCAATGTTTATATGATAACTCTTGTATTTACATGGAAAAATAGGCTGTATGTGTTTAACCAATGTAAATCAGCTCCATTACATCAAAGAAAAAAAGGAAAAGAGAAAGAATGATCAAGTCTATAAAACTCGGGGATACAGTGAAGCAATTTCTTTTTAATCCAAAGCCCACACCCCATTGGAGAATGCAGGCAAGGAGAGGGGAGAGGAGATCAGAAGAGGAGTACGGTGTGTAACAATTTGCATGTCAGCCAATTTTGTACACTCATTTATGTTTTCAATTCATACGAGCAAACTACAGCACATACAATAAATCAAACAGGCAAAGAAAAACCACAGAAGCAAGATGAAACACAAGAAATAAAGAGGCAAGAAAAGAAAATATGTGCATCTACCTACCCACAGTGATAGTCCTGGATACATACACACATGCCCCTCCCCTACTCTCTCTCTCTCTCTCTCTCCTCTCTCTCTCTCCTCTCTCTCTCTCTCTCTCTCTCCTCTCTCTCTCTCTCTCTCTCTCTCTCTCTAGTATTCACCAATCTAGAGACATGGTCAAGAAAAAACAACAATATGCAGAGAAGCAAGAACCCCAAAAAGGCTCAAAGTAATTTCCATGGCACGGCAGCATATAATCCTGTCATTGCTAACAGTAGTAAACAGACAAAAATAACAGCATCAGGAAGAACGACAACAATAAACCAATGATCAGGAAAGTATTTTGAGCAACATCCTCCCAAAAAACCACCACCACCACCAACAACAACAACCCCCCTCTCCCCCCCCCCCAAAAAAAAGAAAAAAACTAATGACGTAATTTTTTGGCATGCAGCATTGCAAGATTAATTCATATTTGCTTTGTTTTTCTTTGTTCATCATAGTATTTTGTTTGTCTGCCTGCCCCTGTGTCTTCTATCTGCCTGCCTGCCTGCCTGCCTGCCTGTCTGTCCATATGTCTGTCCATGTCTCCCTGTTTGCCTAATTGCCAGTCTGCTAAATGCCTGCATGCACTGTTTGTATTTCCATATGCCTGCCATTTTGTCTGCCTGCCTGTCTACCTACCTGTTTGTTTGCCCCCCAACACGCACACACACACACACACACACACGCACGCACACACGCACACACACACACACACACATTTCTATCTCTTTCTCCTTCTCTCTCGCAATTCTCCCTTTGTCTGTCTGTCTGCTTCTGTCTGTCTTTCATCCTTTTCCCCTTCCTGTTCCTACTGGCTTATATTTTTGTTTGTTGTTTGGTTGGTGTGTCTGTCTGCCTGCACCTGCATATATGCATAAGAGTGTGTGTGTGTGTGTTGTTCTATATATATATATATATATATATATATATATATATATATATATATATATTATATATATATATATATATATATATATATATATATCCATACATACATATATATATAAAGGGAGAGAGACAGAGAGATGTGTATGTATGTGTGTGAGTGTGTGTGTGTGTGTGTGTGTGTGTGCGTATGAGTGTGTGTTTGTTTATCTGTCCATCTGCAGTCTGCTTTTCTTCTACCTTTTACTCTAAATGTGGACGAGAAACCCATAAAAATTTCAATTCACGCTGAGAAATTTAATACTGTCAAAATGGTTGCTAGCACGGGCAGAGGATGTAACAGAAGGCAGTGTAATCATATTGATTAGAAGGTGAGGAGGTTTAAAGCCAATCCAATCATGGGTGTGTGAGAAATCTGGGTGTGTGAGAAATCTGGTGTGTGTGAGAAATCTGGGTGTGTGAGAAATCTGAGTGTGTGAGAAATCTGGGTGTGTGTGAGAAATCTGGGTGTGTGAGAAATCTGGGTGTGTGAGAAATCTGGGTGTGTGAGAAATCTGGGTGTGTGAGAAATCTGGGTGTGTGTGAGAAATCTGGGTGTGTGAGGACGTAACTAACTGGACAGTTTACAGCCTGCAGTGAGGTGGTCATGTGCAACGTCTAATTTTACACACAGACAGACAGAGGGACAGACAGACAAACAGACTCAGAAAGAGAGACACATACATAAGGGAACAGAGAGAAATATTATATCTATTATCTTATTTTATTCTTTTATATAGAGGATAATGGAATAAACACTCATGTGCTTTTTTCGTCCAGTCCCCGTGTGTATGCAGTTTTGTAAATTTTGTCATCTGTTCCCACCGGCACACAATGGCCTACTCTTACGAAAAGCGGAACAGGATTTAAACAGAGAGACAGATACATATGAAAGCCTCAATTAATAATCTGTTCTTCAGGACTTACAGTTAAAAAGGAAACACTCACGCATGTAAGCACACACACACACAAACACACACACATACACACACACACATACACACACACGGACACACACACACACACACACACACACACACACACACACACACACACCGGACACACACACACACACACACACGACACACACACACACACACACACACACACACACACACACACACACACACACACACATGGCTACACACAGATACACACACACGCACGCACTACTCACACTGGCACACATTTAGTAACAGCTAGAAGAAAAAAAGGAAGAAAAAAAAAAGCAAAACAACAAAAGACTCATCGTCCTTTCCAGGACACAGAAAGCAAGGTATAATGCTATGGCTGCTAACAGTAGTCAACAGACAAAAATAACAACAGCAAGAAGAAAAACAACAAACAGCAAACCATCACGGAAGTATTTTCGGCAAACAAAGGAGCATGCTCCACTTTTTGTATGCTGCATTGTAAGATTGCTTTGCTTTTTTTTTTTTTGGGGGGGGGGCTTTTCTTTCTTAATTAATTAACTGTATTTGTACTTTCATCTGTCAATCTGTCTGTCTGTGTGTCTGTCTGCTTTTCTATATTTATTTATGTAGGTATGTCAGTCAGTATATACACCTATCTGTGTTCATCACTGTCTGCCTCCTTGCCTGTCTGTCTGTCTGTCTGTTTCTTGAAACTGAGTCCACTTTGTATGATTGCCTGCTCATGTTTTCCTTCTGCCTGTCTGTCTGTCTGTCTGCTGGTCTGTCTGTCTGGCTTTCAGCTGTCTGTTTTTTGTGTGTTTTGTTGTCACTTGCCATATCCTCTTAAAATGGATGAAAAGCCCCCCGTAAAATTTCATGCAGAGAAATTTGATGCAACCAAAATTGTAGCTATCACGGGGCGCAGGATGTAACAGAAGACAGTGTAATCAGATTGATTAGAGGGCGAGGAGGGTTAAAGCCAGTTTAATCATGGGTGTGTGAGAAATCTGGGTGTGTGAGGACGTAGCTAACTGGACACTTCCAGCTTGGGGTCAGGTGGGCATGTGCAATGTCTGATTAAGGAGACAGAGGGATAAGCAGACAGTCAAACAGACAGATGGACAGAAATCAACTTTAAGTGTGTATTTGTGTGCGTGTGCGTGTGTGCGTGTGTGTGTGTATATGTGTGTGTGTGCGCACGTGTGTGTTTGTGTGTGTGTGAATGTGCCTGTGTGTGTATGTGTGTGTTTGTGTGTGTTTGATAATGTGATGACCTGCTTTGAGACTACCTGACAGGGCTATGCTCTACGATTCCTATCATAATTATGTCCCAGCCTCAACCAGGCCTGAAGAGAAACACTTCCATGCAGTGCATGGTAAGGAGAGAGAGAGAGAGAGAGAGAGAGAGAGGGAGAGAGAGAGAGAGAGAGAGAGGAGAGAGAGAGAGAGAGAGAGAGAGAGAGAGAGAGAGAGAGAGAGAGAGAATGACAAAGACAATGACAATGACAATGACAATGGTTTATTTGGTTTATTTGCGATAAGCTTTACGCCCATTCACAAGGGGACAGAGGGATGGGGACTGGGCACAACACATAAATTGGAAACAAAAATACACTGTCAATGACAGCCCAGATGAAACAACATGGCATGGAAATCCATAACATGGGTTTGCAATGATCGAATAGTATCAGTAATGACTACACCTGTAATACAAGTTATCATCAGATTCTAGTCATTAGTTTATGATTATACTTATATATGACAACATCATCTGTCATGACACAATTTCAGACTGTCATCGGTAATCATCATCATCATCATTGGAGCAACTATGACACATCTCTACAAGCAAATTCTTTTCTAACAGGTTTGAAAGTTGTTGTCACTTGATCTAGCTTACTCAAAAGATTATCCATTCTATTGTTAAAGTAGTCATGGATTTCTTTAAAGCTGTTCAAAATATCGCCATTCGTGGTTTCTTTGGTCTCACATGTCTGCCCCTCAATAAATTCACCCGAATATTCTGCCTCACTCTCCGCACATTCAGAACCAGACACACTCACTTCTTCCTCACCATCCTCTTTTTCTCTCTCACACATCTCCTCTGTCCTTACTTCTGCACTCATGTCATCACTATCACATTCCTTCCCTTTATTCCCAACTTCACCACACAACTAATCACTTTCCATATTGTCAAATTTGACTGTCACTGTCTGTCTGTTTGTGTCATGTTGTGTCAAGTCAATCTGCTGACTGTCAAAACAGCTTCTTGAAGAAGGAGGGCACGGCTTGCACATGGACACATCATTCGGAGCATCAATCTGTGCACGGTTTGCAGCATACAGTAGACTGGGCGGGGTGGGTAAGAATAAACCGGAGGGAGACGGAGCCTGTTTGTTCACTTTTTCATCACGGTTTGCTCTGTGTGCTTCTGCACGATTTTTGTCGCGGCACACTTGCGAAAAAGATTTTTTGCGATATGACCTTTGACCTGGGGTGACAAGAAAATGGTTGTTAGCTTTGCCTGTTAATCTTAGAATGATAACAGTCTGGTCACCTCTACCGTCCACTTTGAACGAGGACAGTGTCTGCTCTTGCAATGCAGCATTGAGCGCACACTCCAAAGTCACTGGGAGTCCTGTGACTGGCATTTTGATGCACAAAAAGAGAAAAAACAACAGCACTCCACTCACAGCTCACACAGAAGCGTCTTGCTGGCAGCCAAGCAAGGGAAGCCACCGAGAGAGAGAGAGAGAGAGAAAGAAAGAGAGAGAGAGAGAGAGAGAGAGAGAGAGAGAGAGAGAGAGAGAGAGAGAGAGAGAGAGACGAGAGAGAGAAGAGACAGAGACAGAGACAGAAGAGAGAGAGAGACAGAGAGAGGAGAGAGAATAATCTTTATTTCTCAAGATCCTGCCATTGCCCTGATTAAAGACTACCACAAAAAACAACCCCCCCCCCTTAAAAACAACAACAATAATAAATAAAACAAAACAAAAGAGACAAAAAAAATCCAAAACCAAAGCAAACCCAAACCAAAAAAAAAAATAAAACCCCCTCCCCTTAAAAACCACCACCACCAACAACAAAAGTTCAACCATTTATTTAAAGAAAGGAGATAGATACAATATTCAACACAGAATCCCCTACTGGATACATTGATATTTTTTAAAAAAGCCGTAGATGTGTATTCAATAAACACATAAACCTGCAACTGACCCTTGCATAATGTTGAAACAGATACATGATTGAGAGAGAGAGGAGAGAGGAGAGAGAGGGAGAGAGAAGAGAGAGAGAGAGAGAGAGAGAGAGAGAGAGAGAGAGAGAGAGAGAGAGAGAGAGAGAGAGGAGAGAGAGAGAGAGAGAGAGAGAGAGGAGAGAGAGAGAGAGAGAGAGAGAGAGAGAGAGAGAGAAGAGAGAGAGAGAGAAGAGAGAGAGAGAGAGAGAGAGAGAGAGAGAGAGAGAGAGAGAGAGAGAGAGAGAGAGAGAGAGAGAGAGAGAGAGAGAGAGCACGTTTTGCCCTCCATCATCATAGATATTCAATTTACAACAAAGAAAAGAAAATGAAACAAAAATCAATGATAAAACAATTTCCGAAGTTCTGACACTTTAGATGAGAGAGGGAATCCCCAAAGGGCTTAAGTATGACATTTTGGCTTTTCTGTATCCAAGGAAAGTAAATGACTTCTGCACCTTGTCTGTGCTTTTTCCAAATATTCATTATCAATGTATTTCACACACATGGTGCGTTTTAAGCTTTCAAAGGATTCGACTCCCAAAATGAAGAAGCGGAACCGTCGCACTCAATCATGTAAACATTTTTGCACCATATTCAAAGGAGTTGCGAAAGAACGCAATGCATTTTTGATATAGGTGGATTTAGTTCTGGATAGGAAGGCAAAATTTGATTTTGTTATACCGATTAAAGAAAAAAAACTCCTTGGGACAATCTCTCTTTCGCTGATTATTGTATTTTTTCTCTGTCGATGTAATTGACCCGTCTTGTGTGTGCAAGGTTTTATTTGTGTGTGTGTGTGTGTGTGGTGCGTGTGTGTGTGTGTGTGTGTGTGTGTGTGTGGTGGTGCGTGCGTGCGTGCGTGCATGCGTGGTGGTGGTGTGTGTGTGTGTGTGTGTGTGTGTGAAAAAGAACAATGAAAAAGAAAGAAAGAGAAAGAGAGCAAACTCGACATAACAAAGAACACATAACGAAAGAATTTAAAAAAAGAAACAAAAAAAGGAATTTGAGAAAAACACACAAGAAAATGATAACTAAAGACAGAAAAGAGAAGAAGACAGTAAGAAAGAAACATCAACAACAGAGAATGCAAAAAAAAAGAAAGACAGAAGAAAAAAAACAAAAAAATAAACATGCCGACAAAACGAGAGGATAGAAAAAGCAACAAAAGATTCTAAACATAACGGAGCAGAAATATGACGAAGAAAAGAAAAGAAGAACGAGGGTTTGAAATACACACAAACAACTGATCCAGAACACAGAAATCATGCCCGCAGGATATTGCAAGAAAAAAAGAGGGCAAGAGAAAATGGAAAACCAAATCAAGCCAGAAAAAGAAATTATCACAAAATAAAAGAGGACTTGAAAAACATACACAGGTCTTAACACGAGAACAAAACAATGTTTCCATCAAATGATTAACCCATAAAAGGGGGGAAAGGTGCGAAGAAAGAAAGACAAAACAAAACTACAAAAAAAAATACAAATAAGAAAAACCACAATGCAAAGGTTATGATCACTATCTTTATAGTTTCAGATGGCTGCTATCTTACGTCCACACAAATGCATAAGTTTTCGGATATTGTTTTTCTTTTTAAACATCAGTTTGCATTATTTGTTTTTTGTCGATCAAAACGCTAATACGCACATACGCAAACATGCATACAAATGTTTGTGCACATGCGTATGCAAGGTTTGAAATCTTTTGTTTTTCATTTTATTTATTTATTTTATATTTTTTGTTCTTTTATATCGAGGATAATGGGATAAGCACTCATGTGCTGTTTTTCATCCAGTCCCCGTGTGTCTGCAGTTGTGTAAATATTGTCATTGGTTCCCATCTGTGTGTGTGTGTGGTGTGTAAGAGAGAGAGAGAGAGAGAGAGAGAGAGAGAGAGAGAGAGAGAGAGAGAGAGAGAGAGAGAGAGAGAGAGAGAGAGAGAGAGAGAGAGAGAGAGAACACTGAACACTGAACACTGAACACTGAACACTGAACACTGAAATGATTTAATGTACATTGGCCTTGGACCACAATACATTTGTTGGGCTTGGGGTTCGGCAATGGATTCATTCATATTATTAGCAATGCAAATGCATAAACAAGTAACTATTATCAACGATTAAAGAGAAAAAAAACACAATTATTCCATTTCATGATTGAAACCTGATATCAACCATGATACAGCTACAAAAGAACAAAAATGATGTCTAATAAAACATGCATATTAAGTATATATCTGATCGTAACAGCTAGTCAAGAAAGCATTTGGGTCAACAATATTTTCCTTTTGTTAATAGAATGAAAAATATATCTAGACAAACTGTGCCTGTACTCGTTATTTGTTGCTTTGAGCAGATCTGGTAATGGCACATTGACGCACTTGCTTAAGAACTTTTCCCTCAAGTCTGTGTACATGCAACATTCCATAAGAAAGTGGGCTTCATTTTCAACTATTGTTTTACAAAAAGGACACATTTTTTTTGATGCATTTTCATTATACCTGTATACATTA
The DNA here is from genome assembly GCA_030674155.1 of Stramonita haemastoma. Classification (NCBI taxonomy): domain Eukaryota; kingdom Metazoa; phylum Mollusca; class Gastropoda; order Neogastropoda; family Muricidae; genus Stramonita; species Stramonita haemastoma. Next base: position 92,889,966 of record CM060316.1, on the reverse strand, counting down.
TTATTAAGAGGTAGAAGTTACATCTTGCTTGTGTATTGCTACTCTGAAACAGTAGACATCAATAGAGTTTATATATATGCTCTTTTCAAAAATACTTTTGAACGATCTGTAATTGTCATACGAGAGGAGGAGAGAGGAGAGAGAGGAGAGAGAGAGAGAGAGAGAGAAGAGAGAGAGAGAGAGAGAGAGAGAGAGAGAGAGAGAGAGAGAGAGAGAGAGAGAGAGAGAGAGAAGAGTGTTTGGTGTGTATGTGTCTCTCTGTGTGAGTGTGTGTGGCACGCGTGCATGCATGGGCCTCTGTGTGTTTTGGAGAGGCTGTACAGTCTGTGTGTGTGTGTGTTTGTGTGTTTGTGTGTTTGTGTGTGTGAGAGAGAGAGAAGAGAGAGAGGGGAGAGAGAGAGAGAGAGAGGGGGGGGGGAAAGGGAGAGAGAGGGGGGAGAGGGGAGAGAGTCGTGTGTGTGTGAGAGAGAGAGAGAGAGAGACATAGACAGACCGACCGACAGAGACAGACAGAAAGAGAGAGGCTGGTAGGCCTGATGGTTGTTATGTAAACATTGCTCTCTGACAGCACACACAGCAGCTGAAGTACCTAGGGCTAGTGATGACTCATGATGTAAAGCAGTCAAGGGAAGTAACCAGCATGGAAGAGTTAATTTCCTTGATTGACTAGTTTTCTGGGTTTTATTATTTTTCTCATCCTGTTTTTAGAGGGGATTTCTTTTTACAGATTTCTGCAAATCAAACGAGATGTACCATGTCAATCTGTCAAGCCCTTTTGCTTGATTCAAAAGGACTTTAAAGGACTTTTCAGCATTTAAAAGGACCTGATGATATTTTAAAAGGACCTACTTGCTGAATCAAAGGATTTAAAAAAAGGCCTTTCAACTCAAATCATGTCAGGTCTGAGAAAGACCTAAAAGACTCCTTACGAACCATACCATCAAACATACTGTGGATAAAAATGGAAGCCTGTCTTGCATATCACATTTCTAAAGAAAATATACACTTTAAACAAAACTGATTATAAACCAGATGAATAATACACAAAAACACAGTTGCCATTTCCAGCAACACAAACTATAAACATTATAGATGCATAGTGGTATTCTTTGCAACAACAGTTTACACCTTGATTTTTACAGAAGCCAACCAGCCATCTGGCACCAACTCGTCCATTCCTGACATCTCTACCCCACCCCCTTAGTCCTAGCCATGTAATGGTCAGCACAAAAGGGACATAATCTTTGCTGTTGTTTGCTGCCACGACACACAGTATCTACATTTTTTAAGCACATTTTGTACAGAGTGACACCATGTAGTTCCAGATGGTCTTTTCAGAGTCCATGTGTCTGTTTGATGATCATATTTGCTGTTTCAGTTAGTATGTCGCCTCCTTTTACAAACAGCCTCCTTTTACAATAGGCAAGGCACGTTTCTTCGTCAGTAGAGGCTGAGGAGTTTCTCAAACGCCTTTTCTCATGGCCAACTCTCCCTGTACTCAGATCCACACACATGCTCTGAATTAGCACTTGCCAGCCTTTGGAAACTGTGCCCATCAATTCAGCAATTGACAGACCTTGACTCCAAGCATATGTCTACAGAAGCAGGTGCAGCCCCAACCTGTTTGCTGAGTTGCTCAAGCTGATACTTCCAACAGTTGTTTATATCGCTGTCAGTTGACTGCTTGCTGTTGAAAACTGTCAACTTTGCTACACTTTATGAACGTCACAAAGGATCAAAAAGGATCGTTATTGATGTTCTTTCAACTCCTTCGAACACAGGATGACCAGGAAGAATTGTTGTACTGCTCTTGATGACAGCGAGCAGTTTGTCATCCAATTCCAAATCCAAAGTGTAGTTGAACATTAAGGTCTCAGCAAATGTTCAGGGGCATGACAGAGACTTTTCCATGGTGAGCTTGTACGGAAATTGATAGATGAACGTGGCACTCATCTTGGCCAGTCATTCAGCTCCACCTCTCAATATATATAAATAATATATATATATATAATACCTAAGAGTGTTGAGAAGGGAGAATCTAATAATCTCACACGTTAGCTTATCTATATAACAGCCCTATGCGTTTATATGCATGCAGAAATACACACGTTAGAGATCTCATTATATAAACCATCTTTTGATGGAGGTGGAGATGTGCCACCCCCCAAAAAAAACCAACAAAAAAACAACAACAACTCCCCCAAAACAAACAAACCAACAACAGTAACAAAGCAACAACCAAAAACATTCAGATGATTATGACTCTTGGAGCCCATAAACCATCTGTTGGCAACCACTCAAACAAGATTGATTACATTCATTCTTGTAGTATAGAGTTTGTATGTGCTTTCAAACCAAAGGACACTTTCCGAACATTTGGATTTCCAACTGGGCAGGCAATTGGATCTGTAACTTCAGCTTCAAATACTTCATTACCTCGAACAGGGGCGTTTATTCATGTTAGGAGCTAAGGGTTAAACAACTAAAGATAAAAGAATTAATCACGAACATGTCATGAAAGAGATTAAATCACACTGTACCTGTAATCAACTGTTAATCAATCAATTGTAATCAACTTGATGATCATTGGTATGTTTTCTACTGAACGCCGAGGTGTTCTCTTTGGGCATCAAACACTGAAGTACATGTATTACTTATCCCTAGTGTTCTCGACTGTAGGGAAGTCAGGGATCACTTTA
>CM060316.1:92879767-92882267 GCA_030674155.1 Stramonita haemastoma | reverse complement strand
TTTGAAAATAGAAGCTTTGATTGTTTCAGAAACATTGACTTATATGTATTCAAAGTTTGCTTAAGTTTTGCTTCGTTGTAATGCTGGTGATCGTACTAGTCCTGCAAGCATCAATGAACCTATTTCTGTATTATCTTGTTTATGTAAACCTTTTGAAAATCATACTAGGCAGCACATTCTTAACCACTTCAACAATCACGCCTTATTTCATCATATAACTAATCTGGATTTCTAAAATTTCATTGTGTCACATGACATAAGTCAACATAATAAAACTGTTGAAAAATGGTTTGCGAGTATGAATACCAATTTGGTTGCTGGTATCATGCTGGTTGATTTTTCAACAGCTTCTGATCTGATTGATAACAAACCTCTTCTTAAAAAAAAAAAGCTGAAACTATATTGTCTTTCAGATAATACATTAGAACTCATCTCATCTTTTTTTTTGTTTAGATAAACGCAAACAATTCGTGTTCGTTGAGGAATGCAAAATCTTCTCTTCTGCCCATCATGTATGCTGTTCCTCAGGGCTCCATGCTGGGACATATACTCTTCTCAATATGTATCAATGATGTACCCCTCTGTTTAAAAGGTACCCTGAGATGTTTGCATATGACACAACATTACTTACATATAAGCCACACTTTTTTCAGAAGAAGTAGTTTTATCTTTACAGGCCACTATAGAAAAAATAATTAAATGATGTGATTCAAATCATATGAACATCTAGCATCAAAAGACTAAGCATATGATTATAACCACCAGACAAAAGCGTCAACCCCCTTTTTTTTAACAAATATGTAGTTCATTGGACATCAACGGTAATGTAGTTAAAGAAGTCAATTCTCATAAAGTTCTAGGATTGGTAATTAACAACAATCTTTTTATGGTCTAAACATGTAAGAATGTTCTTTAAATGTATGACCAAAATGATTGATCAAATAATGAAGATAAAACATTTCTGAAAGTCACTCTCTCCTAAGCTATTAATATATTATGTCATGCTTTTATTTAGCTGGATGTAAATTATGCATGCACAGTTTTGGGATTCGGCAAGGGATGACACTTTCATTAAAACCATTGGCTCTTAAAATAGTTCCACTGGACATCACCATTGTCATGCACTGACTATATCTCACTGGGTATTTTTCCTCTGAAATGAAGATTATAATACAATAAGTCAGTTTTTATATTCAAATCATGTCTAGTCTGGCTGTGTTCCATATTCATTGATAGACAGGTTCAAAATCAATGACTGTAGCCATCTTCACAAGACATTATCACTGCCCATAATTAATCTGTTCAAAGCTATCCTTTTTAAAAATGACGGTTTATTGTAGAATACTATTCCAGCTTTAACAGATGTAAATACAAGTGTAACTACTTTGAAATTGAGGTATTGTTCAATTTTGATGAAAGAATAAACATACATATTTACATGAAATCAACATTTTGTTTCGTCTGGTACTACTTCCTACCTGTTTTTTTTGCCACTGTGTCTCTGTCTGTCTTTCTGTCTGTCTGTCTCTCCTTATTTTGTCTTTGTCTCTCTCTCTCTATTTTATTTTTGTCTGTTTGTCTGTCTGTCTTTCTGTCTGTCTCTCTATCTTGTGCCGCCGCGGTAGTCGAGTGGTTAGGCGTTGTACTCGTAATCTAAAGGTTGCGAGTTCGATCCCAGCTATTCCGCTATGGCGTTGTGCCCTTGGAAAAGGCACTTTACGGCAATTTTCTCACCCCACCCAGTGTAAAAGGGGTACCAACCTTGTGTTGGGCTTAACCCTGCGATAGACTGGCGTCCTATCCAGGGGAGTCTATGACTCTCAGTCGCTTAACGCCACAGAAACCGGATAAGCACCGCCTGATGAGCCTTATGGCTCGGACAGAAAGACTTTTTAACTCTATCTTGTCATCTGTCTGTCTATCTGTCTGTATGTCTCTCTCTCTGTCTCTGCCTCTCTCTCTGTCTCTCTCTCTATGTTTCTACATGATCTTTACCTTTCAGCCTGGGTTTGATCTCTCTGAACCTCTGGTATGACTAGAGAGACGTCTACACCTTTCTATCTGCTTTTGCCTTTTGTTTTGTTTTTGTTTTGTTGTTATTATGTTGCATTGGACTTTTTTCTTCCCGCGCGCCCCCTTCCCCGATCTGCTCTTGTGTTTTTTCCTTCTTTTCTTTTTTTGGAGGTCCGAGATTATGCGCATGTTGTGCATCAGCTAGGTGTATACACATGCGTTCTGGATATCTTCTTATCAGCTAAGATGCCAGTATGCATGTATACATACGCATGAATATAATTATCTCACTTGTGCTGATAACGTGATGTCTCTAGGAAAAATGGCTTGGTGGCAGGCTACTCCAACTTTTCAACATGAATTTGCTTGCTTGTTGTTTGCTTGCTTTGTTTGTTTACTGGATATATATATATATATATATATATATATATATATATATATATATACATATATACATATATATATATAATGTGTGTGTGTGTGTGTG
>CM060316.1:92852267-92867267 GCA_030674155.1 Stramonita haemastoma | reverse complement strand
CACAATATTTGTGCGACACGCAAGGAATGAAAGACAAAGCGAAAAATATTTCTTTTAAAAAAAAAAGAAAAACTTTGGGTAAAAACTTTGATGTACATGTGTTTACAATTACACCCCACAATAGTGCACAAAGTTGCACCAAAAAATAGCGATGTACACGATTTGTACCCCAAAAAAATCAATGTCCTCTTTTTTTGGATTAACTATAAACATGTATAGAAGCGCCTGTAGATATATGAGAAACTTTGTAGAATTCATGTAAACATTTGTTGTGTATTCTTTTCAGTTTCACACCTTGTTTTGAAAGTGTCTATACAAAGTCTGACATGTGGTCACTGTTCATCATCATAATCTAGAAATAAATAATTTTGTCATTCGAATAAATTTAGATCAAATGTTTATCCCCGTCTTCTTCATCATCACCAAAGGCTCACAGAGCAACTTTCTTGCCTACCATATGAGCTAACATGTTTTTCGCTGCCGTCAAGTGCCTAACAGGCCAGGCTCTTTGCATCCGACTTCGTTCTGAGCGAGAATTGTTATCTTTTAAGTCTTTCTGAGGGAAAAACAGTCAGGAGAATGGACCAGAAAGTTAAAAGATGGACAAGAAAGAGGTTACACGGGGAAAAGGAACCAGGCAGCAGAAACAAAGAGAATTAGCACATAATTTGCAGAAGGTGGCGATGCTATTTACACTGACAGGGGCCCACGGCATCCCTACGGGGAGAATACTTATTTAATTTCCAATGTGTGTCGTTTCCGTTAATAATCAGTCCCCTGTTTTTTATACACTACAGAAATGTGTGTTTTTCCGTTAATAATCAGTCTCTTATTTACACAGAAATGTGTGTCGTTTCCGTTAATGATAAGTCTCCTATTTACACAGAGTGTGGAAGTATATGAACGTGCATTCTCAAGTACAGTGCACTTTAAATAAAACTAAGTCCAGAAGTAGTCTTCATGTTTACACTTCAAAAGATAATGTTCAATGCTGCCTTTCTCCACATGACAGAATGTAGGATACCCCTGTAAGCTGGCTTTTATCTCATGCAAGATAATACTCAGTTTGCTGTTAAGATTCTATGTAATCTTCGTATTTGAAACCTTTTTTTTTATTTAATTAACTCTTGTTTTGGATCTTTTCAAAAGTGGGTTGCCTGTTACTTTGAGAATTGAGTTTAAATTCCATTTTTGGTAAGATTTTGGAAATCGGTGATCACACTTAAAGAGCACTATATATTTTTGTTCTTTTTGGTGTTAGAGACAAGGTCTAGCGCTATAGGGGAATTTGCTTTTTTGTTAAACTTTAATTGGATGTTTGACTTATCTACGCATATTTGAATCTTTGCAATTATCGTATCACACCATGTGAAGGGAATGTAAATATCATATTTTTATAACAATTCTTAATCTTCACCAACATTTTTATAATGCAATAATAAAGATTTTTTTTCAGAAAATGAAACATAAAGTAAAACCTAGTCAATGAAATGTAGAACAGAAAATAAATTTACAAAAGATCACAAAAAAAGACAAAAAGACGAAATTGTTGATAAAAGAATGACAATTTTTTAATATTGCAATAATAGAAAGAGAAAAATTTTTATTTACAAACTCACTGTCACTCACTCACTCACTCACTCACTCACCACACACACACACACACACACACACACACACACACACACACACACACACACACAAACACACACACCACACACACACACACAACCATTGCTTTTAAAAATACAATGTTTGACCACATAAATGACCTTGCTCCAGTTAGTTCACGATTTCTGCGTCTTTGAAAGTCAAACAAAAAACAGGGAAGAAAAAAAAATAGAAAAAAAAAACCTAACCGTTATCAAATTCCACGGCTTTGACAGTTCCTGTACAAGAAAGTTCTGGTAAGGTTCCTAACATAACTAACTTTTTTCACTTTTTTTTTTTTTTTTTTACAAAACAAGGTAGCTGCCTCGAAGATAAAAAAAAGTATTTTCCAAATCTATTTCATGAACGTGGCATTTCAAAGTTCTTCAAGTTTTCAAGAGACTTCATCCTGACAGTTTTGATAAAAGAAAAGTGCTTGGAGGAAAGTTAAATACCACTTCACCCACATCTACTCATCGATCTTTCTTCTACTTTTTTTTGTAAAAGTAAACGGTTTCTATGTTTTCTTTTTGGTCTCAATATATTCCACCAAAGTCACGATTTCAAAATTTCAATTTGCAATGTTCTGACAGTTCCGAAAAGATTACGGTCTTGCAAAAGCTTTACAAATCATTCTTCCCCGAGAAAAAAAAAATAATGGGCTCTATCTTTCTCTGACCATATAGAAAGCTTTAGTTCAACCTAGTCTAGAGAAAATGTGATTTTAAGTTCTAGTTTTCGACAGATCTTGGCAGACATTGAGGAGAATGCACAAGGGTGAAAAATCTATCATAAGCATTATTGAACTAGTCTGAGGATCAGTTACGTTCAGACAATAATCCTCAGCGACTGTTGAGGATTAGTTTGAGGGAAAGGGAACGCTGCTTAGAACTCTCTTTTAGTCGGTCTAGGTGAATATTCTTTCGATTTAGTTGTTTTAGTACTATAAGTTTTGATTTTTGGGGGGTCATTTTATTAATTTTTTTAATTTTTATTTTATTTCTTTCTCAGAAAGAGGTAAAGCTGATTACACACACATACACACACATACACATACACACATACGCACACATACATACACACATACACACATACACACAACACACACACACACTAATACATACATATATATATATATAATATATATATAATAATATATATATATAATATATTAATATATATATATATATATAAATTATACTATTACTCTACTTTTGTCTTTTTTCTTTCTTTCTTTTCTTTCTTTCTTTCTTTCTTTCTTTCTTTCTTTCTTTTTTTCTTTCTTTTCTTTCTTTCTTTCTTTCTTTCTTTCTTTCTTTCTTCTTTCTTCTCTCTCCCTCTTGTTGTTGTAAGGAAGCCTCTGTCTTAACCTGCATGTGGTATGCAAACATTGTAGGAATCTGATTCACTAACGTGACAGCTTAAGCTTCCTCAAGTTGTCAATAGCCATGTGACTTAAAAGTTTTGATGTACGAGAGTTATATATGGTAAGTGCTTTTTTTAAAGTCATCCGTCACTCTCTCTTTCTCCAGGGAAACTTAATGTTCTCCGTCTTTTGTGCTCTCTCTGTCTCTGTCTCTCTGTCTCTGTGTCTCTCTGTCTCTCTGTCTCTCTGTCTCTGTCTCTGTCTCTGTCTCTCTCTGTGTCTGTGTCTGTCTGTCTGTCTGTCTGTCTGTCTGTCTGTCTCTGTCTGTCTCTGTCTGTCTCTGTCTGTCTCTGTCTGTCTCTGTCTCTCTGTCTCTCTGTCCTGTCTCTGTCTCTGTCCTGTCTTCCTACTCTCTCTCTCATCTCTATCTCTCTTGCTTCTCTCTCTCTCTCTCTCTCTCTTACATACCGACACATGCTGTAAAACGCTTTAAATGTAAGTCGCTTTGTTTTTTCTTTGCTAACTTCTGCGGCTTTAAAGAATGAACGAATGAATGAATGAATGATGATGAAGAATGAATGAAGAATGAATGAATGAATGAATGAATGAATAAAAGAAAGACAGACAGACAGAAAGAAAAGAAAGAAGAAAGAAAGAAAGAAAGAAAGAAAGAAGAAAGAAGAAAGAAAGAAAGAAAGAAAGAAAAAAAACGAAAAGAAAGAAGAAAGAAGAAAAACAAAAAAACAAAACAAAAAAGCAAAAGAAACAAAACTGAGAGGTTTAGGGCTTTTCTGTGGTTCGGACATCTTAAGATAAAAGAGTGTCCTCACAAGGACATCTAGATATCAACCTCTTCCCATTTCCCCCCCCCCCACCCTACCTCCACCTTCATCCCCTACCTCTGACTCCTAACCCCACATCCTACTCCATCTTTTTTATTCTATCTTGTCGAAAGTAAATGGATTTTACCTTTCTCTTGTGCTATAAAATCTTTTTCAATCTATTTCAGGGACGTGACAGTTTCGAGTTCTTCAAGCTTTCGATAGTTCCCAAAGTCAAGAAAGAGAGAGAGAGTGAGAGTGAGAGTGAGAGAGAGAGAGAGAGAGGAGAGAGGAGAGAGAGAGAGAGAGAGAGAGAGAGAGAGAGAGAGAGAGAGAGAGAGAGAGAGAGAGAGGAGACGGAGAGAGACACAAAGAGAGAGACACATAGACGGAGAGAGACAGAGAGATAGAGACAAGAGACAGACAGACAGACAGACAGACAGACAGACAGACAGACAGACAGACAGACAGACACACGTGACAAACAGACAGAGAGAGCCAGAGAGAGACAGAGACAGATGAACATTCAAATATTCAGCTCATATTCCCACAAAAAAACAGACACCTACTCCGGACAGGTCTTAACAACTTCTTGTCAGTCCCCATCACACAGTTCTTTCATCTTAGTCTCCACAGCTGCCTGCCATTTTCTACGGTCCTGTGCCAGCCTCTCTTTGACCAGACGACTAGAGCATTTTCATTGGCTGTTTCAGATCACATGACAACTTTTCGGATGTTCTGCAGATTATTATTGTTATTATTATTATTATTATTTATTATTATTATTATTATTATTATTATTATTATTATTATTATTATTATTTATTATTATTCATCTCATCATCATATATCATCATCATCATCATCCATTCATCATCATCATTATCATATCATTATTATATTATTATTATTATTATATATTATTATTATTATTATTATTATTATTATTATTATTATTATTTTATTATTGTTATATATTTTATTATTATTATTATTATTATTATTATTATTATTATTATTATTATTATTATTATTATTTCATTTTTTATTCCATTTTTATTTCAAGAGAGAAAGGAGAGAGAGACATAGAGACATACAGAGAGAGAAAGAGATTGAGATAGATAGATAGATAGATAGAAGATAGATAGATAGATAGATATAGATAGATAGATAGATAGATAGACGAAGACAGATAGATAGATAGATAGATAGATGATGATGATGATGGATGAGATGGATGATGGATGGAGGTGGAGGATGATGATGGAGGATAGATAGATAGATAGACAGAAAAGACAGACAGACAGATAGATAGATAGATAGAAATAGACAGACAGACAGACGATAGAAGATAGACAGACAGACAGACAGATAGACGAGATAGAGATAGCAGATAGATAATAGATAGATAGATAGATAGATAGATAGATAGATAGATAGATAGATAGATAGAAAACGATAGATAGATCGATAGATCGATATCGATCGATCGATATGATCGATAGATAGAAGAAGCAAGCGAAGAAAAGAATTCGTAGAAATAGATCGTCATCGAAGATAGATAGAAGATGAAGACTAAAAGATAGTGATGGATACAAGATAGAAGATAGATAGATAGATAGAGAAGCAAAGAATTTCTGTTGAAATAGAAACGGCAGAGAAAGACAGAGAGAGAGAGAAGGGGAACAGAGAGAGGAGAGAGAGAGAGAGAGAGAGAGAGAGAGAGAGAGAGAGAGAGAGAGAGAGAGAGAACAGACAGACAGACAGACAGACAGACAGAACAGAGACAGACAGACAGACAGACAAACAGAAGACAGACAGACAAACAAGACAGACAGAGACAGACAGACAGACAAACAGATAGACAGACAGACAAACAGAGACAGAGATAGAGGATGTTTCAAGAAAGAACAGGAGAAATGTACCGGAAATAATGACACCAAGAGAGACAGAAAAAGACATGATAAAGGAAAGATAATGTACCGGTACTATCCAGACAGAAAAGCTAAGCTTCCGTAATCTTCCCCGGGATTTCCTCCCTTCTTCCTATTACACAAAGAAGGGAGGTTTTCTAACATGATAGATTATCTTCAGGGTGTGATGGTTTCTATGGCGAGGGATTAGCAACCATGGCAACGCTTTCAATCTTTCACCGGATCGTCCTCAGGGACAGGATACTTTTGACTTCGTTTGTTCTGTGAATACTGGTTGAGTTAGTCAAGCGGATTAACATTGAGACATGTGGGCGAAAAACGGTTGCATACGTAAAAATCTTACCATTGGTATATGTATGTATATGTATATGTATTACATTATACATACATACATACATACATACATACATACATACATACATACATACATACATACATACATACATACATACATACATACATACATACATACAGACAACAGACAGACAACAGACAGACAGACAGACAGACAGACAGACAGAAGATTGATTGATTGATTGATTGATTCATTCTTTTATATCAAAGATAGTAGAATAAGGGCTCATGTGCTTTTTTCATCCAGTCCCCGTGTGTATGCAGTTGTGTAAATATTGTCATCTGTTCCCACCGGCACACAATGGCCACTCTTACGAAAAGCAGAACAGGATTTAACGTGTGCACAAGATGTTCTTGTGCGTTCGCACACGGGGCCTCGGTTTACAGTCTCATCCGAAGGACTTTTGGGGAGAGAGAGAGAGAGAGAGAGAGAGAGAGAGAGAGAGAGAGAGAGAGAGAGAGAGAGAGAGAGAGAGAGAGAGAGAGGAGAGAGAGACGAGAGAGAGAGAGAGAGAGACAGAGAGAGAGACAGAGAGACAGAGACACAGAGAGAGAGCATAAAACGGACAGAAAAATCCACAAACGGATGATAGGTATTCTCTATAGAGATGTGGATGAGTTTGTCAGTATATGAAAAAAAACAAAAAAACAAAAAACATCTCGCACTCTGCAATTTTATCTTAGAACTTTCTTCATTTTTCCTTGTTTGTCTTTTTTCCATCTATTTTTGGTAATGTTTTGGTGGTTTTTGTTCTTGATGTTGCTTGTCTTTCTTCTTCACTCTTTTTTCCGTTTCCAAGCGAACATGGACATCTCTCTTTGTCGGTGTATCTGCCTCTCTCTCCGTCTCTGTTTCGCGTTTTTCTCTATCTGTCTGTCTGTCTCTGTCTCTGTCTGTCTCTGTCTGTCTCTGTCTCTGTCCTTGTCTCTCTCTCACTGGGTCTGTCTGCCCCTTTCTCTACATTGCACGCGCGCGCGTGTGTGTGTTGTGTGTGTGTGGGTGGTGGGTGTGGTGTCTTGTGTGTTTTGTGTGTATGTATATGGGTGTACGTTGTGTGGGTGTGTGTGCGCGCGTGCGCGCGTGGGAATGTGTATAAGAGAAAAACGCGAGACAGAGACAGAGACAGAACAGGCAGACACAGAGAGACAGGGGGTAGGGGTAGGGGGGGGTAGGGGGGATAGGATGGGGGATGAGAAGATTCTTATAATCTGAGGTTAATAAATCAAGCAGACTGGATGAGGCTCCCATCACAATGAAATCTCTGCTGGATTATAGAGCTTAGAGGGCAGAATGTCCTGAAAATGTTTATTTTTTTCCCGTCTAATCTTTCAATCCGACCGAGACTTGTTTCTACAGTTTTGATAATAATTTATTAAGCTGGATGCGGCGCGGTTGTGTATTAGCTTCCTGGTGTTATTCTTAGTTCATGTTTTTGGTTTTATTCTGCTTTTATTTTGTTTTGCTTTTTGTTGTGGTGATCGTAGTTTATTCCGCCCATGTGGTCGCCTGGGTGATGAACAGTGTAGGTATGAACGGAATTAAGTTTTAAGATAGATGAAAGGAGGGTGGGAGGGGGACTGAGAGATAGAGAAAGAGAGAGAGAAGAAGAGAGAGAGAGAGAGAGAGAGAGAGAGAGAGAGAGAGAGAGAGAGAGAGAGAGAGAGGACAGAGAGACAGAGAGACAGAGAGACAGAGAGACAGAGAGAGAGAGAGAGAGAGAGTCTTTTGTATCGTAAATTTACCACCTTTTCACGGAAACAGGTACAAAAGAAGCAAGATTCTGTTCACAGGGACAGTTAAAGAAATCAACAACAATAATAATAATAATAATAATAAGTAGTATTTATTACGTTTAGCCTTTATGTGACCAAAAAACTGACATGTGCTGGAAGAATTTTCCCAAACAACAGCAACATTGTTTGACCATTTTTTAATGGAAAACGTGACAAGAAGCAGGACGTACATACACGAGTATAATCATAACACCATTAATAACAGCAAAATCAGTAAGAGCAAACATAACAACAACAAAAACAACCAAAGCAACGATTTCAATGTTGAGGATCTACAGTACATTATCTTATAGTACATTATCAAAGAAGTTCGTCTTCAAGATGCCTATCACTCACTCTCACTCAGTCCCATGTCCCAAAGGACGTAGGGGGACATGAGAGAAGACGCAACGGAGATCTTTTTCCATGCTTCACGATCCTGTGTGGCTAGTAGGAGGCGTTGCAGGGGTTGGGCAGTCCAGTCTTTGATGTTGTCAACCCATGATTTCTTTTGGCGGCCTCTTCTTCTTTTGCCCTCGACTGTTCCTTGCAAGATGGTTTTGCTAGGGTGTTGTGTCTTGTGGTGTGACCAAACCACATCAGCTTTCTCCTCTTTATGGTGGAGAGCAGAGGCTCTTGGGGGCCCACACGCTTTTTGATTTCCTCTTTCACATAGTTATTGGTCTTGTGTTCTTTGTATGATATTTTGAGGAGTCTTCTGTGGCACTTGTTCTCGAATGCTTGGATTCTTCTCTCTAACTCTGCTGTCAGAGTCCATGATTCACAGCCATATAGGAGGATAGATATTACGAGGGATTTGTAGAGGTGGTATTTGGTGCAGAAGCTGATGTTGTTGCTTCTGATGATCCTCTGGAGTCTGACTAGAGCAGATGTTGCTGTTGCAATGCGAGCTTTCACCTCATTGTTTGATGTGCCATCTTTTGTTAGGATGGAGCCTAAGTATTTGAATTGGCTCACCTCTTCCAATATTTCTCCATTCATCTTTATTTCCGTGCTGTCATTACTCGCGCTGTTGACCATGATCTTCGATTTCTCTGTACTGACCTCCATGCCGTATGCGCTCGCTCGGTCTGTTAGACTGTCTGTGAGGATTTGCAGTTCTTGTTTGCTGCTGCCCATGAGGTCAATGTCATCTGCAAATCTGAGGTTGCAAAGGGGTCTTCCACCAATGGAGATGGAAGTGTGGTGGTTTTGCAGTGTCTCTGTCATGATGTTTTCGAGGAAGAGGTTGAAGAGTACAGGTGAGAGAAGGCAGCCCTGGCGGACTCCAACCGTGGTCTTGAAGAACTCGCCCACGTGGTTGTTCATGAAAACTGCACTTCTTGCATTCTCGTACAGAGCCTTGATGACTTCAATTAGGCAGTTGTCAATGTTGAAGTGCCTGAGTACTTGCCAGAGGCCGTCATGCCATACCCTGTCAAAGGCCTTTTTGAAGTCTATAAAATTGTGGTACAAGTCTTTTTGGTGTTGGAGATGCTTCTTTATCAGAATTCTCAGGTTGAAAATTTGTTCCATTGTGCTGCGTTTTGGTCTAAAGCCCGCTTGTTCTTCTGCCAGGAGTTTTTCTGCTTGGTTTTTCAGTCTGTTGAGGACTACCTGCAGCATGATCTTGCTAGGATGGCTTATGAGACTGATGGTTCTGTAGTTCTGACATTGCTTGAGGTTTCCTTTCTTTGGCAGGGGTATTACAAGAGACTGTGTCCATTCTTTTGGCCATTCTTTGGTGTCGTGGATCTTCTGACAAAGATCTGTGAATCGCCTTGCTGTTTCATTCCCCCCATTTTTTATGAGTTCAGCTGGGATGTTATCGATTCCAGGGGACTTCCCCTTCTTCAATTGTTTAATAGCTGTGTCTACTTCACACCTTAGTATTGGTGGGTCTTTATCTTGTTGTTCAGGGGGTTTGTTGGAAACTATGTTGGTATCTGGGCGTAGTGGGTAGTTATACAATCCCTCACAGTATTCTGTCCAGCGCTGGAGGATGGCATTGTTTTCCGTTAAAAGATTTCCTTCTTTGTCTTCAATAACAGAGGCTTTAGGCTGTGTGGTTTTCGTTAGTGCTTTCAGAGTGTTGTAAGCTGTTTTGCTGTTTCCCTTGGCCATTCCATCTTCGATGTTGTTGCATTGTTCTTCTATCCACGCTTCTTTGGCTTCTCTCATCTTTTTCCTCACTTCTCTGTGGCTATCCATGTACTTGTTGTTGGCTTCTTGACTTGTGAACTTTTGCTTCTTAAGTTCTCTTCTTTTGTCGCAGAGGTCAAGAACCTCATTTGTCACCCAGGGTTGTTTCTTTGTTCTGCTTCTGCCTAATGTTTCTTCTGCTGCTGTCGCTAGCACTTCTTTGATGTTGTTGGCTAATGTGTTCACATCATTGTCAATGGCTGTGAGTGCGGCGAACTTTCCTCCAATGTTGGCTTGTAAGATCTCAACCACTGTTGGGTCTTTGAGTTTTTCCAGGTCGAATCTTATGCGTGGGCTTTTTGGCTGTTGTTTTGCTTTCAGTTTTAGCCTGATGGTGGTAAGTACAAGGTCGTGGTCACTGCCAATGTCAGCTCCTGGGAATGTTCTTGTATTTGCCTTGTTTATGCTGGATTTGAATCTTTGGGGTGACAGAATGTAGTCAATTTGATTATGAATCAGACCATTTGGTGAGTGCCAGGTTGATGTTCTAGATGGCTTGTGAGGGTGGAGTGTGTTAGCCAGAGTTAGTTTGTGCTTCTTTGCGAATTCCAGCAGCCGCTGTCCTCTGTCATTTGTTTCTCCCAGTCCAAAGCGTCCTGTGGTTCCTGCCCAGGTGTCATAGGCATCAGGTCCCACCTTAGCATTCCAATCGCCTTCCACAATAAGGATGTCTTTTTTGGGCGTTTTGGAGATGACGTTTTCAAGTTCTTCATAGAATTCTTCTATCTGGTCATCATCGTAGTCAGATGTTGGAGCATACACTTGGATGATGGTGAGATTCTGGGGTTTTGCAGAGACTCTGATTGAGATGAGTCTGCTGGATATTGGTGTGCAGTTGATGATGCTTGACACAATCTCTTTCCTGACAATGAAGCCTACTCCGTGTTGGTGTAGTTTCTCATCTCCACTGTACCATATTTTGTGGCCGTCTTGCGTGGTTGTTTCTCCGAAGCCAATCCATCTGACTTCCGCAAGCCCTAGGATGTCCCATTTATACCTCTGTAATTCATGTGTGAGTTCCTGTACTCTTCCTGTTTGGTACAGAGTTCTAACATTCCATGTACCAATGGTTACCCCTTTAGCTGGAAGCTTTAGGGTTAGTTCTGCTCCAGTGGCACACTTGTCACTCCCACCCTGGAGGCTTGCAGTGGGTAGCGCGGTCGTTGTTGATCCGGGCCTCGACCGATCCGGCATGTGTTTCTGTTTTGCTTTTCTCATCATGTCCTTGCAGTGGGCTTGAGGAAGCTTGGTGGCGCCCATCTCCTCTCCAAGACTCCTACTGGTGATTAAGAATGCACCAGCCCCTCACAACGTTTCGCCCGCCAGTAGAAGCGGTTACCGGGGTGTGGGTGGGTTAAGGACCCGGACCCAGAAGTGAGAGTTGAGTGCCAAGTGAGGACCAGTGCTCCCGTCCATCCCGAGGGATGCTACTGCCAGGTTTACAAAGGTACCACCTCTCCTTAAGCACCCCATACATCAAGATGCCTATACAAACATAAAAAGAGGAAACAACAACAATAACGACATAACAACAAATGACTTCAACAAAAACCACCAAATCAAAACTATGACTGTACAAATATAAAAATATAATGATATTTTGAAAAGCTTCAGTGCCAGCCTCCAAAATTTTCCCCAGTATCTTAAGATTTATATGGATAATAAATTCGACCATCTCCACCATTTTGGAATGCAGCTATCTTAATGGGGAGCAAAAATGGTCGCATACCCCCCAAAAAAAAAAAAAAACCCTCACCGTTGTTGGACCGGAGTATTAGCTGAGGAACAAAAAAAAATTGACCATTATTCATTGAACAAACCAAAGCAAGACAACCAATCTCTCTCCTCTCTCTCTCTCTCTCTCTCTCTCTCTCTCTCCTCTCTCTCTCTCTCTCTCTCTCTCTCTCTCTCTCTCTCTCTCTCTCTCTCTCTCTCTCTCTCTCTCTCTCTCTCTTTCTTTCTTTCTTTCTTTCTTTCTTTCTCTTTCTCTCTGTATGCGAGTGTGTGAACGTGCGTGCTTGCGCACACGTACATGCAAAAGTTTGTGTATATGTGCGTGTGTGTGCGTGTGTGTATCTATGCATAATATTATATGTGTAGGTGCATGTGTGGGTGTCTTTGTTTAACATCTATCCACTAAAAAGTGATATTAGTCAGTGTGTGTGTGTGTGCGCGCGTGTGTGTGTGTGTGTGTGTGCGTGCGCGCGTGCGTGTGTGTGTTGTGTGTGTGTTGTGTGCGTACGTGCGTGTGTGTATGTGTGTGTGTATGTGTGTGTGTGTTGTGTGTGAGTGTGTTTTGTGTGTGTGTGTGCACTTCTAGATGTGCTTTAAAGTGCAGTCCCACGTCAGAGAGAGAGGGGTAGAGAGAGAGCGGAGAAAGAGAGAGAGAGAGAGAGAGAGAGAGAGAGAGAGAGAGAGAGAGAGAGAGAGAGAGGAGAGAGAGAGAAGAGAGAGAGAGAGAGAGAGAGAGAGAGAGAGAGAGAGAGAGAGAGAGGGAGAGAGAGGGGGTGGGAGAGAGAGAGAGAGAGAGAGAGGGAGGGAGAGGGAGAGGAGTAGGGGGAGGGGGGGGGGGGGGGGGGAGGAGATTTAACGTGCCTTGTACGTAAGCATAATTTACAGCAGAAGAAGGAAACATTGGTTAGGTAATTTAAGAGAAATGTCACAAGCAGCTACAGGAATGTACGAGAGAGAGAGAGAGAGAGAGAGAGAGAGAGAGGAGAGAGAGAGAGAGAGAGAGAGAGAGAGAGAGAGAGAGGAGGAGGGGGGGGGGGGGGGCAGAGACTCAGAGATCAAATCAAATCAAATTATTTTATTTCGAGGATAATGAATAAGCACCCTTATGCTTTAATTTGTTGTTTTTTTTTACATCCAGTCCCCAGAGCGAGAGAGGAGATATAGATAGAGAGAGAGACAGACAGAGACAGAGGCAGAGACAGACAGACAGACAGTGTGGATGTGTGTGTACGCGCGCGTGCACGTGTACATGTGCACGCACGTGCGCTTGCGTGCGTGTATATGTATGTGTTTATGTGTGAGATGGGGGTATGCGTGTGTATGTCTGTCACCGTGATATTTTGCAATCAATGCTCACTCTCTGCATGTTTCCGTGTAAGCAACAACAAGAAGCAACAAAAAGAGATTTATGTGTCCTGTGATCACCGTAGGATAACGTAATCGATGCTAGCTCTGTGCACAGCAGTAACTTTTCCCCCATAAAAAACAACAACAACAACGGGGAAACACGGACAAGAATATAAACAAATACAAGCAACAGCAACCAGCAACAAATCACCGATAGCCAGAACATGAACAGGATGTTGAAGAATAACAGCACGTTATGACCACGACGAAGACTACAGGGACGATGATATTGACGTCAATGATGATGATGATGATGATGATGGTGGGTGGTGATGATAGTGATGTTGGGGTTGATGATGATGATGATGATGATGATGATGATGATGATGATGATGATGATGATGATGATGATGATGATGATGATGTTGACGACAACGACGGCGACGATGATGATAGTGATAGTGATTATCATGACGACGACAAAGATGCTGACGATGACGATGGTGACGATTATATTGATTTTAATGACGTCAACGATGGTGATGAGAGCGTGTTACTGTTTCATGAAAGTGTATGCCTTTTTTGTATATAATAAAGAATATCATAAATTTTGGGATGACAGTATTGCTTAATACAGGATCTAAATCATGTTTCTCTTGGTTTTTTTTTTTTAAATATGGATGTTATATCACTTGACCACATTATGTATTGTGTGTCTGTATACCTCGAGTTTGTCACAAGAGATTAAGAGAGCTATAGCTGATGGTATGGTTGACACAAACATACTGAACATGCAATATGCAACTTCGAAAGTTCAAAGGCTGCTAAAAAAAATACTTCATGAAAAATGTGTGCAGTGCCCAAACGACCTCTCATGGAGTGAAAGGAGAAATAATTTCAATTCGCCATTTTCCTTCAGAAGATGTCCTTTAGAAGCCATAACATTCTTTTCATAATCATATCGTACATCTACGCAATTTTCATATTTTTAGTATAAAGCACTGGCTCCGACAGCAGTTCTAAGGTGTTTGAGGGACTAGTACAAAAAGAAAAAATATATCATGCCTTAAACATAGGAGTCCCCCAAAAGATTAATGTCCTAACGCCCTGATGCAGTGTCTGTTCCATAACATTCTTAGTCATTAAGAAATGGATACACGTTTCTGGCCATTCTTATAAACTTGCGATTTGTATTTCTAAATGTCCCTACCCACGACAGAAAAATGCTATACAGCGCGCTAACAACGACTCCTCAGGGAATTAATTAAAGAAGACACCTTTTGGTACTTTAGTCAGTGATTTAGAGAAAGGGCGCTAGATTTCCAGCTTGATGTGACGTCTCACATTGTACAAGAAGCACATAAAGCCACAGAAGTAGTGCCGGGCCTCTTTTCAACTGTGGTCTTCCGCGGCTCAATATTAACCCCCTGAACACCGTCTGTCTCTCTTGGAAATGTGACAGAATGGCTACAGATATAGTTGTCTATGAGGATGGAATACCTGTTTACGGTACTGGCAGCACTGACCCGTCACAAAGAGACTAGACAGTCGATAAACACTCGTCTCTCTCTTTTCGTCATCGCTGCTGAAGACCTAGAGAGGATAAAAAAAAAAAACAACCACAACTATGCCTTCCACACGAGGGCAACACCAGACCTAGCTGTAGTCATAATTTTAGTTTTTCACATTTTTATTGCTTTGTCTTTATTGTTAGTATTTTATATCTTTCGAAGTTTGTTTTCTTTTTCTTCTTCTTGTCGTTTTTTTTTTCATTGCTGCAAAGAAGATGGGCAGGGGTGGGGGTGGGGTGGGGTGGGGG
>CM060316.1:92847267-92849767 GCA_030674155.1 Stramonita haemastoma | reverse complement strand
AGCTGTTTTTCTCCTCCTTTCGCTTCCTGTTAAGTTCCTTTTCCCTTTCGTTTTCTGAGATCTCCTTCTATTTTTCTTCTTCTGTCCCTTTTTTTTCCTTCTTTCTCCTTTGTCTTATTCCTCCTCTTTCTTTATGTCTGTTTTTTTCTTTCTTATCTTTTTGTCTTTCTTTATATCTTTGTCTTTTTTTCTTCATTTCAGATTTACTTTTTTCTGACTCCATTCTGTCTGTGCTGGCGGCTCCTGCGATTGGGGATTGCCTTTCCAATGGACCATTCCAGCCATGTGGAGAGGGGGGGGGATGGTTCTGCTGCATGGGTAACAGCTTGCCCTCAATACTTACTAACCCAAGCTCTGTGCTCTAGATCCTAGAGCGCAACTCCATAGTCTTCCGAGACTGGTGGATACCAACCCTCATAAATGCCTCATGTATGTTACTATTCTATCTCGACTTCTTTCTACCTTTCTCCATTTCTTTCTTTCTTTCTCTTATTTCAGTATTCCTGTCATGTGTATTTCTGATGTTGTTTTCTTTAATATCTCCTTTACCTCTTATGAACTGTCTCACTTTAGCACTTTTTTTTAGTCTAACACAGACATGAACAGTGTAGACTTATCAGCATGCAGAACCTTCTTTTATGCATGGGTAGCCGGGGGGGGGGGGGGGGGGGGATCAATACTGGAAGACAGTTGTGTATGGATGAAGGGGCATTCAGGCGTGCTGAAGAAGTGTGTTGACAAACTGACAGTGTGGAGCATGGATCGCCCTTAGGTTCTGTCTGGGGGCACTGTGAGTAGTTCTATGGAGTGAGTGCAACTGTGTCTTCTTTTGCCTATTCCAAAATTGCCTAGGTGCCTGATTCTAGTGTGGAAAGTAAGGGTATATGGTGCCACCTTAGAGTTTGGCTGATTTTCTTGGTTTGCTGTATAAATATACTGTATTTGTAGTAGTAGGCATCCATGAATCTCGGAAGACTATGGAGTTGTGCTCTAGTCTTTAGAGCACAAAGCCTGGGTAAGTAAGTATAGAGGGCAAACTGTTACCCATACAGAAGACTCCCCTCTCCACTCTACTGGAAAGATCCATTGGAAAGTCAATGACCAATACGAATGGTTCCAGTACCGTAGCAGGAGCCACCAGAACGTTACCATATACAGCAATGTATTTGATAGCATGCTGCAATTGGTTGGTCTCACTTGAGCTGTATTGAAATGGACATGCTTTTTTTGCTTGCTTGTTTCTTTTGTTGTTGTTGTTGTTGCTTTCTTTCTTTCTTTCTTT
The DNA here is from genome assembly GCA_030674155.1 of Stramonita haemastoma. Taxonomy (NCBI): domain Eukaryota; kingdom Metazoa; phylum Mollusca; class Gastropoda; order Neogastropoda; family Muricidae; genus Stramonita; species Stramonita haemastoma. The sequence goes on along the minus strand of CM060316.1, from coordinate 92,848,485 downwards.
CTTTCTTTCTTTCTTTCTTTCTTTCTTTCTATTGTTTCTTTCTTCTTCTTCTTCTTCTTCTTCTTCTTCTTCTTCTTCTTCTTCTTCTTCTTCTTCTTCTTCTTCCTTGCAATGTTTTGCAATTTTTCTTTTTCTTCACAATTTTTCTTCTTCTTTGCAATTCTTCTTTGCATTCATCTTCTTTGCATTCTTTGCCCTTTTTACCAAGTGTTCCTTTTTTTTCTTATTATTTACATTCTTCTTCTTCACAGACTTCTTTTTCTTCTTCACACACTTCTTTTTCTTCATGTTTTTCACTGCATTTGTTCACCTTGTTCTTTGAATTCTTCTTTGCATTCTTCTTTTACACATCCCCTTCATTTTATATCAACTATCTTATATAACCTACTTACGAATCTTGTCTGGCAAAGAGAGTAGCAGCATAGTAAAGCATAGTGTAAATAAAATTATTTCACTTTCATGCATGGGTAGCAGTTATCAACATTGGAAGATGGTTCTGCATCAATTAAGAGGAAAGCAGGCATGGTAATGAAGTCTGTGTACAACAAACTGACAGTGCTAAGCATCTCTCTGAGAGCTGTGAGCAGATCGATGAAGTGAGTACTGTGTCTTCTCCTTCTTCCCCTTTCAGGATTGCTGTGGGCATCTGATTCCAGTGTATGGGAAGTGAAGGAAAAGATGATTCTGTGCTTGGCATGGAGTGTGAACACATTTTGTTTGTGTTTTTCGTGGTTTGACTTGGTTTAGGTCAAGTAAGGTTATGTTAGTAGTAGTGACTGTTTTTCTTCTACTGCTGCTATTCCTTTTTCTTTGTTCCTGTTGGATTTTTTCTAACTGCATGCTATGCACTCTTCTGCTTCTTCTTTTTCTTTTTCTTCTTCTTCTTCTTTTTTCTTCTTCTTCTTCTTCTTCTTCTTCTTCTTCTTTTTTCTTTTTCTTTTCCTTCTTCTTCTTCTTCTTCTTCTTCTTCTTCTTCTTCTTCTTCAGAATTCTTCTTCTTCTTTGCAGTCTTTGCATTCTTTTTATTCTGTGCATTATTCTTCTTCTTTGCACTCTTCTTCTTCTTCGCATTCTTCTTTGCATACCTTAACTTTGCACACCTCTTCACATTCTTTTTCTGTTGCTCATCATCTCCCTCTTTTCCCCCTCTCTTTCTCTTTCTACTTTCTAAATGAGCTGTTTCACTTTACTGATAAAGACTACTCTGGCACACAAGCA
>CM060316.1:92834767-92837267 GCA_030674155.1 Stramonita haemastoma | reverse complement strand
GTTTTGGTAACTCAAACCCCGATAGACTTCTGCAACATCATCAATGTGGTAGTATTATAGCACAACTGATTTTACTACTGGCATTACTCTTGACCGCCATATTCCTTCACCTTCACCTGTCCCATAGTCCTGCAGACCGTGGGGCACCACTGAAGATTTTGTAACCAGCCTAATCCACTCGCCATGGCCCTCCACCCTCCGTAGCAGATCGCTCTACCCATGACCCGTCCACTCTCTGATCTTGTGTTCCCATCGTTTCCCCTGTCTGCCTCTTCGTCTCCCTCCCCTTACTGTTCCCTGTAAGACTGTCTTGGCCAATCCAGATGATCGTGTGACGTACCTGTACCACTTTAGCTTGCGTTTTTTTTCCACTGAAGTCAGGAGCTGTTCATATGTTCCCTTGGCATTCTTTATTCTGGTTTTCATTTCTTCATTAGTGATGTGATCACTGTATAAAACACCAAAGAATTTGCGAAAGCATATCATTTCCATTGCCTGTATCCTTCTTTCAAAATTTCTAAGAAATGACCAAAGAAAGCAAATACAGTGAAGGAAGGCCTTTGAAACTGGGGTCCTGCATATGCTAGATCACAGCGTGTGTCACTGAACATCACTGGAGAAACCCAGAGGGATAAATGCTGGGTCTCTTATACTGTACAAACATTACCAGGTTCTCATGGAAAGCTCTAGGTTGTGCAAGAACGCGTCAGGAAGGTTTATGGTGTGGCTAGGTAGAAGAATAAGTGGGCACTGGAATAACAACCCTAAGAGATCACAGAAATTGTGCACATGCACGTGCAAACTAACACACGAGCAGACAGAGAAAGACAAAACTACACACACACACACACACACACACACACACCACACACACACACACACACACACACACACACACACACACACACACACACTCTGTCTCTGTCTCTGTCTGTTTGTCTGTCTGTCTCTCTCTCTCACGCGCGCACACACACACACACACACACACACACACACAACACACACACACCCATACACACACTCAAACACACACACAAATAGATAGATAGATAGATAGATAGATAGATAGATAGATAGATAGATAGATAGATAGATAGATAGATGCACACATACATGCATACATACATACATACATACATACATACATACATACATACATACATACATACCAACACACACACACACACACACACACACAAACACACACACACACACACACACAAACACACACACACACACACACACACACACACACACACACACACACACACACACACACAACACACAACACAACACAAACACACGCGCGCTCGTTCGTGCGCATATCTAATCGGAGTGGTGCTGGTGCATCAGTGTTCTGATGTCTTCTTTCATCAATCTCATGCCACAGGCTGTCTTTCCTGGCTGCTTAATGCCTGTGATGCTCATTTGACCATGTATTGCTGAAAAAGCCATTCTCGATCCATTGATTCCCGTGGTTAATTGACATTCTGTGGTATTTTTTCCAGAAAGACATTTTAAAAACTTTTATCTCAGACAGTTATCAAAATTCATGTAGCATATGATTTGAGATATAAAATTAGAACTTGGTAATTTACATAAAACTTGGTGAAATTAGACGTGCTAACTAAAAAATGTTACCGTATTTAGAAATGCTTAAAAGACAGTTGTTTTTTTCTGACTTTGAATCAGTTTCTATTTCTTTTGATTTCTTTATCGTGCTATCTTTGTTATTTGCTTTGCTATGCATTTTACACAAACACACACACAAACGTGTGTGTGTGTGTGTGTGTGTGTGTGTGTTGTGTGTGTGTGTGTGTGTGTGTGTGTGTGTCATTTTAGGATGTTAAACAAAAGAACGCATGTACCAGGTGACTGCTTTTAAAGTGCGCTTTATACCTTAAAGGCATGAACATCGTTTCATCGTGTGCCATTCAAAGGACTAGCACTTGGACCATCTGGTAAAGAATATCCAAAGCCAGTTGTTCTTTTTCTCTTTTTTTCTTCTCTCCACTTGTTCAAACTGCCCTTGACTGCTGTCTGGGTACTAGTCTTTTGAATGAGGCAATAAAACGAGGTCTAGTATGTGCTCTGCATTTATCGCAGTCAAAAGAACCCACGTCGATGAGGAAACTGTCAATAACAAACTTATTTGTTCAAACATCATCTCAGAAGTTGGAATGCACCTACCTTAATGGTGAGGAAAAAACGGTCAATATCGCAAAAAATCTCACGATTGGTGAACCTCGGAGTTCTAGCCGAGAAACGAAAAACTCGTAGCATAGGTGATACTTTAGACTTCAGACTTCAAGAATTTATTTCAAGGCAAACCTCTGGAGGGAATGCATTTTCTCAGTATTAGTGCAGTATCAGAACAAGGAGATGTGGGTATGTGGAACTATTAACACATTGTAGCCCACTTATTCTACAATATACAACAGACACCTTTCTCAAAACCTATCATATAGGTGCAAGGTATCGATCAAAGGTAACATTTTAC
>CM060316.1:92827267-92829767 GCA_030674155.1 Stramonita haemastoma | reverse complement strand
TGTGTGTGTGTGGGTGTTGTGTGTGTGTGTGTGTGTGTGTGTGTGTGTGTGGTGGTGTGTTGTGTGTGTGTGTGTGTGTGTTTTGTGTAGGCGACAGAGACAGAGAAGATAGAGGAACACAGAGAGAAACAAACAGAGATAAGGAAGGGAGTGTGGTCTGTGTATTTGTGTGTTGCGTGCACGCGCACGTGTGTGTTTGTATCTGTGTGCATGTTGGTACCGTGCAGTGTTATGTTAGAATGTATGTGCACGTGCGCACGGGCGCGCATGTGTTGTGTGCGTGCATGTGTGTGTATTGTGTTTATGTGTGTGGCGTGTGTGTGTGTTTATATGTGATTTGTGCACGCCGCGCGCGACACATACACATCGCGCGCGCGCGCGTGTGGTGTGTCTGTAATTGAATGTACCCCCCCTGTCCGCGCTTGCGCGGCCATTGAAAGAAAAAACAACTCACTATATATCAAGGAATGATCAATGGGAAAGAAGCAACGAGCATTGACAAGAAGGAAGCAATGGAGAAAACCGCCAGCTTTTTGCTGAAAGGAATGGGCAGAGTCTGTCCAATTACTTGTCTAACTGGAGCAACCGGAGGGCGATAGATTCGGGGCATTACGATCACTTCCTTTAACTACCTCTCTACACCATACATCCCAAAGCGTAAAACGCAAAACGTACGCATCAACAACTGCCATTATTTCTGATCTGTACGTGTGTACTTACGTCTTGGCATTCTTCTTGTTGCACCGTGAGACAATTTTATTGTCACAATGGTGTGATGACAATTTTACAAATACCATTTTTCTTGTTGCTACTTTTATACGGGGGTTGTTATTGTCACAAAAATGTGATGACATATAACTCATATACAGTCATAATAAAGTACAGTGCTCATTTAGCGGCACATTAAACATGCAGACGTAGAAAGAATTGTGATAGGATTGCTGAAGATTGACAAGGTGTATGCATCTTTAAGTATTGCTGCTGTTGTTGTTAATTTTGTTGCGCGTCTGTTACTGTTTTCTGTGTGTTTTGCAATACGGGAGCCCCAACGGTGCATCCCTACTGTTTTCTTTCGAAAGTAGAGAGAGAGAGAGAGAGAGAGAAGAGAGAGAGGGGAGAGAAGAGAGAAGAGAGAAGAGAGAGAAGAGGAGAGAGGGAGAGAGAGAGAGAGAGAGAGAGAGATTGATTCATTATCGAATGATAAAAAATTTGAATAATTTTCGATCTATGTATTGTGTGGACTGTCTTTAGAACACTTAATATCATAAAAATTTGGGGATATTAGTGTTTCTTAGAAATCCTATTAATATAAAAAAAAAAACTGAAATAAAATATGTAAGTATGTACAACTATTTGAGAAACATTAGAAAAAAGGGTTTTACCATCAAAAACTCCCCCAAAGGAAAAAAAAACACAATAAGACAACTACGAAACTCATTCCACCTTGCTTTTGTGTATAGGTCGTTTAAGAACCGACAGAAAGCCAAACAGCCTCTTTTTTGTCGTCTCAAACCTGAAGAGCAACTATTTCTATCATATAGGGAAAATGCGTTCCGCCCCATTAAGCACCTGACAATCGGGCCCCCAGCGCATCCAACTGACTTGGGCTGGAGAAAACAGTTATCTTTTAATCTTTCCGGGGGAAAAAAAAGTCAGTAGAATGGACTCATAAGGCAGAAACATAGACAAAATGAGGTAACACGACGAAAAAAGAAAGGGCAGGAACAAAAAAGAGGGACAGAAAAGAAAGATATCCTTACACATAATTTCCATAAAAAAGGGATGCTGTTTTTACTGACAGGTCCCCGAAACCCCACGGGGATGGAAAATGTTCCCAGTGTCTTTCTGCTTTTCAAGACTAAAATCGTGATCCCTACACCTAAGCCGGCCCATGGGAACGGAAAAAAATACGGCGAAGACAAATGATGTTTTTCAGGAAGTTTGCTACCTTGTGGGAGGAACTATGATGACCAAAGTAGCCCCCGACCATTAGAGCTCATTCTTCTTTCCGTGACATGTGTGCGTGCTTTCTTCCTTTTCCCCTTCTTTTTTATTTAAATCTCCCTATGTTTTTTTATTTATGTTAGTTATTTATGTTATGATGTTATGTTTTTGTTATGTTAGTTATTTATGTTATTTATGTTAGTTATTTATGTATGTTATTTATGTTAAGTTATGTTATGTTATGTTATTTATTGTTTTTGTTATGTTTATGTTATTTATGTTTTGTTGTATCCATGACCATAATTATCTCACGCTTTTAACTCCGATGTTTGCGTAGGATTTAAACCAAGACACTTTTAAAAAAAGGGGGGGGGGGGAAACTGTACATGCTTTCCCCTTTTTTGGTTTCTTGATCATTTCTGTCTTCTGTCAAAATATCTATCACCATCTATCTATCATCTTCATTTTTATCTTCACTATCTACTATCCTTCTATCTATCTATCATCTACATCTATCTATCTTCTACTATCATCATCCACTATCAATCTATCTATC
>CM060316.1:92822137-92824637 GCA_030674155.1 Stramonita haemastoma | reverse complement strand
TCAAAAGGTGATGATGCTAAGTTATTGCAGAGGTACTGTATGCAACTCGTTCTTGTTTTTCTTTTTTGATTAAAACCAGTCATTTAAAACTCATTTAAAACCAGTCATTTAAAACATTCACAATTCACTGTTAAAGATTCTGAAAACTTGATACTGCCAGTATCAAGTTTTCAGAATCTTTAACAGTGAATTGTGTATCAGTGTATTTACCCAAAGGGCCTGTAAATGATAACACTGATTGGTTAAAAATTGTTAATAACCAACATGAAAAATGGCTAATTAGTGGTGATTTTAATAGTCATTCACCTTTTTGGGAAAATGGATGTACGAATGTGACCAGTAACAGGCTTGTCGAAAATATCGTTGATTCATCATTACTATTACTTAATGATGGATCATGTACTAGAATTCCAGACATTCCAACTCACCGGCCAACTGCCATAGATCTAACAATGATCTCACCTAAACTTGGGTTAACATGTTCGTGGAAAACATGTAATGAAACTCTAGGTAGTGATCATATCCCTATATGTATCACTTTTAATGAAAAGTTTTATGCAGAAAGTGCAAACCCAGATATTATCCCAAAATACAACTATAAAAGAGCAAACTGGTTCATGTTCACAAACACTCTTCAAAATCTAGAGACAACTGATTCAAGTGAAAATGATATTGATAGGCTGTACACTTCCTTTTGTTCTTCTATCTTAAAAGTAGCTTCTCAATCAATGCCTAAAGTAAACATAAATAGTAGGAAAAACTGCAATAATGTAGGCAATGTGTGGTGGACTGAAGAGTGTGACAAAGCAGTTAATCAGAAAAAAAGAATGTTCAAGCAATATATTCGTGAAAAATCAGTTGCTAATCACAAGGCCATGAAGTTTGCCAATATAGGGTGCAACAGAGTTATAGAACAAGCTAAAAAATCTTACTGGACAGCATTTTGTAAATCAAATATTGTAAAACATAACGATACTAAAAAGATATGGAGACAATGAAAGGTTATGCGAGATGGAATAAAACTTCCAGATTATCCCATTTGTTTACAAAACAATAAATTTCCTCCATTAAAAGAAAAAGCTGAAGCATTTGCTGATTTCTTTTCTAAAACAAGTAGACTGGAGGGTCTTTCTCAAAGACAGAGAGACTTTAGAGAACAGGCAGAAAAATCAGATAGTTATAATGACCCTGTTTCAAATAATAACCATTTTTTGAATGCTCCATTAACTCTTCAAGAAATGAAGGACGCCATATCATCTTTATCATCCAAACATACATCAGTTGGCTTCGACGCTATCTCAAATGAAATGATTAAACATTTGCCAGACCAATGGGTAAACAGCCTCCTGAATATATTTAATAGGTGTTGGGAGAGTGGCATTTTACCAGAAGTCTGGAAACAGTCAATTATTGTCCCAATTCTCAAAAACGGTAAGCCAAACACCAGTATAAATAGTTACAGGCCTATAGCACTTACATATCATGTCTGTAAACTGCTAGAAAAAATTGTCTTGAACAGACTTATTTATTATTGTAAAAAGAATAACATTATTCCTGTTAATCAAGCCGGTTTCAGGAAAGGAAGGTCATCAGTCGACCATCTTGTAAAATTGACCACTCAAATTAAGTATCAGTTTGCCAGGCGAAAATGTTTTTTGGCAACATTTTTTGATGTTACCAAAGCCTACGATCAAGTATGGCACTCTCGATTATTGTATAAACTTAAAACTATTGGATTATCAGGGCACATGTATAACTTTTTTAAAGATTTTCTGGGAAACAGAAAAATTAGGACTAGAATAGGGACTACATATTCATCTACAAAGTCTCTTCAAATGGGCATTCCACAGGGGTCAGTTATTGCTCCTTTATTATTCAACATCTTAATGCATGACTTACCAGACACATTATCTAAGCATGTAGAATTAGCTCAATACGCTGATGATATTTGTATGTGGATGAATGTAACAATGAAAAAGAATACTCCTGCAAGATCATTGAACTACATTAAAAAGTTGTATCAAAATGAACTTAATATGATAGCAAACTATATGAATGAAAATGGGTTACTTCTATCAACTGAAAAAACACACATGGTTCTTTTTAATAATGGATCAAATCCAACACAATTGCCTAGCTTTCGAATAGGTAATGGAATTTTAGAATACAAGCAAACAGTCAAATTTCTTGGAGTATTTCTCACAACAAAATTGACATGGAACCATCACATTGAGTACATTCTGAATAAAGCAAGGAAAACTTTAAATATTCTGAAAGTTATTAGCAAACAGTCATGGGGTCAGGATATTCTTACCTTACTGCATCTTTCAACGTCTTTAATTCGTTCAAAATTGACGTATGCCCAAGAAGTATTTTTCAATGCTCCAAAATATCTGTTAAAAAAACATCAAAGTATAGACTGTAGAGCATACAAACTGGCTCTAGGTCTCCCAGTCCATGCCTCCTGTATAAAAACATATAGTGCATCTGGAATTCTACC
>CM060316.1:92799637-92809637 GCA_030674155.1 Stramonita haemastoma | reverse complement strand
GCACGCGCGCGTGTGTGTGTATGTGTGTGGACACGTGCATGCACAGGCCCTCCAAGGGTTGCTGGGTGGTTCTTCCAATGTAAATAGCATCCCCACCCTCTGAAAATTCTGTGTTAGACATTTCCTCTTCTCTATTACTCTCTTTGTTTCTGTCTTTTTTCTTACCTTTTTGTATCTCTTGCTTAGTTTCTTCTGTCCTAGTCCAACCTCCTGCCTTTGTCTTTGAGCAATTCTTTCAAATAATCTTTTTCCATTATATGATACTTTGCTTGTATTATTTTGTTTTGGCAACCAGGTAGTGGTATTTATACACTGGGCTTGGCACAAGATGTCCTTTCTTCCGTGTAATTTACCATCAGGGTATATTTGTTTTTAAAAATATTTTTGTACTTTGACGTATTTCTTTTAAAATATTTCAAATATTATTTTTGTAACTTGAGGATGATGAATTTAGTAGAATGACTGGCGCCTTGAGCACACAACCTGGTTCATCAGCCTTAAGGAATGAAATGATTTAGGTATTGTGTCATTTAATGTGTTATTTTTTTTTTATAGATTTATGATGTTGGATATTTGAAGGTATTAGAAGGTATTCGTTTGACTTTTTTCATGTTTGTTTGATTCTCTTCAAATTGACAGTGTTTTATATTTTTAAAAGGTATAAGGAAATGTTTTTTTTTTATTTTTCAAATTTATTTTATTCTTTTATATCGAGGATAATAGAATAAGCAATCCTGTGTTTTTTTCATCCAGTCCCCGTGTGTATGCAGTTGTGTAAATATTGTCATCTGTTCCCACCGGCACACAATGGCCTACTCTTACGTAAAGCAGAACAGGATTTAACGTGTGCGCAAGATGCTCTGCGTGCGTTTGCACACAGGCCTCGGTTTACAGTCTCATTCGAAAGACTTTTGGGGAGAGTGGACTCAGCACTCAGGTTAACTCCAGGAGAAAAATCCCCTCAAATGGGAATCGAACTCAGGTCATCAAATTTCCAGTGCAATGTTCTGACCGTTTTTAATGTGATGTGAACGATTCTGGAAGTAAATGAAACTAAATGAGATGATAGCCCTGATATGGCTTTCGTGGTGGGTAGGGCTATACACAACATGACATGAAAAGTGTGGATTATTTTTATATTTCTACTAATTCTCTATTCATTCACGCTCTGGTGTGTAAGACCATTACATTTAAAGCCACCCTTTACCCCCTCCCCTCCCCCTTTTATGGCACTGTTCTCTCTGTGCTCAGTGAGGGTGATGATTATGTGGTCACATTTTCCTTCAATGATTTTCAGTTTTCCACTTTATTACGTGTGATATTCATTAGGCCCAATTTTTCAGGGTTCATTTTTTGTAACATGATTGCTTATTACCGCGAAATAAGTCATGCAGTGACACGTTTATGAATAGTTTTGGGAGGCCTTTCTCAAACATTGGCTTTTTTTTCTTCTGTTCGAGAAAGACAGAATCACACAGACTCATTTGTACGTGCCTGTGGGCGCGCACAGCAGGCACCCACACACATGCACAAACAAACACACAACATGAGCAGGCGCACGCACACACATACACGCGCACACACACACACATGATGCAAAAAGTGTGATTTTTTCACTGTCTACTAATTTTCTATTCATTCACGCTCTGGTGTGTAAGACCATTACATTTAAAGCCACCCTCTCCCCGCCCCACCCTTATGGCATTGTTCTCTTTGTGTTCAGTGAGGGTAATGATTATGTGGTCACATTTTCATTCAACGATTTTCAGTTTTCTACTTTATTATGCCTGATATTCATTAGGCCCGATTTTTCATGGTTCATTTCTTTGTAACATAATTGCTTATTACCACGTAGTAAGTCATGCAGTTACACGTCTATGAATGGTTTTGGGAAGCCTTTATCAAACTTTTTTTTTTTCTTTTGTTTGAGAAAGACAGAATCACACAGACTCCCATGTGCGTGTGCGCGTGTACACACACACACACACACACACACACACACACACACACACACACACACACACACACACACACACACACACACACACACACACGCATACACACACACTGGGGATGGGATTGTCTAATGGTTAGAACATTGCCCTGACAATTTCACACCCGAGTTTGAGTTTGATTCCCAGTCAAGGGGATTTTTCTCCCCGAGTTAACATCAGTGCTGACTCCACTCTCCCCAAAAGTCTTTTGGATGAGACTGTAAACCAAGGCCCTTTGTGCAAACACATGCAGAACATCTTGCCCACACCTTAAATCCTGTTCTTCTTTTCATAAGAGTAGGCCATTGTGTGTTGGTGGGAACAGATGACAATATTTACACAAGTGAATACACACAAGGACTGGATGAAAAAAAACACATGAGTGCTTATTCCATTATCCTCGATATAAAAGAATAAAATAAAAATAAAATAAAATAAACACACACATGATGCCAAAAGTGTTTTTTTTTTCACTTTCTACTGATTCTCTATTCATTCACGCTCTGGTGTGTAAGACCATTACATTTACGGCCACCATCTCCCCCTCCCCCCACCCTTATGGCATTGTTCTCTCTGTGTTCAGTGAGGGTGATGATTATGGGGTCACATTTTCGTTCAACGATTTTCAGTTTTCCACTTTATTACGGGTGATATTCATTAGGCCCAGTTTTTCAGGGTTCATTGTTTTGTAACATGATTGCTTATTACCGAGAAATAAGTCATGCAGTGACACGTTTATGAATAGTTTTGGGAGGCCTTTCTCAAACAATGGCTTTTTTTTCTTCTGTTCGAGAAAGACAGAATCACACAGACTCATTTGTAGGGGCGCACACAGCAGGCACCGGCACACATGCACAAACAAACACACAACACGAGCGCGCACGTGCACACACACACACACACACCACACACACACACACACACACACACACACACACACACACACACACACACACACACACACACACACACACACACACACACACACACACAAACACACATGGTGCAAAAAGTGTGCTTTTTCACTTTCTACTGATTCTCTATTCATTCACGCTCTGGTGTGTAAGACCATCACATTTAAAGCCACATTCTCCTCCTCCCCCCACCCTTATGGCATTGTTCTCCCTGTGGTCAGTGAGGGTGATGATTATGGGGTCACATTTTCTTTCAACGATTTTCAGTTTTCTGCTTTATTACGGGTGATATTCATTAGGCCCAGTTTTTCATGGTTCATTTTTTGTAACATGATTGCTTATGACCGCGTAATAAGTGATGCAGTTACACGTTTATGAATGGTTTTGGGAAGCCTTTATCAAACTTTTTTTTTCTTTTGTTTGAGAAAGACAGAATCACACAGACTCGTTCGTATGTGTGTGTGCGTGCGCACGTGCGAGCACGCGCGCACACACACACATGCACACACACACACACACAACACGAGCATGTGCGCACATACACACACACACACACACACATGCACACACACACAACATGAGCACGCGCGCACATACACACACACACACACACACACACACACACACACACACACACACACACACACACACACACAAACACTCTCATTCTCTCTGTCTATCTCTGTCAGTCTGTCAGTCTCTATCTGTCTGTTTTTTCGTCTGTCTCTCCCTTTGTCTCTGTCTGTCCGTCTGTCTGTCTGTCTATATCTATTTATTTATCTATCTATCTATCTATCTATCTATATCTATCTATCTATCTATCTATCTATCTATCTATCTATCTATCTATCTATCTATCTATCTATCTATCTATCTATCTATCTATCTATCTATCCTCTGACTCTCTCTGCTTCTCTGTCTATCTATCTGTTATCTGTCTGTCTGTCTGTCCGTCTGTCTGTCTATCTCTCTATCTCTCTATATTTCTCTCTCTCTCTCTATCTGTCTGTCTGTCTGTCTGTCTGTCTGTCTGTCTGTCTGTCTGTCTGTCTGTCTCTCTCTCTCTCTCTCTCTCTCTCTCTCTCTCTCTCTCTCTCTCTCTCCCCCCCCCCCCCAACAAAAAATTCAAACCCACACCTTCAGCCTGATTTCTACCATGCTGCACTTTTTTTTTTTAACCTTAAAGCCAGAACCTCTATCTTTAATACTCGTTATGTGTCAAATCATCTGAGCATCATTTTCCTTTCTTTAACCGCCCCCAACCCTCCCCCATCCACACACACCTTCTTTCCGCATGTGGCACGTTTGCATGATGCCCACTGGGTGTGCTGATTAACTAAGCAAAGGCCATATTTTTCTGCTAACAGTTTTTTTTTCTCTCCTCCTCCCTATTATAAGGGATGCTTATTAGGGTCCATTCTCTGTGTGATTTGGTTTTTTGCTTGTTTCGTTTTTGGTTCCCCCAACATGGCTGATCACGCGTGAGATTAACTTGTTAATATGACACATATTTTCTAACAGTTCGGTAAAAGGGCCCTTGAACTTTGACCCATTTAAGAGACAGACAGATGGGTGGGTAGGTAGATAGATAGAGATAGATAGGGAGATAGAGAGATAGATAAAGAGATATAGAGATAAATAGAAAGATAGAGAGAGATAGATAGATAGATAGATAGATAGATAGATAGATAGATAGATAGATAGATAGATAGATAGATAGAGATAGAAAATAGAGAGATAAATAGATAGATAGATAGATAGATAGATAGATAGAGAGAGAGAGAGAGAGAGAGAGAGAGAGAGAGAGAGAGAGAGAGAGAGAGAGAGAGAGAGAGAGAGAGAGAGAGAGAGAGAGAGAGAGAATGACAGAGAGAGAAAGGAAAAAAGAAAGACAGAGAGACAGACAGACAGAGAGACAGACGGAGAGAGACAGACAGACAGAAAGACACACACACACACACACACACACACACACACACACACACACACACACACACACACACACACACACACACACAACCCCCCCCCCCCCACACACACACACACAGAGCACGAACACACTGATATATATATATATACAAAGACAAGACAAGAGACAGAGACAGAGAGAGAGACAGAAAGAAAGCACAATGCCTTACACTACAATAGTATAATCTGGGTGATGCAATAACGTTAGAGCTACGTTGGCGTTGAAAAGATAGCCATCCTCCCACTCTAGAATTTCTAGTTGCGGTTCGGAGGCAGGAAAAAGGGCGAACTGATTCCATCAATCTATCTGATCGATAGCACTTTAAAGAAAGGTCTTCCTCCTGGTAAGCCACACTGTAAAAGATACCTGGATGAGGATGGGGGGTGAGAGAAAGGGAACAATAACACACTCCCCCCCCCCCCCACGCACTTTCAATTACACACACACAGACAGAGACACAGAGACCGTGACAAAGGCAGACACACAGTCACAGACACACACAAGCACACGCATGCACGCACGGTCGCACGCACACACACACACTCGCACTCACTCACTCACACACACACACACACACACACACACACACACACACAGAAATAACACACACACACAAACACACACACACACACTCTCTCTGTGTCTCTTTCTCTTTCTCTCCGTCTGTCTGTCTTTCTCCTTCTCTCTTTCTGTCACTCTCTCTTGCCTTCTCTTTTTCTCATCATTTCTTGAGGGAGGGAGGGTGGGGGTGGGGGTCTACTAGAGCACCTCACTGAAACTTTCACGGATGTGTACACACGGATACACAAACACAGATGGATGGGACACACACACACACACACACACACACACACACACACACACACACACCACACACACACACACACACACACACACACACACACACACACACGTATCGTGCACAAGAAAACTTTCTGTGAAAAAGCGCACGAATGCTTATTCGATTGTCCTCGAAATTCTCACACAGACAGACACACAGACACAGACACAGACACACACAAATATACACACACACATTCAAGTATTCATTCACCCCCCACCCCCACGCCCTCTTATACATGCACACACACCAACATGCTCACCCATACGTGTATCAAGGTGTAAGCACCCATGCATCTACCATGACATCACAAACAAGCTGTACAATGAAGACTTGACCAACACACTGAGTTCCGGGCTGGTCAGTCATCTGCTGAGTTGGTAAAGGTAAAGGTAAAGGTGTCCAATAACCTATGTGGTCGTAGGGGAGCGAGGCATCAGAGACCTCAGCTTCTCCAGGGGCCAGCATATTAAGGGCGGCGCTCATCTCCTCTCCCTCGCTGCTTTACCTTCCCTGACCCTAAAACGGCAGGTACCCATTTACAGCTGGGTGGACTGAGGGACTGTACTGAAGCCAAGGTGTGCAAACGGTCACCCATTCACTTGGTAACCACGCTCGATGCTGCTTAACCTTAGCTTGAGGAAAGCGAGTGCGCTGACCACTGAGTCATACCATCTGAGTTGGACTTATGAAAAAAAGGTTACCATCTTTGTCTTGTATTGTGATTTCTCCCCCCCCCCCCCATTCTTTATGACTTAGTTATTTGACGTCTATCGCATATGCAATATTGCGCACTAAAGGATACCGTTCTCGAGAAAAAAAAATGAGCGTTGATACTGTTATTAAAATATATGGCTTTTTGCATTATCCTGCTTTTAGCAATGATTGTATTGTCCTTCAAGTAACCAACTTAGCGTGGCTTCTGAATGATCTCTGTGAAAAGTCTTTTTTTTCTTTTCTGTTTTGTTTTTGTTCCTGTCTTTCTTTCTTTGTTTCTTTGTTTGCTTATATCTTTCTGTCTTTTTCCTTTTTCTTTTTTTTATTTTTTTTCTCTCTCTCACTCTCTGTCTCTCTTTTGTACTTTTATTTCCATTTTATTTATTTCTTTCTGTCCTTCTTTCTTCATTTGTTTGTTTGTTTTGTTTGTTTCTTTGTTTCTTTTGCGTTTCTGTCTTTCTTTCTTTCTCTCTTTTCATTTTCTTTCTGTTTATTTTCTTTCCTTTCTTCTTCATTTGTTTGTTTGTTTGTTTCTTTCTTTCTTTCTTTCTTTCTTTCTTTCTTTTGTATTCTTTCTTTTTGTTTCTTTATGTCTTCTTATCCTTTCTGTTTTCGTAATTTTTTCATCTGAAAAAATCTGTTAGGTTTTTCTTTCCATCTTCTGTTTTTCTTTTTCCTGTTATGTACTGAGTTTTTCACACTGCGTTTTGTGTGAGTCGAACCTTGCAGACATTGTCCTTGGTAAAGAGTTTCCAGTTAGATAAGTTGTCCTGAATAAATGAAAAGAACAAGACAAGAAACAAACATAAAAAAGAAAGAAATAATCTCAGACAGACAGTCGCACAGACAGACAGAAAGACAGACAGAAAAAGAAAGAAAGAGATAAAATAACAAAAAAGAAAGAAAGGAAGCGGGAGAAGGAAGCGCTAACACATTTGAATGATTGTATAAAGAAAGAGACTAAAAAGCAGAAAAGGAAAGAAAGACAAACAAAACACAACAGAAAAAAGAAGGGAAAGGGAGAAGAGAGAGAGAGAGAGAGAGAGAGAGAGAGAGAGGAGAAGAGAGAGAGAGAGAGGAGAGAGAGAGAGAGAGAGAGAGAGAGAGAGAGAGAGAGAGAGAGAGAGAGAGAGAGAGAGAGAGAGAAAACGAGAAGACAGAAAAAGACAAAAAAAAAACGAGAAAAAAAAGAAAAAAAAACAACATTAAATTAAAAACAAAGCAAAACAAAAAGAAAACAAAAAAGCAGAGAAGAAAGCGATAAACAAGAACAAGAAGGAAAGGAAAAAACGAAATAAAGAAAAACCCGACAATTAAAGAAAAAAAGATTACACTAGAATAAAAAGAAAAGAAAAAAAAGAGAGGAACAGAAAAAACAAAGAAAAGACAGAGGAGAAGGAAGGAAGGCAGGAAAGGGAAAAAAGAAATAAAGTCAGAAGGAAAAACAAAGAAAAAGAAAGAACAAATTACAGACATAAAAGAGAAAAGCCAAGAAAAGAAAGAAAGTGAGAGAGACAAAAAAGAAAGAAAGAAGAAAAGAAAAAAAAAGAGAAAAAAAGAAAGAACGAAAGAAAAAAGAGATGGCAAAGGAAACCAATCAACGGCCAGTCTCCATGAATCAAAGCAGTCAATACAAAATTACCATCTCACAAGGAGAACATGCACACTATTAGCTCAACTCAAAGTTCTAAGATCCCCCCCCTCCCACACACACACACACACACGCACGCACGCACGCATACACACACACACACACACACACACACACACACACACACACACACACACACACACACACACACACACACACGCGAACCCTTCACCTCTTCTTAACTCAATAGTTTTGTAGAGAATGAAGTGTATTCTGAATATGCTTGAGTTTCTTCAATTGATGAACATTAACAATTACATTATCAACGTGTTTATCTCATCTTTTAGTTATCTACAAAGCAAATTCTTGGTATCTGGTACAGAAATCACATAACCAACAACAAAGAAGTAAAAACGAGGATTGAAAAGGTCAGGTCCATAATTATGGCTGTCCTACTGGGAACAGTACAAGGAGGGGTACGAAAAGACGGACAGAGAAAACGATGAGGAGACAACATCAGAGTGTGGGATGAGTGGAAAAACATAATTCAGAACACTTGTGGTGGGGGAACCGTTTCCTCCTGCTTCTCAGTGTTTCGTAGTATGTTGTTTTCAGTGGTCCCCTGACAGTTCTCCTTCTTCTTCTCACTGGTTTAACGTCCATTCACTACAAGGTGATTTAGACAATGGTCCATTCACATTAAGAATGCACTGAAAAAGGGGATGAGGGGAAAGGTGAAAGGATGAAGAATGTAATGGATGATGAAGGGCAGTCAACCGACAGTCAACTTGACCAAAGGATAGGTGAAGGTGAAATAAAAAACAAACAAACAAGGTAAAGGTATCCCATAACCTTTGTGGTCATAGAGGAGCGGGGCATCAGAGACCTCAGGTTCTCTAGGGGCCAGCATATTGAGCATGGCGCCCTTCTCTCCCTTGCTGCTTTACCTTCCCTGACCCTAAAGAGGGCAGGTACCCACTTACAGCGGGGTGAACTGGGGGGGACTATACTGAAGCCTAAGCGCACAAACGGTCACCCATCCAACTGGTAACCGTGCTCCACGCTTTTTAGCCTGATTTGGGGAAAGCAAGCACTCTGACCACTTAAGTATCCTGCCCCCAGAATGAAGGTGAAAGTAAATAAAACTGGTATGGAAGTTGTCCAGGAACACCATAATAATTCTCACACAGAATCTGTCTAACCCTACTTGCACATCAGAAAGTAAGAGCTTGGCAAGATTTGAACAATGCAACAATGTTTTTTTCTTGTTGGGACTGGAATCTCTGAGAAACAAATTCTATTAATATACAAGACAGACATTCAGCCCACTCCCTTACTGGGGCCCACCCCATCTTTTTTCCATTAACCCAGCCACAGACATGACCTGTCGACTTCACACACAGTTACACAACAGCACAAAGGACAATGTGCTATCATCCGTCAACACGTGACTGAGCATCTCTGGTTGGAAGTGAATTTAATGGACTGCTGAATTCTTGATTTTTACACAAACATTTACACGCCAAGGCCCCTTACAGGTTGAACCGATCAGTGCGATCAATGGGCTTTCAAAGATTTCTCTGTAAAGCAAGGGAGGGGAAGAGAGTAAAGACCACAAAAGACATGAATAACCAAAAAAACTAGAAGAAATACATGAAAGGAAACAGGCACAAGAAGACATGAATGGAAAAAAAGAGGAGTATCAAAAACATGGAACTGTGCTCTCATTCAATTTTATAGACTGGTAGACATACTTCTTGTGTATGTCACAAGTGTACACATTTGCAACAGGCTTAGACATCTGTCTCTTAATTTGTATCTCACAATGAGATAAGAAAGAGAAATTCTCAAACTTGATTAATTCTTTAGAATATCTGTCATTGAAGCATCTCTGCCCTGATGACTGTAAGCAATTATTTACTTTTGTTACCTTATGTGGTCATTTTCTCCCACTCTGTGATTAAGAAATACTAT
>CM060316.1:92787252-92799537 GCA_030674155.1 Stramonita haemastoma | reverse complement strand
TCTCTCTCCTCCTCTCTCTCTCTTTGGTCTCTCTTCTCTAAACATCCCGCCCACATGCTGTAAAAACGCTTTAAATGTAAGTTGTTTGTTTTTTTTTTCAAAACTTCTGCGGCTGTAAAGAATGAACAAAGGGGAATTTAATAAATTTGAATGAATAAAATGAATGAAGGGAATAAATTAAATTTGAATGAATGAATGAATGAAAAAAAAAAGACAGACAAAGGAAAAAAAAGAAAAAAAAGAAAAAAAAAAAGAAAAAAAAGAAAAGAAAAAAAAAAAAAAGAACGAAAAAAAAAAAGAAGAAAGAGAGAAAACAAACAAAAAAAAACAAAAAAAACAAAGCTGAGGGGTTTTAGGTGCTTTTCTGTGGTTGGACATTTTTAAGATATAAGAGTGTCCTCCAAGGAATTAGATATAAACTCTCTTTTCCCCCAACCCCCCCCCCCTACCTCCACCTTTCTTTCCCCTCCCTTCTGACCCCAAAACCCCCACTTTCCTACCCATCTTTTTATTTATTTTTCTCGAAAGTAAAGGGTTTTTTAAAACCTTTCTTTGTCTTTTAAAATCTTTTTCAATTATTTCAGGGACGTGACATTTTCGAGTTTTTTCCCAAGCTTTCGATTGCCCCAAAAGTAAGAAAGGGAGAGAGAGTGTGAGGGGGTGAGAGGGAAAAGGAGAGAGAGAGAGGGGAGAGAGACTGAGAGAGGGGAGGAGAGGAGAGAAAAGAGAGGGAGAAAAGGGAAAGAGAGGAAAAGAGAGACGGAGAGAGGGACACAAAGAGAGGACACGTAGACGGAGGGGGACGGAGATAGGAAAAGAGCAGACAGACAGACAGACAGACGGGACGGGACGGGACAGCCCAGAGGGGAAAAACAGACAGAGAGAGGGACAAAAAGAGAGACAGAGACGATAAAAATTAAAAATTTTTCAGTCATATTCCAAAAAAAAAACAAAACCCCTTTCCCCGGACAGGTTTAAAAAATTTTTGGTCAGCCCCTTTTCACCCCGTTTTTTTCATCTTTTTTCTCCAAAAGCTCCCTCCCCTTTTTTACGGTCCTGTGCCAGCCTCTCTTTGACCCGACGACCCAGAGCTTTTCATTGGCTGTTTCAGATCACATGACAACTTTTCGGGGTGTTCTGCAGATTTTTATTGTTATTTTTATTTTTTTATTATTAATTTTTTTTTATTATTATTATATTATTATTTTTATTATTATTATTTTTATTATTATTATTATCATTTTATCATTATCATTTATTTTTTCTATTATCATTTTTATTTTTATTATTTTTATTAAATTTTTATTTTTTATTATTTTTTTATTTTTTTTATTTTTTGTTTTTGTTGTTATTGTTATTAAATTTTTTTTATTGTTATTGTTATTTTTATTAAATTTTATTTTTTATTATTATTTTTTATTATTCATTTTTTAAATTCCCTTTTTTTTTTTCAAGAGAGAAAGGAGAGAGGGACATAGAGGAAAACAGGAGAGAAAGAGGGTTTTAGGGTAGATTTGATAGATAGGGAAAAACGACAGAAAAGAAAGATAGATAGATGATAGATAGATAGATTGATAGATTGTTTGTTTGATAGTTGTTTTGATAGATAGATAGATAGATAGATAGATAGATAGATTGTTTGACAGGGAAAGGGGCCCGACGACAGATTGATAGATAGGGCCGGAAAAACAGACAGACAGATAGATGATAGACAGGGCAGACAAGGGCAGATAGCCCGATAGACCCGACAATAGATAGATAGATAGATAAAATAGATAGATAGATAGTTTGGGTAGATAGATAGATAGTTTGTAGTTGGGTAGTCGATAGAAAGATAGAAAAAGACGAAGCAAAGCGAAGCAAAAAAAGAAAAATTTTTGTTTGAAAAAGAAAGGGAGAGGGCAAAGACAGGAGATGAGAAAGGGGAACAAAAGAGAGGAGAGAGGGAGAGAGAGAGAAATGGGGGTTTAGGGGAGAGGGGGAGGGGAGTTTGAGGAGGGGGAGAGAGGGGGGAGGGAGAGAGAAGGAGGGTTGGGGAGGGGTGGGAGGGAGGAGAAAAGGGGGAGAGAAAAAAGACAGACAAGACAAAAACGACAAGGACAGAGACAGACAGAAGACAGACAAAAAAGATAGACAGACAGGGGCAAACAAGGGGGAAAAAGGGGAAAAGTGGAAAAAAAAAGGGAAAAAGAGGAAGAAAAAGATTTTAAAAAGGAAGAAAATTACGGTATATCTCAAAAAAAAAGTGTGATGAGTTTGTCAGTAAGAAAAAAAAAAAAAAACCAAAAAACTCTCGCACTCTGCAAATTTTTTCTTAGAACTTTCTTTTTCTTTTTTTCTTTTTTCCATCTATTTTTTAATGTTTTGGTTTGGGTTTTTTTTCTTTATGTGTTGTCTTTCTTCTTCACTCTTTTTTCCGTTTCCAAGCGAAACATGGACATCTCTCTTTGTCGGTGTATCTGCCTCTCTTCCGTCTCTGTTTCGCGTTTTTCTCTATCTGTCTGTCTGTCTCTGTCTGTCTGTCTCTGTCTCTCTCTCTCGGGGTCTGTCTGCCCCTTTCTCTCACATTGCACAGCGCGCGTGTGTGTGTTTGTGTGTGTGTGTGTTGTTGTGTGTTGTGTGTGTGTGTGTGTCTGTGTGTCTGTGTGTTCTGTGTGTGTCTGTGTGTGTATGTATATGGGTGTACGTGTGTGGGGGGTGGGTGTGCGCGCGTGCGCGCGTGGGAATGTGTATAAGAAAAAAAACGCGAGACAGAGACAGAGACAGACAGACAGAGAAGGACAGACAGACACGAGAGATAGGGGGTTGGGGGGGGGGGGGTAGGGGGGATGGGATGGGGGATGAGAAGATTCTTATAATCTGAGATTAATAAATCAAGCAGACTGGATGAGACCCCCCTCACAATGAAATCTCTGCTGGATTATAGAGCTTAGAGGGTAGAATGTCCTGAACATGTTTATTTTTTTCCCGTTCATTCTTTCAATCCTACCGAGACTTGTTTCTACAGTTTTGATAATAATTTATTAAGCTGGATGCGGCGCGGTTGTGTATTAGCTTCCTGGTGTTATTCTTAGTTCATGTTTTTGGTTTTATTCTGCTTTTATTTTTTTTTGTTTCTGTCGTGGCGTTCGTAGTTTATTCCGTCCCTGTGGTAAAACTGGGTGATGAACAGTGTAGGTATGAACGGAATTAAGATTTAAGACAGATGAAAGGAGGGTGGGAGGGGGACTGAGACACAGAGAGAGAGAGACAGGGAGAGAGAGAGAGAAAGAGAGAGAGGAGAGAGAGAGAGAGAGAGGGAGAGGGGAGAGAGAGAGAGAGAGAGAGAGAGAGGAGAATTAGAGAGAGAGAGAGAAGAGAGAGAATTAGAGAGAGAGAGAGAGAGATTAGAGAGAGAGGAGAGAGTTGAGAGAGAGAGGAGAGAGAGCGAGAGATGAGAGTGAGAGAGAGAGAGGAGAGAGAGAGAGAGGAGAAGAGAGAGAGAGAGAGTAGGAGAGAGAAGAGAGGAGAGTTGATTTGATTAATATGTGATTTGATTTGATTTATTCTTTTATATCGAGGATAATGGGATAAGCACTCTTGTGCTTTTTTACATCCAGTCCCCGTGTGTATGTATATGTCATCTGTTCCCACCGGCACACGAAGGCCTACTCTTACGAAAAGCGGAACAGGATTTAACGTTGTGCGCAAAGGAGAGAGAGAGGAGAGAGAGAGAGAGAGAGAGAGAGGAGGAGAGAGGATGAGAGAGAGAGAGGAGAAGAGAGAGAGTGAGAGAGGAGAGAGAGAGAGGTCTTTTGTATCGTAAATTTACCACCTTTTCACGGAAACAGGTACAAAAGAAGCAAGATTCTGTTCACAGGGACAGTTAAAGAAATCAACAACAATAATAATAATAATAAAAAGTAGTATTTATTACGTTTAGCCTTTATTTGACAAAAAAACTGACATGTGCTGGAAGAATGTTCCCAAACAACAGCAACATTGTTTGACATTTTTTAATGGAAAACGTGACAAGAAGCAGGACGTACATACACGAGTATAATCATAACACCATTAATAACAGCAAAATCAGTAAGAGCAAACATAACAACAACAAAAACAACCAAAGCAACAATTTCAATGTTGAGGATCTACAGTACATTATCTTATAGTACATTATCAAAGAAGTTCGTCTTCAAGATGCCTATACAAACATAAAAAGAGGAAACAACAACAATAACGACATAACAAATGACTTCAACAAAAACCACCAAATCAAAACTATGACTGTACAAATATAAAAATATAATGATATTTTGAAAAGCTTCAGTACCAGCCTCCAAAATTTCCCCAGTATCTTAAGATTTATATGGATAATAAATTCGACCATCTCCACCATTTTGGAATGCAGCTACCTTAATGGGGAGCAAAAATGGTCGCATACCCCCCCCAAAAAAAAACCCTCACCGTTGTTGGACCGGAGTAGTAGCTGAGGAACAAAAAAAAATTGACCATTATTCATTGAACAAACCAAAGCAAGACAACCAATCTCTCTCTCTCTCTCTCTCTCCCCTCTCTCTCTCTCTCTCTCTCTCTCTCTCTCTCTCTCTCTCTCTCTCTCTCTCTCTCTCTCTCTCTCTCTCTCTCTCTCTCTCTCTCTCTCTCTCTCTTTTTTCTCTCTGTATGCGAGTGTGTGAGTGCGCGTGTGTGCGTGCTTGCGCACACGTACATGCAAAAGTTTGTGTATATGTGCGTGTGTGTGCGTTGTGTGTATCTATGCATAATATTATGTGTGTAGGTGCATTGTGTGGGTGTCTTTGTTTTAACATCTATACACTAAAAAGTGATATTAGTCAGTGTGTGTGAGCGTGTGTGTGTGTGCGTGCGTGCGTGCGTGTGTGTGTTGTGTGTGTGTTGTGTGCGTACGTGCGTGTGTGTATGTGTGTGTGTATGTGTGTGTGTTGTGTGTGAGTGTGTTTTGTGTGTGTGTGTGTGTGTGTGCACTTCTAGATGTGCTTTAAAGTGCAGTCCCACGTCAGAGAGAGAGGGGTAGAGAGAGAGCGGAGAAAGAGAGAAAGAGAGAGAGAGAGAGAGAGAGAGAGAGAGAGAGAGAGAGAGAGAGAGGAGAGAGAGAGAGGAGAGAGAGAGGAGGAGAGAGAGAGAGAGATGAGAGAGGAGAGAGGAGAGAGAGAGAGAGAGAGAGAGAGAGAGAAAGAGAGAGAGAGAGAGAGAGAGAGAGAGAGAGATGGGGGGGGGGGAGAGGGAAGAGAGAGAGAAAGAGAGAGAGAGAGAGAGGGAGAGAGAAGAGAGAGAGAGAGGGGGGGGGGGGGGGGGGGGGGAGGGAGATTTAACGTGCCTTGTACGTAAGCATAATTTACAGCAGAAGAAGGAAACATTGGTTAGGTAATTTAAGAGAAATGTCACAAGCAGCTACAGGAATGTACGAGAGAGAGAGAGGAGAGAGGAGAGAGAGGAGTGAGAGAGAGAGAGAGAGAGGAGATGAGAGAGAGGAGAGAGAGGAGAGAGGAGAGAGGATGGAGAGAGTGAGAGAGGAGAGAGAGAGAGACGGGGGGGGGGGGGGGGGGGGGGGCAGAGACTCAGAGATCAAATCAAATCAAATTATTTTATTTCGAGGATAATGAATAAGCACCCTTATGCTTTATTTTTTTTTTTTTTACATCCAGTCCCCAGAGCGAGAGAGGAGATAGAGATAGATAGAGACAGACAGACAGAGACAGAGGCCAAGACAGACAGACAGACAGTGTGGATGTGTGTGTACGCGCGCGTGCACGTGTACATGTGCACGCACGTGCGCTTGCGTGCGTGTATATGTATGTGTTTATGTGTGAGATGGGGGTATGCGTGTGTATGTCTGTCACCGTGATATTTTGCAATCAATGCTCACTCTCTGCATGTTTCCGTGTAAGCAACAACAAGAAGCAACAAAAAGAGATTTATGTGTTCTGTGATCACCGTAGGATAACGTAATCGATGCTAGCTCTGTGCAAAGCAGTAACTTTTCCCCCATAAAAAACAACAACAACAACGGGGAAACACGGACAAAAATATAAACAAAATAATACAAGCAACAGCAACCAGCAACAAATCACCGATAGCCAGAACATGAACAGGATGTTGAAGAATAACAGCACGTCATGACCACGACGAAGACAACAGGGACGATGATATTGACGTCAATAATGATGATGATGATGATGGTGGGTGGTGATGATAGTGATGTTGGGGTTGATGATGATGATGATGATGATGATGATGATGATGATGATGATGTGATGATGATGATGTTGACGACAACGACGACGACGACGATGATGATAGTGATAGTAATTATAATGACGACGACAAAGATACTGACGATGACGATGATATTGATATTAATGACGTCAACGATGGTGATAAGAGTGTTGTTACTGTTTAAAGAAAGTGTATGCCTTTTTGTATATAATGACGAATATCATAAATTTTGAGATGACCGTATTGCTTAAGACAGTACCTAAATCATGGTTCTCTTGGTTTTTTTTTATATGGATGCTTGATCACTTGACCACATTGTGTATTATGTGTCTGTATTCAACGATTTTTGTCACAAGAGATTAAGAGAGCTATAGCTGATGGAATGGTTGACACAAATATACTGAACATGCAATATGCAAATTCGAAAGGTCAAGGGTTGCTAAAAAAAAATACTCCCTGAAAAATGTGTGCAGTACCCAAACGACCTCTCATGGAGTGAAAGGAGAAATAATTTCAATTCGCCATTTTCCTTCAGAAGATGTCCTTTAGAAGCCATAACATTCTTTTCATAATCATATCGTACATCTACGCAATTTTCATATTTTTAGGATAAATCACTGGCTCCGACAGCAGTTCTACGGTGTTTGAGGGACTAGTACAAAAAGAAAAAAATATATTATGCCTTAAACATAGGAGTCCCTCAAAAGATTAATGTCCTAACGCCCTGATGCAGTGTCTGTTCCATAACATTCTTAGTCATTAAGAAATGGATACACGTTTCTGGCCATTCTTATAAACTTGCGATTTGTATTTCTAAATGTCCCTACCCATGACAGAAAAATGCCATACAGCGCGCTAACAACGACTCCTCAGGGAATTAATTAAAGAAGACACCTTTTGGTACTTTAGTCAGTGATTTAGAGAAAGGGCGCTAGATTTCCAGCTTGATATGACGTCTCACAATTGTACAAGAAGCACACAAAGCCACAGAAGTAGTGCCGGGCCTCTTTTCAACTGTGGTCTTCCGCGGCTCAATATTAACCCCCTGAACACCGTCTGCTCTCTTGGAAATGTGACAGAATGGCTACAGATATAGTTGTCTATGAGCATGGAATACCTGTTTACGGTACTGGCAGCACTGACCCGTCACAAAAGACGAGACAGTCGATAAACACTCGTCTCTCTCTTCGTCATCGCTGCTAAAGACCTAGAGTGGATAAAAAACCCAACCACAACTATGCCTTCCACACGAGGGAAACACCAGACCTAGCTGTAGTCGTAATTTTAGTTTTTCACATTTTTATTGCTTTGTCTTTATTGTTAGTATTTTATATCTTTCAAAGTTTTTTTTTTTCTTTTTCTTCTTCTTGTCGTTTTTTTTTTTTTACATTGCTGCAAAGAAGAGGGGCAGGGGTGGGGGGGGGGGGGGGTTCTTTCAAAAATTTAGAGGAACAAATCAGGAGCACACGTTTTTGTTTTGAAATCTCAACTCATTGTAAGGAGCACGTGATGTTATTTAGGCTTCCATATCTATTCACAGTAAAACAAGAAATACAAAATCCACACACAAAGAAGACAAAGAGGGGAGATAATTGGAAAAGGGGGGAGGAGTAGGAATTACATTATGATTTTCACACAGTTATCATTTGAACAGCAAAAGGTTAAAAAAAAATATATCACATGGGTTGTGAGCACGTGCGCGCACGCACGTGCGTGCATGCACGCGCACGCGCGTGTGTGTGTGTGAAACACGAGCAGGTGTGTGAATCACGTACGCCTGCATTTTATACATCATCATGATAGTCTATTCGCATTGATTTAATGAAATGCGTGGTGCAGCAGGGTCATATTTATATTAGGGTGATATTCAACACTTGACTGGACTTTGCTGACGTGTGCAAATCACGTCCACTGTTCCTCCATCTCCTCCTCCTCTTCCTCCTCCTCCTCCTCCTCTTCTTCTTCTTCTTCTTCTTCTTCTTCTTCTTCTTCTTCTTCTTCTTCTTCTTCTTCTTCTTCAGTATTCTTCTTTGCATTCTTCTTCTTCTTCAGAATTCGTCTTCTTCAGAATTCTTCTTCTTCTTCTTTACATTCTTCTTTGCATTCTTCTTCTTCTTTGCATTCATCTTCTTCTTAATTGCATTCTTCTTCTTCTTCTTCTTCTTCTTCTTCTTCTTCTTCTTCTTCTTCTTCTTCTTCTTCTTCTTCTTCTTCTTCTTCTTCTTCTTCTTCTTCTTCTTCTTTGCATTCTTATTAATCTGTGCGTTCTTCTTCTTCCTCTTTGCATTCTTCTTGTTCTTCTTGTTCTTCTTGTTCTTCTTGTTCTTCTTGTTCTTGTTCTTGTTCTTCTTGTTCTTGTTCTTCTTGTTCTTCTTGTTCTTCTTCTTCTTCTTCTTCTTCTTCTTCTTCTTCTTCCTCTTCTTCTTCTTCTTCTTCTTCTTCTTCTTCTTCTTCTTCTTCTTCTTCTTCTTCTTCTTCTTTTCTTCCTTTGTGATTCTTACTCTTTCGATTTACCCCAATCTCTCTCTCTCTCTCTCTCTCTCTCTCTCTCTCTCTCTCTCTCTCTCTCTCTCTCTCTCTCTCTCTCTCTCTCTCTCTCTCTCTCTCTCTCTCTCTGTTTTCCTTTCTCTGATAAAAAGTTAACTTAGAAAAAATATTATCTAAAAGAGATTAAAAGTTGTGGTGTTTGTAATATTGTTGGCCATTGTTTTAGGCACAACTGATAGAAACATAATCTTATTTTCTAATGTAACATGGCTCTAAATGATACAATCCATTTCTTATTTTTGTTATCCAACTTTATATAACTTTAGACTCAAACAAAATTCAATCCAAATACTGCAAAGTCATGCATGTTTATATTAACTTAACTCTGAATTTGTCCCCAAGGTGCAAGTTTACTTTGTATAATTTAGTTATGTATATTTGCCAGACATTGCAATGGATTCGTGTGGGTATTTTTTTTTTTTATATATAGATATTGACGTAGTTCTCCTACTGGCTGGTTTGTATAGATACATGAATCGTCGCGTTTGAAGAAATTACATTATCCAGCGTGCAAATATTGGAGTCAATAAGGAGGTTTCATTTTCCATCTAAATAAAAATAGTGAGTTGCGAACTTCTGTCTGCCTTTCTGTTTGTTTGTTTGTTTGTTTCTCTGTGTTTTTCTGTCTCTCTGACCCTATCTGTCTATCTGTCACTTTCTCAGTTTGTAGGTCTCTTTCTCTGTTTATTTCTCTGTTGCTGCATTATATAATTATTTTATTGTATTGTATTGCATTGTATGGGTCTGTGTGCCTCTGCCCTTCCTCCCCCCTCCCCCCCACCGCCTCTTTCTTTGTGTGCATGTGTTGCACAGTGCATCCATTTCCTCCTTCTCCTCCTCCTATTCCTCCTCCTCATCATCGTCATCGTCATCGTCATCAATATCATCGTGATCGTCGTGGTCGTGGTCGTGGTCGTGGTCGTCGTGGTCGTGGTCATCGTCATCATCATCATCATCATCATCATCATCATCATCATCATCTTCTTCTTCTTCTTCTTCTTCTTCTTCTTCTTCTTCTTCTTCTTCTTCTTCTTCTTTACATTCTTTACATTCTTATTCTTTGCATTCTCCCTCTTTGCATTCTTCTCCTTTGCATTCGTCTTCTTCTTTGCATTCTTTATTGTATTCTTTTTGCATTCTTCTTCTCACTTTTCTTTGCATTATTCTTCTTCGCATTCTTCTTTGCATTCATCGCAGTCTTCTTTGCATTCTTCTTTGCATTTGTCTTCTTTGTTTTCGTCCTCCTCCTTCTTCTTTGCATTCTTCTTCTTCTTTGCATTGTCCTTTTTCTTTGCATCCTTGTTTGTATTTTTCTACACGGTTTCGTTCATCTTTCAGCTGTTTTTCTCCTCCTTTCGCTTCCTGTTAAGTTCCTTTTCTCTTTCGTTTTCTGAGTTCTCCTTCTATTTTTCTTCTTCTGTACCTTTTTCTTCCTTCTTTCTCCTTTGTCTTATTCCTCCTCTTTCTTTATGTCTGGTTTTTTCTTTCTTATCTTTTTGACTTTCTTTATATCTTTGTCTTTTTTTCTTCATTTCAGATTTACTTTTTTCTGACTCCATTCTGTCTGTGCTGGCCACTCCTGTGATTGGGGACTGCCTTTCCAATGGACCATTCCAGCGATGTAGAGAGGGGTGGGGGGGTGGTGGTATGCAGCATGGGTAACAGTTTTACCCTCCATACTTACTAACCCAAGTTCTGTGCTCTAGATCCTAGAGCGCAACTCCATAGTCTTCCGAGACTGGTGGATACCAACCCTCATAAATGCCTCATGTATGTTACTATTCTATCTCGACTTCTTTCTTCCTTTCTCCATTTCTTTCTTTCTTTCTCTTATTTCAGTATTCCTATCATGTGTATTTCTGATGTTGTTTTCTTTAATATCTCCTTTACCTCTTATGAAATGTCTCACTTTAGCGCTTTTTTTAGTCTAACGCAGACATGAACAGTGTAGACTTATCAGCATGCAGCACCTTCTTTTATGCATGGGTAGCCGGGGGGGATCAATACTGGAAGACAGTTGTGTATGGATGAAGGGGCATTCAGGCATGCTGAAGAAGTGTGTTGACAAACTGACAGTGTGGAGCATGGATCCCCTTAGGTTCTGTCTGGGGGCACTGTGAGTAGTAGTTCTATGGAGTGAGTACACTGTGTCTTCTTTTGATCTATTCCAAATTTGTTGTGGGCGCCTGATTGTAGTGTGAAAATTGAGGGTATACTGTACCACTTTTAGAGGTTGGCTGATTTTGTTGGTCTGCAGTATAAGTATGAGTATAATCTATTTGATAGCGTGGTGTAATGGGTTGGTCTGATTTGAGCTGAATTGAACTGGACAGGCTTTTTTATTGTTTGCTTGTTTTTTCTTGTTGTTGTTGTTGTTGTTGTTGTTGTTGTTTTCTTTCTTTTTTTCCTTCTTCTTCTTCTTCTTCTTCTTCTTCTTCTTCTTCTTCTTCTTCTTCACAATTCTTCTTCTTCTTTGCATTCTTCTTTGCCGTCGTCTTTACATTCTTCTTTGCATTCCTCTTCTTCTTTATTATCTTCTTCGCAATTCTTTGCTATTTTTCTTTTTCTTCACAATTTTTTCTTCTTCTTCGCAATTCTTCTTTGCATTCTTTGCACTTTTTACCAAGCGTTCCTTTTTTCCTTTGCATACTTCTTATTTACATTCTTCTACTTCACAGACTTCTTTTTCATCTTCACACACTCATTTTGTTCGTGTTTTCAACTGCATTTGTTTACCTTGTTCTTTAAATTCTTCTTTCCATTCTTCTTTTACACATTTGCCTTCATTTCATATCAGTTATCTTATATAGCCTACTTACGAATCTTGTCTGGCAAAGAGAGTAGCAGCATAGTATAGCATGATGTAAATAAAAATATTTCACTTTCATTCATGGGTAGCAGTTATCAACCTTGGAAGATGGTTCTGCATCAATTAAGAGGAAATCAGGCATGATAATGAAGTCTGTGTACAGCAAACTGACAGTGCTAAGCATCTCCCTGAGAGCTGTGAGCAGATCGATGAAGTGAGTACTGTGTCTTCTCCTTCTTCCCCTTTCAGGATTGCTGTGGGCATCTGATTCGAGTGTATGGGAAGTGAAGGAAAAGATGATTCTGTGCTTGGCATGGAGTGTGAACATATTTTGTTTGTCTGTGTTTTCGTGGTTTGAGTTGGTTTAGATCAAGTAAGGTTATGTTAGTGGTAGTGATTGTTATCTAGGAAACGTTTTCTTCTACTGCTGCTAATCCTTTTTCTTTGCTCCTGTTTGATTTTTTCTGACTGCATGTTATGCACTCTGTTTCTACTTCTTCTTCTTCTTCTTCTTCTTCTTCTTCTTCTTCTTCTTCTTCTTCTTTGCATTCTTTGCATTCTTTGCATTCTTTACATTCTTCTTCTTTGCATTCTTCTTCTTATCCTTCTTCTCCTTCCTTCTTATCCTTTTTAACCTTCTTATCATTATTCTTATTATTTGCATTATTTGCATTCTTCTTCTTCTTCGCATTCTT
>CM060316.1:92779752-92782252 GCA_030674155.1 Stramonita haemastoma | reverse complement strand
AGTAGTAGTAGTAGTAGTAGTGGTGGTGGTGGTGGTGGTGGTGTGGTGATGATGGTAGCGGCGGTGGTTGTGGCGGTGATGGTAGTGGTGGTGGTGGTGATGGTGGTGGTAGTAGTAGTAGTAGTAGCAGCAGCAGCAGCAGCAGCAGCAGCAGCAGCAGCAGCAGCAGCAGCAGCAGCAGTAGTAGTAGCAGTAGTAGTAGTTGCTGTTGTTGTTTTTCTTGTTCTTCTTCTTGCTCTTCTTTTTGTTCTTCTTATTGTTCTTGTTCTTCTTCTTGTTCCTCTTCTTGTTCCTCTTCTTGTTCCTCTTCTTGTTCTTCTTGTTCTTGTTGTTGTTGTTGTTGTTGTTCTTCTTCTTCTTCTTCTTCTTCTTCTTCTTCTTCTTCTTCTTCTTCTTCTTTTCTTCTTCTTCTTCTTCTTCTTCTTCTTCTTCTTCTTCTTCTTCTTCTTCTTCTTCTTCTTCTTCTTTGCAATTTTTCTTCTTCTTCTTTGCAATTCTTCTTGTTTGCATTCTTCTACTTTGCATTGTTCTTCTCCTTGCCTTTTCTTTGTCTTCTTCTTCTTCTTCTTCTTCTTCTTCTTCTTCTTCTTCTTCTTCTTCTTCTTCTTCTTCTTCACATTCTTCTTCTTCTTCGTCTTCTTCTTTTTCGCCTTCTTCTTCGCATTCTTCCTCGCGTTCTTCTTCACAGCTCTTCCACCTATTTACTAATCAACATACAAACACTCATAAGCATGTAACCACATAGCCATCTCAAATTATCATTATCCTCACTGATTAATTTACCTCCTCACTAAATCCCTAATTTCCCCACTCCCTGATCTCCCCCCCTACCCACTCACTCATACTCTTCCTTACTCACCTACTCACTCACTCACTCACGCTTACTAATCATCACTCAGCCTGTCCTTTTTCTCGCAATTATACGCTCATACGTAGCCACCAGGCACATTTGTTCTCCCTATTTTCTGCCCTGCAGCACCATAATAAAGATTGCAGTAACAACAATAAGATCTGTTTGTGCTCTTCTCTGGAGCACGATGTATTATTCATCCCGTTTCCTTACCGCTGTATGCACATCCACTGCTGCATAATGAATGGTAGCGTGTCCTCTCTCTTTGCCGTTTCTTTTGCCTAGCAAAGTAATAGTCAATTAATCAATGAATGGAGGAATATGGTCGTTTGGAGTTTTCTATAGAGGCAACTAGAACCAAAACGTATCTTCTATTATTGTCCGCATTCATTGATTCATTCACTCGCCTAGAGATAGTAAGAGGTGTGTAGAACCCCCTCCCCCTCCTGCCCATAAGCTAGATCATGATATGTAATTGTCTACAGGCTTGTACTTTGAAAGAGGCGATAAGGCAAGTTTCAGAATGCAAAACGTATGTACTCGCACGTAAAAGAGCCCAGGGCGCAAAGAGAGCCATAATAGAATTATGGCGTCATCACCCGCTAATAAAATTTTCCAGTATGCATGTATGCATGCATGGGGACTAATGGTACACATGCTCACCTACGGGAGAGCAGCTAATATAATTATAAGCAGAAAAAAGTCTTCAGATGCGTCCAATACTATATCATACCATAATCACTCCACGTCATTGTGGACCAGCTCCGTAGCGTCGTGGTAAGTGTGGGTGAAATTCCCGCTGGAGGAGTGTGGGTTCAAAATCCAGTTAGACACATTTCGTTTGTTGAGGTTTGCAAGTTCCAGTCTCTCCTACTCCTAGTTTGATGCCGTAGGTGTTTACTAGGACGCGAGGATATATATTTGATTATCATTCACTTACAAAAAATTAATTTTGGAGATGTTGCTCAAATTATATGACAAACACTTTTGCTGTCACGATCTCCAAGGCCAGATTTAATGTTTGATATAAAGTTAGACCATGCGGATGGTGGCCATGTTTTGGTAACTCATCATCATCAGTGTGGTAGTACTATAGCACAACTGATTTTACTACTGGCACTACCCTTGACCGCCATATTCCGTCACCTTCACCTTCACCTGTCCCGGAAGTCCCGCGGATCGTGGGGGCACCACTGAAGATTTTGCAACCAGTTTCCTCCACTCCTGACGGTCCTCAGCCCTCCATAGCAGATCGCTCCACCCATGGCCTGTCCACTCTCTGATGTTGTCTTCCCATCGTTCCTTCTGTCTGCCTCTTCGTCTCCTTCCCCTTACTATTCCCTGTAACACTGTCTTGGCCAGTCCAGATGTTTGTGTGACGTGCCCGTACCACTTTAGCTTGCATTTTTTCACTGAAGTCAGGAGCTCTTCATATGGTCCGATGACATTTTTTATTCTTGTTTTCACTCCTTTATGATGTGATCTCTGTATAAGAGTTTGCGAAAGCATCTCATCTCCATTGCCTGTATCCTTCTTTCCAAATTTCTTAGAAATGGCCAAAGAAAGAAAATACAGTGAAGGAGGGCCTTTGAAAGTGAGGTCCTGCATATGCTGGATCACAGCGTGTGTTACTGAACATCACTGGAGAAA
>CM060316.1:92767252-92769752 GCA_030674155.1 Stramonita haemastoma | reverse complement strand
CTCTCTCTCTCTCTCTCTCTCTCTCTCTCTCCTCTTCTCTCTCTCTCTCTCTCTCTCTCTCTCTCTCTCTCTCATTCTCTCTCTATATATATACTCTACTCTCTGTGTGTTGTGTTCTTGTTTCTTCTTGTTCGTCGTGTGTCTCTGTGTGCCTATCTACTTTGTCTTTCTATATATATATATGTGATATCATATCTATTAGCAAATTTCTGTATGTTCAATTTGTTCATACCTTTTCAGTGTGTGATTGATTTGTCAAATGTGTAACCTATCTACTTCGGATAAAACGACTAAGTCGATCTAAATCTTTTTCCTTCCGAGCACTTTCAAACAACACAAAAGCTTTAACAAACAACAGTAGAAACAGATGACAGAACACTGATTTCAGGTCGACGAGTTCAAACTATAAGTCCCTGATAATAGGAGAGAGGTATAATGATTCCCCTGTGACTGGCTCTAACAAAGTCAACAGATACAGTATCGCAGAACAGAACAGCACAGAAATGTGGTCTACGCTATACAACTGTTCTCTTCTATACAGTGGTATGTCGTAGCAGCTAACTAATGCCATAGAGTATGACAGCTGGCTTGGAAAAAAATATATCACGTTAGCAAACTAAGTCCCCCTTTGAAGAAGTGTTAGATAGAATTTAGATAATATCCATTGGCCTTTCGAAGTTGTGTTATGTGTAATCGGGGAGGGGGGGGGGGGGCGATAGCTAAGTGGTCAGAGCACTTGCTTTTCTCAAGTCAAAGTTCAGCAGCATCGAGCGTGGTTACCATTTGGATGGGTGACCGTTTGCGCGCCTTGGCTTCAATACAGCCCCCCCCCCCCCCCCCCAGTCCACCCAGCTGTAAATAGGTACCTACCCTCTTGAGGGTGAGGGAGGGTAAAGCAGCGAGGGAGAGGAGATGAACGCCGCCCTCAATATGCTGGCCCCTAAAGAAGCTGAGGTCTCTGATACCTCGCACCCCTACGACCACACAGGTTATGGGACACCTTTACTGTTTTTTGCCTTTAGATGCATCTATCTACATTCTACATACAATTTGGACAACTCTCCCCACGGAGAGATCATGGCCGCAAACGCAGCATTACCCATTCAACTCAATTTTCCTGTCTGGAAGTGTACTTGTCTCCCAACCACAGCTAATTTTTTCTACAGAATTTACAAAGCACAACTCTCTTGCTGCCAAGGCTTCTACAATGAACGCAATATTTCTTGTATGGGGACATCAGCTGGCGAGACTAGCACTGAGACCACGATTCTTTTTTTTTGTTTGATTGTTTTGTTTGCTTTGTTTTGTTTCTAGGGGGGGGGGGGGGGAGAAAAACTCTGGTTTTCGAAAAAGAACCATCTCCGAAGTTGTAATGCGGCTACTTTTTGTGAGTAAAAATAGTCGCATACGTAAAATCTCAACCCGGGAAGATCAGCCTGAATTTTGTGTAGAAAAATCTGCCGAGACTGAAACTGATATTCAATTCACCGCGTTACATCATACCATCAGTTGACTACAAACCATTGGTCTATAAGTCTATCTATCTGCCTACGTGCCTAACTACCTTTTACTATGTGTGGTGTGCTTAATGTTTGTACAGTGTAGAAGAGGGGGGGGGGGGGGGTTAACACACGTATACGTGCATGTGCTTGTGTGACTATTTCTTTACGTCTTTGATGCCACATTTTTTTTCTTACACTGCCAACAAATAGGCTAGTTCTCTTCCTAGTTAGAGAGCTGTGAACATCAAATAGATCACAAGATCATAGAGCACCGATCAACGAAAGATTGCCTGATAAATCGCATTAACTGAAACTACCAATCAGTGAAACTGCTGCATGATTAGAAAGAGGCACAAAACCAGTGAGAATGGAAGCGGGGAATGGAGGACGAAACAGCAACAGAAGCAGCCAGCTATCTTGGTTATAACAGATGTGGGAACTGCCAGCATCCATCAAGTCTAGACAGATGCAATTACAGTAGTTTGCTGTCCTTGAAGTGGATACTCCCGCCCAGGACCCTAGGGGTCCGTGTTTTTTTTAAATCCTTTCAAAGCTATGGCAGTTGTTGGTTTTTTTCTCTTTTTTTTTCCAGTCATGCTTCGATTAGTGTTATGAATATGTCTTTTGGGGTGCGTTAGTAAACCAAGGTTTCATTTTTGTTCAGTTTTCAGGTTTTTTTTTCTAAATGGTGTCACTCAGTGCTAACCACTTTATTACTTTCTTTTTCCAAGAATTCTACCAGTGCATTAGCTTTTTTGTCAAGCGTATTACCTAAGACCAGTGCATTCTTGGGAGCAGATGGATATTTTGCCTTTCCATAGCCTATCAAACACTGTGATGAATTTCAGAATATTCTATTTCGTATGGGTTTGCGTTCAGTGTATGTACATGCAGAAAATGGAAATAACGTATCGTCAGGTATGCAGATAAGTTGATTGTGAATATAAAAATAGTATCTCTACCAGCAGATAATATACATGTATCCAAGTATCTGTTGT
>CM060316.1:92759752-92762252 GCA_030674155.1 Stramonita haemastoma | reverse complement strand
GCTCTCTCTCTCTCTCTCCTCTCTCTCTCTCTCTCTCTCTTCTCCTCTCTCTCTCTCTCTCTCTCTCTCTCTCTCTCTCTCTTCTCTCTCTCTCTCTCTGCCTCTCTCTATGTCTATTAAACACTAACACACAGGCACACACACAACCACACACACACACACCCACACACACCCCTCTCTCTCTCTCTATGCCTCTCTCTATGTCTATTAACACTAAATCTATACACAGCAGCACACAGCACACACACAGACACATCCGGAGTAACATCATGCGACTCTACCTCCAAATCCATTCATGACTTTAAAACCGACCCGTGTGCGAACAACAAACATCTTACACTACCTGTTCGCTTTTACGTAACGAGTAGCCATCGTCCGGTGGAACAATGACATATCTACAACAAACTGCATACACACGACCGATAAAAACAGCACATGATTGCTTATTCGTTATCCTCGATAAAAATGTAATAAAAATAGAATCTTCTCTTTCTCTCTTCTCTTCTCCTCTCTCAAAACTCATAGCTCTCTCTCTCTTCACTCTCTCTCTCTCTCTCTCCTCTCTCTCTCATTCCTCTTCTGTCTCTTTATTTATTTTTATTTTTTAGATAGATGGCTTGATGAAAAAAAGCAAATTTATTGCTTACTCAATGTACCGTCTGGAAATAAATTTTGATTTGATTTGATTCTCTCTCTCTCTCTCTCTCTCTCTCTCTCTCTCTCTCTCTCTCTCTCTCTCTCTCTCTCTCTCTCTCTCTCTCTCTCTCTCTCTCTCTCTCTCTCTCTCTCTCTCTCTTGCTTTCTAAGTCATTCAGGTCGTTATTTCCTACTTTTATCTCAGATACACTTTCCTCTCTCATGTTTTCATCCACACTACAGACAGAAAGATCGAACAGCAGCTAATTGGCATGTCACATTTTGTTATCTTCCAGCAATGTAAAAACCCATTGATGTCTCTGCCTCTGTTGTCAGAATTGCGGGGAACTGTGGACAGAAAGATGGAACAGTGGCTAATTGGCATGTCACTGTTTCTACATGTCTCCACTGTTTGAAAACCCATTGATTTCTTTCTGCCTTTATTGTCTGCATCAAAACTTTTTATCCAGCATTTCAGACGTTTAAGTGGAGTTTAGTCTGGCTTTCTGCTTGAACACGTGGTGTTTTAATCACTTTTTCTATAGTTTCTATTTCTCAGTTATTTTGTGTTCTTTTCTTTTTTTCTTTTGTTAGCCATACTTCATTTTACTTTCTGTCTCTCTCTCTCTCTCTGCTCTTTGTTCTTGTGTCTTTCTTTCTGACTCTTCTGCCTGTCTGTCTGTCTGTCTTCCTGCTGTTGTCTGTCTGTCTGTCTCTGTCTCTGTCTCTGTCTCTTCTGTCTCTCTCGTCTCTGTCTCTGTCTTCTGTCTCTCTGTCTCTGTCTCTGTCTCTGTCTCTGTCTCTCTCTCTCTCTCTCTCTCTCTCTCTCTCTCTCTCTCTCTCTCTCTCTCTCTCTCTCTCTCTCTCCCTGTGTCTCTCTCTCTCTTCCTTGGCTTGAGAAGGTTGTGGAATTGAACAAAACTTCTTTTTACAATCAGAATAACTCAGCAGTTGTTAGCAGTAGTCGTGCTTCTTTTCTTTTGGATAATCAAAAATCTCCTGAAAATATAAAACTCATCACGTATTATACAAACATTTATAAACACATTCTACTATAAAATGATTATCTAAAGAATGTTTGTGTGTTGTGTGTGTGTGTGTGTGTGTGTGTGTGTGTGTGTGTGTGTGTGTGTTGAGTGTGTGTGTGGTGTGTGTGTGTAGTGTGTGTGTAAGTGGTGTGTGAAGTGTGTAAGTGATGAGAGTGTGAGATAGAGAGAGAGAAGTGAGACAGACAACACACACACACACACACACTACACACACACACACACACACACGACACACACACACACACACACACACACACACACACACCACACACACACACACACACACACACACACACACACACACACACACAGATATAGGAGTCAGGAATGGGAACCAATCAAAAGCTCAAAAAATGACCAACGTCAACACGTGACGGATAAACCACAATCCTTTTCCAATGTCCAGGAGCCACAACCTCAGGCTGTTTAGGCTTGGAATACAAAGCTGTTTTGGCAGACACCACCCAAGACTGTACTGTGGACTGTCGATGTCTCCTCTTGTTTGTTGTTTTGACGTCTGATCTTTCCCACGAAGAATTTCGATTATCAATCAATACCACGTGTCTGTAGAGACAATCGTGATTTTCGCTTGTGAGTTGAAATTGTCCCCCTTTTTAAACTGTAAGCAAACATGGTTTAGTTACTTGTTTAGTCG
Organism: Stramonita haemastoma; assembly: GCA_030674155.1. NCBI lineage: Eukaryota > Metazoa > Mollusca > Gastropoda > Neogastropoda > Muricidae > Stramonita > Stramonita haemastoma. The sequence continues at coordinate 92,759,912 of CM060316.1, read as the reverse complement.
TTTATTTCTAAAGGTTTTTAAGCATATTTTGTTTTAAGGAAAACAGTTTGAGACTATAATAAATCATTTAGTAAAAGCGGGAAAAACAATAATCATTTTCAAAATTGGGGAGTTTATTCAACTTCGAAAACTTTCAGGAGCGAAAACTCGAGTCAGGTCA
>CM060316.1:92734752-92752252 GCA_030674155.1 Stramonita haemastoma | reverse complement strand
CTATACCTGATGCTCCTAAACATTAACAACAAATTCATAGCTCTGAGGGGCCAGAACAACCGGTGGAAAAAGTTTGGGTTTTTTTTTAACACCTTTAATTTTTCCAACCTCTACCATAATTAAACTCAGACCCTGTAACTCCACAATTGCTGGAATAAGAATTACGTCCCCTAGACCACACACCTAACAATTGCGTCAGTGTTGTCAGAAATTGATAACTGTTTTAAACCCACAACAAGGGAATTAAATTGTCTCCGTAAAACTTCTACACAAAGAACATAATGTTGTGAAGGAAACAAGTAGTGCCTTGAGACTAGTAAATAGGCTATCCCAAAGGAGGGCAGCTCAAATTTCTAGCAAAAAAGACGTTGAAGGTGTAAGCTTATTCTATGCATATAACTGAATCATCGATAGCAGGGGTGGTTTATGTAGAGAATTCCTTCAAGATCATCCCATAATCGCTTCAGCATCCTGGGTTTGAGTTCCACAAGAAAAAAGTCAATGTGTTGTTTAACAAAGGATAACATATCAAGTGTCTCTCCTATACTGATTCGTGTTGCAGTATGTTTATTTTGCATATAACTTTGCTTGCTTGCACTCCATGTCTTTGTAGCTGTCTGCTCAGTTTATGTTTTTGTTTTTGTTTCGTTTTGTTTTCCTGTTTATAAAAAAAATTCTATGTCTCCGTCCGTCCCGTCTACATGTCCGTCTCTCTGGCTCTGCATCTTTATGTGTGTGTGTGTGTGTGTGTGTGTGTGTTGTGTGTGTGTGTGTGTGTGTGTGTGGTGTGTTGTGTGTGTTGTTGTTTGTGTGGGTTTTGTATCTTTGTTTCTATAAATCTGTCTGTGTCTGTTCTTCTTCTCTCTCTCTCTCTCTCTCTCTCTCTCTCTCTCTCTCTCTCTCTCTCTCTCTCTCTCTCTCTCTCTCTCTCTCTCTCTCTCTCTCTCTCTCTCTCTCTCTCATTCTTCCTCACCTCCATCTATCCCTTTTTCCGTTACTTTCCTTTTTGTGTTCACTGCCTGTGACTCTATCTATCCCTATTGTAATTCATTGTTTTGTACTTCTGTCTGTTGTGCGCTACGTGTCCTAATTGTTCCTTCGTGTCCTGCCATACCTAGAACAGGAAATGTCTGTCTGTCTCTGTGTCTCTGTCTCTGTCTGTCTGTCTCTGTCTCTCTGTCTCTCTGTCTCTGTCTCTGTCTGTCTCTGTCTGTCTGTCTGTCTGTTGTCTGTCTGTCTGTCTCTGTCTCTGTCTCTGTCTCTCTCTCTCTCTCTCTCTCTCTCTCTCTCTCTCTCTCTCTCTCTCTCTCTCTCAAATTCCATAGAGAAGAGCTTACAAGACAAAGACGTTTTGTTATCAGACAGCTTAGCTGTGACCTATCCTCAGACTATTGTCAAGGCATTGTTGTTGTAACGTTGGTACTGGTGCTGGTGCTGACAGACAGACGGTTCGATCCCTACATTGTTTTCTCCTTCGTCGTCACACTTAGACAACGAGAATAACGGAACATGAAAGAAAGAGGGGGACAGAAGCGTGGATGAAAATAACGAAGACTAGAAGGAAGGAGGATGGGCAGGTTAAAAAAAAAGAAAAAGAAAAAAGAGGACAGTAAGAATGCAAAGCAGAAGTAGAAAAGGGAGAAAAGAAGAAGAAGGATGGGATGGTAGAGAGGAGAAGGGAGAGAAGAGGAAGCAGAAGGAAGCAGGAGAAGAGAAGAGATGAAGAAGAAGAAGGTGGTGGTGTGGTGGTGGTGGTGGCGGCGGCGGCTGGGCGGCGGAGGCGGCGGCGGCAATGATGAGAGAAGGAATGATGATGATGACGATGATGTGATGTGATGATGTGATTGATGATGAAGAGAAGAAGAACAAGAACAAGAACAGAAGAACAGACAAGAAAAGATCAAAGGAAATGCAAAACAATGCAAAGAAAGAGAATGCAAAGAAAATAATGCAAAAGGAGCAATCAAACCCACAAACGGCAGTCTTTTCACGTTAAAGAACCATGACTGGAAGGTGTGTAGTCTGGAAGACAGCCCTTGTTTGGGTAGACATCATCCAAGATTGTACAATCGATGGTCGGTATCTGGCTCCTTTGTACTTCAGTCACTGATCTTATCAACAGAAGATTTGGATCAGCATTGGATGTGGCGGGTCTGCAAGAGATCAGAGAATTGCTTTGTGCTTTGAGTTTGCTTTCCATCTCGAAATTCCGAGTAGACGAGGTATTTTGTGGTGGTGGGGGTGGGGTTGGGAAGGTGATTTGTTGAAGGGATGTTTGTTAGTCTGTTCAATAAAACAATTTTCACCATTGCTTTGTCACTGATTCCAATATGTTCAAACACACTCAAGGCCTTGGTTTACCATCCCCAGAGCCTCAGTTTACACAACGCTTTTAATGTTGTATTTCCTCAAAAGACAAATCAAATCAAATCAACCAAATCAAATTCTTTTATTTCGAGGATCAATGAATAAGCACCCATGTGGGTTTTTTACATCCAGTCCCAGCCACCCACTGAAAGAAACTGTACACTGCCCTGGGTCATTTTTATGTACATTGTAACGTACAACATCTTATATAACCTAACAAGCAGAAGCTGTAGCTATTGTTTCCAGAGGTAGCACTAGCCTTTAGTTAAAGCAAAATTTTGCATAGCCTTTTCTTGATCATGCGAGAAGTAGTGTGAATGCGCGCGCATAACGGCGCATGCATAAGTGCGTGTATCTTTTACACTTGCATTTATGACCAGCTTAGGTACTGCTGATGTTTAAGTGCTTTTTTGTATCTTGTAATGCTTGTGTGCTAATATTCGGATGATGTGTTGTGGTATTTTTCTGAGATAACTGTTTTCGTTTTTATTGTTTTTATTTATGGTTTGTACCCACATGAATTTCTCTGTTAATGAGATAATAAAGTGTTTGAATTAAATTCAACTGAATTGAAAAATACAAGCTCTGCAAACCCTTTGTGCTCATAGATATGTGATGTGTCAGAAGACAGTGCATTCTCCATCTCTCTATTGAATGTGCTCTGTGTGCTTATTACTACAGCAGACAGCAGTCCATTTCAGCTCTAGATCTGTAAAACAATACAATATATCAAGATGACATGCATAATCATTACAGGTGTCTGTTTTGAATTCACCACATCTACTCTAGCTGTAAAACAAATCCCAAAGAAACCAGCCACAGGTTACTGGACAAACATTTCGTTTACCTGACAGGGATGAAAGCAGTAGTAAATAACAGAACAGTAGAAAATGGAATGATTGGAGAGGGAGGGGTGCGGGGCAAAGATAGCCGTAATCTGAAAAATGTATAGGCATCAGAGCTGAATCATCGCTATCTTAATGCCTAAGAGCAGTGGCTGTTGAGTCTTGGAGACAGGGCTTGCTTGAACAAACAACATGTCAGATTGTACAATCGATTATCGGTGTCTCAGCCTGAAGGCATTTCGGCGACTGATCTTTTCAAGGGTGTCTTTACTGCTGATAGATACAGCATGTGATTGAAGTATCAAGAAATGACTTGTTTACCTTCCTTCTTTACGGTTTGCGCAGACAGGTGAGGGGGGAGGATGTTGCTGTTGTGATCTCTCAGCTCAAAACTCATCTGTTGCTCCTATCCTCAGTCCTACCTCTCACTCACTCACTCAGCCATGCCGTGGCTCACTGTGTCAATCTCCTCCAGTAGCAGAAGTTTGCATGACGTCTCATGCTCATTATTGGGTATCCAAAGAGTCAACAGCTTGGAAACTGGACTGTATTTGTGTCGTTTCGTTGGTGTTCAGTGGTATCTGGTTCTTCCTCTTCTTCTTCTTCTTCTTCTTCTTCTTCGTCTTCTTCTTCTTCTTCTTCTTCTTCTTCTTCTTCTTCTTCTTCTTCTTCTTCTTCTTCTTCTTCTTCGTCTTCTTCTTCTTCTTCTTCACAATTCTTCTTCTTCTTCTTCTTCTTCTTCTTCTTCTTCTTCTTCTTCTTCGTCTTCTTCTTCTTCTTCTTCTTCACAATTGTTCTTCTTCTTCTTCTTCTTCTTCTTCTTCTTCTTCTTCTTCTTCTTCTTCTTTCTTCTTCTTCTTCTTCTTCTTCTTCTTCTTCACAATTCTTCGTCTTCTTCTTCTTCTTCTTCTTCACAATTCTTCGTCTTCTTCTTCTTCTTCTTCTTCTTCTTCTTCTTCTTCTTCTTCTTCTTCTTCTTCTTCAAAATTCTTCCTCTTCTTCTTCTTCTTCTTCTTCTTCTTCTTCTTCTTCTTCTTCTTCTTCTTCTTCTTCTTCTTCTTCTTCTTCTTCTTCTTCTTCTTCTTTATCGTCGTCGTCGTCGTCATCGTCGTCGTCATCGTTGTCATTGTCGTCGAACACTCAAACACGATCTACAGAGGTCCTGACAAATGCTGTGGTACACTGAAGGTCATCCAGGTGGCCAAAACAGCTTGCCCCCTCATCGGCCTGATCAGAGGGTCACTAATATAATCCTACAGAACAAACAGAAGTCTTAATTTTAATTGTGTCAATAGGGAGAGCCATCCACTTCTTAAAATCACTTGCATGCTATACAGTTTCAAAATGATAAATTGGACATACTAATATGGACACTAGTTGTGTCATGTACCGTGTTCGTATTAATGTATTTTGTAATAGTGTGCCACAATGTCTTATTGTGAAAGCATATTCTTGTCAAAATTGAATACAATTCAAAATTCCGATCAAAACCGCGCATGTTTTCTTGCAAACTTACGTACACCAAAAGCTCATTGACAAAAGTTATCATTTAGGGTTTTTCTGTTCAAATCGCCACTTCATTCAATAAAATAAACATTGTCCAAACTTTCCATACTTTGCTCAGAAACAAATATGGCTGTTAAAATGATTCCAACATAAGAAAGAAAAAATAAGGGAATATTAGACAGAGAGATAGGGGGGGCCTGGAGATAGAAGCAATCAAACTTTAAAGTAGAACTGAAACTTGTCCTCACAAAGATGCAGTTAATGTGAATGCCATGGAGCCATGACTCCAAGCTATTTAGTCAAGGAAACGGGGCTTGTTTGGTCACACACTGTGTACAGTTATACAATCAATTGTCAATGCCACCACTTGTTTGCTAATACAGCAACTGACCTTTTCCCTGAAGGATCCTGATTACCAAAGAACACAGCGTGTCTGAAAGAGATCAGAAAATTTACTTGGGAACTGAGTTTGCTGTTCATCTTAAAGTTCAGCTCAAACAAGGTAGGGGTTTGGGCGATGTTTCTAACCCGATTTTCATAGGGTTGTGTTTGTTCTTCCATTTTCTGTAAGCTCTCAACATTGCTTATCTTCTGTCACTTTTTTCCCCTCTGGCCACACAAAGCCACACCACCCTATCTCTCTCTGTTTTATCTCTCAGAGACCACACTAAGCCCCACCCTAACTCACTCTCTTTCATCTCTTCAGTGACCACACAAAGCCACACCCTAACTTACTCTGTTTTTTTCTCTTCAGTGACCACACAAAGCCACCCCTAACTCACTCTGTTTCATCTCTCCAGTGACCACACAAAGCCACACCCTAACTCACTCTCTTTCATCTCTCCAGTGACCACAGACCACACAAAGCCACCCCCTAACTCACTCTCTTTCATCTCTCCAGTGACCACACAAAGCCACACCCTAACTCACTCTCTTTCATCTCTCCAGTGACCACAGACCACACAAAGCCACACCCTAACTCACTCACAGGGGGGGCGGATAGCCTAGTGGTCAGAACATTGCGCTGGCAATTTGAAGACCCGGGTTCGAGTCCGGTCGAGGAAATTTTCTTCCTGGAGTTAACATCAGTGCTGACTCCACTCTCCCCAAAAAGTCCTTGGATGAGACTTTAAACCGAGGCCCCGTGTGCGAACGCACGCAGAACATCTTGCGCACACGTTAAATCCTGTTCCGCTTTTCGTAAGAGTAGGCCATCGTGTGCCGGTGGGAACAGATGACATGATTTACAAAACTGCATACACACGGGGACCGGATGAAAAAAAGCATATGATTGCTTATTCTGTTATCTCGATATAAAAGAATAATAAATAAAAATAAATAAATAAATAAAATAAAACTCTGATTCCTCTCTCTAGTGCCAGAAGTTCAGAGGCAGCCCTCAATACTCAGCGCCCAAAAAGACCAACAGCAAGGAAAGATTCCACACATGCTAGATTATGTACCTGGTGTTAAGCGCTGCCTGGTTTTATCCAACATCTCAAAAGGTCACATTGGTGAACCGTGTTGAACTGTGAAAGCAGTTTTTTAAACCAAATTCAGAAGGCCTGTCAGTACTGTACATGATGCTATCTGTCCAGCTCTGTCTTTGAGCTACAATTAGTGCATATTACATCTGTTCCACAGGGTAAGTCATTACCAGATTTCTACTGTTTTTTTCCCACACAACTTATGCATTTTTGACTAAATAACTTGCAGACCACACAAAGTTTGATACACAGAATAATTATTAGATAAAAAATAAGGAAAAAGTGCAGGTAATCATAGAAGAAGAGACAGAGGTGGGGCTGAGGGGGAATGATGGAAGGCAGATGCAGGCAAATCTACAAATATAAACTATACTGGTAGCAGTGAAACTGTAGTTCATTGACGATTGTTTTTTGCCTGTCAATAAGGTAACCGCATTCAGACTTCAGACTTCGGGAATGATGTCTAAGCACACAAGTGTGCTTATGTTTTTAAAAAGTTGTCATCCATTCCCACCTGCACACAACAGCCTACTCTTCCAAGATGGAACAGATTCTAGAGATGCTCTGCAAGCGTTCACACGCCAAACCTTAGTTTATAGTATTATCTGAAGGACTTTGGGAGGCAATAGAAGTCGGTAATGAGGTTGTTTAACCAAAGAGGTAAAAAAAAATTCCTTTGAATGGGTGTCTCGGTGGTAGCTGAAACCTGGGATCGACACCAGGGTAGTTGGCTAGATAGCAAGTCCAATGCATACTCTAACCACCGAGCTATCCCACCCCTGCAGTTCTTTAACATATAATAATGTCAAGGAGCGATGACTTGAAGCTGTTGGGTGTTGGGAGACAAGCCCTGTTGGGCCGGCAGACACCATCAAAGGTTGTCCAATCGATTGTCGATATCTCCACCCGTTTGTATTTCAGCCACTGACCTTTTACAAGGAGTGGTTTCTATGATCAATAGGTATGGCGTGTCTCTAAGAGGTCAGGAAATGACTTGAGAGCTAAGTATTACTGTTTTGCTGTTAAGCTTCACGCAAACAAGTATGAGTCATTTTCTTCTTGATTTTTTTTTTTTTAATTTTGGGAGGGTGGGTGGGGTTGGGTGGAGAGTTTGTGTGTTTGTGTGTGTGAGGGTGGAGGGTGTGTGTGTGTTTTTTTTTTTTTTTTTTAAATATTTTATATCGAGGTTAATGGAATAAGCCCCTGTGTACTTTTTCATCCAGTCCCCATGTGTGTGTGTGTGTGTGTGTGTGTGTGTGTGTGTGTGTGTGTGTGTGTGTGTGTGTGTGTGTGTGTGTGTGTGTGTGTGTGTGTGTGTGTGTTTTGTGTGTGTGTGTGTGTTTTGAGAGAGAGAGTATTTGTCTGTGTGAGTGTGTGTGTGTGTGTGTATGTGTGTGCGTGTTGTGTGTGTGTGTGTGTGTGTGTGTGTGTGTGTGTGTGTGTGTGGTGTGTGGTGTGTGTGTGTGTGTGTGTGTGTGTGTGTGTGTGTGTGCCTACTTGCAATTTAGAGAGACAGAGATGAGAGTCAGGGTTTTTGCTAATTTCTTTTTAACTTTCCAAAGATGTTTTACCATCTTCAGATGTATAATGTTTTGTTCTTTTTGCTATGACACATTCACTATTCTGTAATCTAATGCTGTTTATATCAAAAGGAAAGGGGGGAAAGTATATTTTAAAAATAAAATAACGAGAAAAAAAGATCAAAACAGTATCAACAAACAAAAACTCAATCACACATAACCAATAACGTTATCTGTAAAACAAAAACGAACACATAAAACAAAACGAAACCTAACCACAAACTTCAAAACAAAAACAACAACCTAAATAACCATCAATAATCCTCCTACAAAGAAATCACCATGTTTACCCATGTTGATAGCCGCAAGCGATAATCTACAAACTTGTTGGAGTCTTCGTCACAAACTTTGTTTGGGCAGACGCCAAACCAAACGCGGCTACATCGATTCCCGATGTCTCTTGCTCGTTTGTATTGCAGGCGCTGACCTTTCCAGGGAATTCGATTTGGGATGGATACGGAGAGTCTGTGAAGACTTGGAACCTACTCGGAGACGCGTTACCTTGTTAAAGCTTATTGCAGAGGCGTTGCAACTACACTTCTCGTCGAGAGCTTCAGCAGCATGCAACAAGTTCAAAGGGAAAAGATGGGATATGTTATGATCGATGAAGATGCTACTTTTATTACTGTTGTTGCTGCTGTAGATGTAATAACGGTTGATAAAGGAGAGAGAGCATTAAGTTTGTTGAGGGCCACCACGACCACCACCACCTCAGCAGCAACAGGTAGAACAACAGCAATAATGGTAATGATGGTGAAGAAGAGGAGGAGGAGAGGAGGAGGAGGAGGAGAGGAGAGGAGAAGAAGAAGAAGAAGAAAGAAGAAGAAGAAGAAGAAGAAGAAGAAGAAGAAGAAGAAGGAGGAGGAGGAGGAGGAGGAGGGAGGAGGAGGAAAAGGTGGATGAGAACAATGAGAAGAAGGAGGAGCAAGATAATGATAAAAACTGCAGAGTTCTTATGTTAAAGCATACATAAACTCAAGCATCAACAATAATAAACATATGCAATTTAAAGCATACAGCTTGTAAGCAGTCACCTTTAAAAAACCAAAAACAGTCATGCATCGATGTACCCTCATGTGTGGCACACAAAGGAGCGTGCTCGCCCCTCCCCCTCCCCAAACTCACACGCATACACGTACACACTTCTGTATCGATGTTATTGTCATTAAAGATTTCACATATCAGACTGTTAGTAGGATATTTTAGTTTGGAGATTCTTTACAAAAATTGTGTCTTGAAATTGTTGGGATTCTTCTCTTTACCACACAATTGTCGTCAGGACATTCCATGCACGACCTTTATCAATCACCACAGGATATAAACATTAGAATTCAAACAAACCAGTGTGAATCATATTTATCATTGATATTCACAAACAGAGAATACAAGCAGCGAACGTACATAATTTGATAATGTACATATTTTAAAATAGGTAACACATTTCAATGATAAATGCTTTTGATCATTGTTAAGTACTTTCCAATGTTTTGTTTTGAATTGATGCTTAAATTGATAGTGGTTGTTGCTGTCTGTGGTGGTTGTGGTGGTGGTGGCGGTGGTAGTGCACAATTTTATAACACAATGTTCAGAAAACAGGGTCCGGCTTGAACACTACACAGCTCATAAGTGATGAGCATTGTTAAGCTAGCAGAAGTATGGATTTGTGATATAAAAATCTTTGAATTGTAAATTGAATTGTGGATTGAACTTCCTAAGGGCAAATTTGAATGCATCATATATGCTATAGTTCAAACGAAGAGACTAAAATCACTGTTTTAGGTTGTTCCAAATACGTGTATACCAACACGTCATCTGTTCGGTGTTGGGTATGATTAAAGTTGTGCACTTGGGTCTAAAGGTTTATCGACCCCAGGGCCAATGCCTTTAGCAATTTCCCATGAGGAGCAAAGGGGGAAATATTGAGTGGCAGCTGACGACGCACCTTCAACCTTAGATTCCATGTTCTATTGGCAATAGGCAAATATAGGATTTCTAAAACTATTTGCAGAGAAGTGTTCTGTAATGGGCTCCACACAAGTGGTCTGTCCACTGCTGAAGATCCTTTTCTGGAGAGTTATATATATATATATATATATATATATATATATTATATATATATATATATATATATATATATATATATATATATATATATTATATATATATATATATCTTATGCAAACATACAAACCTGTTACGGTACTTTTTCTTATGCTTTGCAAAGGTATTCAAAAATGGGTTTCATGATTTTTGTGTGTTCTGTTATTAAAACTGTGAGAGATGAAGGATTTTTTTTAAAGAAAGTATTTTAAGTTATAAAAGGAATATTAGAAAAAAAGTTTTGGAAAGAAGCTGAGTTTTTCTATGCTGTGAGTCTGATTTAAGGTCGCAGGCTATTTTTCATATTTGATGATTATATTCAAGAATTTTGTTTCACATATTGTTGCTAACAGACCATCCACCACCTAAGTTCTTTGACTAACTTTAACAGGTGTCCTTTTGTTCACTCTGTTTTCATAATTCATTTGACTGACGTGTTTTTTGCCACACGTAAACTTTGTTAGAGTAAGTATAATTGCATTTTGATCTTTGAACAGTTTTTGTTTGCTTGTTCATTAGTTTCGTATAAGATTTTACTAATGTAAAAAAATTATTTTATTTTATTTTTTATTTTGTTTATTTATTGTTTTATATCGAGGATAATGGAATAAGCATCATGTGCTTTTTTTTACATCCAGCCCCCGTGTATATGCAGTTTTGTAAATCTTGTCATGTTTTCACCAGCACGCAATGGCCTACTCTTGGGAGCCAGCGTTTTGAAAGTATGAACAGCTTATCTTTTAAATCAGCATTGCTTCACAAGGTTGTTGATCTTTTTTTCTAAATGTGCAGATTTTCTGTTATGGTTGATTTAGATTTTTGCAATCCAGACTTACTTAAAAATACAACAACAATGCCCTGTGTATAACATGTACTTTTGCATTAATTTTCATCATGGCCCTCAGTCAGTTTTTACCTTTTTGCTTTTATATAAATATTCATGTTTTTGTCTCCTTGTGAATTTTTCCCCCTACAGACTTCTAAAGCCAGGGCAACACTTACACTTTTCGTTTTTTAAGCCAGTGAATTTCTTAACACGTTCTATATTTCTTTCAATTTCGGCACTGTTCACACTTGTCATGGCTGGCAAACTCAAGCAACCCAAAAAAGCAGAGATTCCAAATACATGTTTCATTTCTGCGCGTATAGGGGGGTATGTAAAAAAAACAAAAAAAACAACAACAAACAAACAAAAAACGAGCTCAGAATGTAGCTTTCATGAAAAAGAACAAAACTTCGAGTATATGAACTGAAAGAGAGCAAAGCAAGAAGTTGTTTTTTGATTGCTATTTTTTTTTTTTACATCCTGCTTCTCTTTGTACAGTTTCTTTTGAAGTGTTTCATTCAGTCTTTTCTTCTCTTCATACTTTTTTCCCCCTTCATTCTTCTCTTCTCATCTAGCACTCCAAAAGAAGAATCTTCCTTTATATTGTATTGATTGCATTGATTATTCAAATCGATTCAGCCTCTGCCAGACTTCCACTTAGCTTGTGAATGTCTGTGTAAAAACAGTAATTTCACGGTTCGGGGTTTCGTGTCCAACCAGGGCTGTTCAGTCAGGCATTGAGGGATGATAGCACGTTGTCCTTTGTTTTATTGTGTAACTGTGTGTGAAGTCAACAAGTCATGTGTGTGGCCGTGTTAATGGAATGGAGATAGGCAATGTGTTTTTATGGATGGAGTCTTTTTTTGCTTATTTCCCAACTGGAGCTTCATGGTTCACCAATGGTGAACTTTTGGTGTAAGTAATCGTTTTTTGTCCATCGTTCTGTCGTATTTTTTGTCCTCTGTTTTTTACCTTCGTAAATGACATGCTCTTCCAAAAACCACAACAGGTTCTAACACAAGTGCAACTGCATGTGTTTGCAGCCTCAATTTACTGTCTCATCAAAGGACTTTGGGAATGTTGAGTCAGTACTGATGTTAACTCAAGAGGGGGGAGGGGGATGGGGCTTGAACAGACATCTTGGTGGTGACTTGATCCCAGGCTTGATCACAGACCATCAGATCACGAGCACAATTCTGTAACCACTAGGCTATTCCCCCCTCCTGATAAAGCATCTGCCTGCTATTACTCTGGCCTCAGTGTTGCTGGTTCAAATCTGGTTGTTGTCTTGGTGTGAAGAGGCAATGTTCGTAATCTCCCCATCAACGCTCCATGCAGACATGTCGAGAGTTTTTTTTCTCGACATGTCACAATCACCTGGAGGATAAAGCATGAACATATTTTATTTAATCAACCTGATCCAAATCTATATAGATGAGCATGTTGCTTGATATTCTCCATAAGATTATTTGCATGCATGCTGCAAATCAGATATATATGTTAAAGATCTTGAGGTTCATGTCAAAGTTTTTTTCCTCAGAATTGGACAGCAACTACCTTAACAGTGAGTTAAACAGTCACATGCACAAAATGTCATCTTTGGTAAAAGTTGAAGCTTTAGCCTAGGAACAAAAAAAACATTTTCAAAATTTGGTAGATTGTGGAAACACCAATATGCCTACATACATCAGAGACTCTACAAAGCCATTGAGTTCTGCACTGATGAAGCATCTGTGAAATGGACTCATTGATAGATGTGATATATTGTATATGCATTATTTTATTCATCTGTACTTCTTTATGCATTTCATAATTATGGTAATTGTGCTTACAGAATCAAGAAATAAATAATCCAAGATAAACGAAAATCATAAATGTTGTCCAATAGTTTGCACAAAGTACACACTTTATAAATTCGCAACCAAATGTGTAGGTCAGACCTTAGTTTTCTTCTTATAAGATATCCTCAAATGCAAATCTGTTTCAGAACTTTTCTTTGAAAGTGGTGAAATGTATGCTTTTGTGAAGTAAATGAAGAACAAGGGCACTCATCTTCAAATGGAATGGGATCATAGGAAAAAGTTGATTTTGGTTGCTTTTTTCACCCCATCTGTCTCTGTCTCTGTGTCTCTCTCTGTGTCTCTCTGTGTTTCTGTCTCTCCATATCTCTCTCTCTCTGTCTGTCTGTCTGTCTCTCTCTGTGTCTGTCTGTCTCTCTCTCTGTCTGTCTGTCTCTCTCTCTGTCTCTGTCTCTTGTCTCTGTTTCTGTCTCTGTATCTCTCTGTGTCTCTCTGTGTCTCTCTGTGTCTGTGTGTGTGTGTGTGTGTGTGTGTGTGTGTGTGTGTGTGTGTGTGTCTCTCTCTCTCTCTCTCTTTTCTCTCTCTCTCTCTCTCTTCTCTCTCTCTCTCTCTCTCTCTCTCTCTCTCTCCTCTCTCCTCTCTCTCTCTCTTCTCTCTCTCTCTTACGAATTCCTTTCAAGTATTTCACTCCATTTCTTTCTTATTTACTTTTCTCTCGGTAAATCCTCTCCTTTACCTGATGCTCCGCAGGAAAACCTTTTCAAACGTATGGATCCCATTGCCCATTTAAATCGATTCATCCTTTAAGGGGGTCTCAGCGTGTGGAAGTCTGTGTAAAAACAAGATTTCAATGGTCCAGAATTCGTTTTCAACAAGAGATGTTCAGTCACGTGTTGACGGATGATAGCACGTTTGTCCTTTGTGTTATTGTGTAACTGTGTGTGAAGTCGACAAGTCGTGAGTGTGTGTGTGTGTGTGTGTGTGTGTGTGTGTGTGTGGTGTGTGTGTGTGTGTGTGTGTGTGTGTGTGTGTGTGTGTGTGCCTATGGTAATGGAATGGAGATGGATTGGAGTAGCTGTGTAAAGTGTTTGGCTTCTATTTGGTAAAGTCTTGATGTACTGGTTCAATCCTTTGTTGCAGAAGAGAATGAGGAGGGGGTTTTAACGATTTATCTATACTATTTCATTCAATGTGCAGATTTACCATTTCCATATCTCTTCAGTGTCAATTTTGTATTGTGGGTTAAGGACTAGAATGTTTGCAATCTTAGTTATACATTTTAGTGCACATTTCTCAGTCGCTTGATATCTTAAAGGAATAAAATGCACTGGAACATTTTATTTGAGGGACAGAGAGAGAGAGAAAGAAAGAGTGAGTGAGTGAGTGAGTGGGGCAGACAGAGAGACAGACAAGCAACCAGAGACAGAGAGATACATAGAGACAGGGACAGAGAGATACTGAGTGCTGCACACACTAATAAATGAAGAATTAACTGACACAGATGAAAGCACCAGCCACAGAACAAGTTACCACATAAGTCAGCATACACTGAAGTAGTATCTAACCCTGACATACATGTACAACGAGTATCTGTTTATAAATCACAGCTGCTTCTTACAGAAGGCATGCAGTATTTCAGAAATGGGGGATGGGCATTCTGGAGTTCTAAAAAAAAGTTTTAAAAAGAACAAAATTAAAATAGGAGGAGGAGAAGGAACCTCGCCCCTAAAATTAGAATTTAAAATAAATTTTTGGCATTTGACAAGACATATAAAAACCCACTCAGAGAGAGAGAGAGAGAAACAGAGAGATACAGAGAGAGCGAAACAGAGAGAGAGAGATAGAGAGAGAGACAGAGACAAATAGAGAGAGAGAGAGGATGGCACATTACAATTGATATGCAGGTGAGGCCCAGCACAAGAAAACAGACATGCACACACTTAAGTTCTTACACATGATATCGGTGTTCAGTGAGCTACAGAAACATAAACATTACAAACATTTACCACCCATTGCACAAAGGCATGGGGCTGGACATTACTGAAGCATCTGCTTAGTGTATTTTTGGCAGTTAAGTGGGTTGTGCTGCATGTAAAATGTTTCCCAGGGTAAAACATTTTCTTGCCAAACTCAAAAAGAGCAAACTAGTTTTTGCATCCTTCCTTTTCTCATTTGCTTTCCTTTTTCTGTCTTTTTTCCTTCTTCTTTTCTACATTTTGTTCCTTTGTTCCTTTTTCTATCTTTGCTTTATCCACCTTTGTTTTATTTTCCAGCTAAGCAAATGGATAATTGGAGAACAAAATTGCCAAAGGCACAAGGTTGCACATTTGCCAAAAATTCAGTTTCCCAAGAAAATATCATTGCCTGGGTAACATTCTATAGGCGCTACATGCCATAGTATTTCTTAATCACAGAGTGGGAGAAAATGACCACATAAGGTAACAAAAGTAAATCATTGCTTACAGTCATCAGGGCAGAGATGCTTCAATGACAGATATTCTAAAGAATTAATCAAGTTTGAGCATTCCTCTTTCTTATCTTATTGTGAGATATTTATTTATTTATTTATTCTTTTATATCGAGGATAACAGAATAAGCAATCATGTGCTTTTTTTCATCCGGTCCCCGTGTGTATGCAGTTTTGTAAATATTGTCATCTGTTCCTACCGGCACACGATGGCCTACTCTTACGAAAAGCGGAACAGGATTTAACGTGTGCGCGCATTCGCACACGGGGCCTCGGTTTAAAGTCTCATCCGAAGGACTTTGGGGAGAGTGGATACAAATTAATAGACTGTTGTCTAAGCCTGTAGCAAATGTGTACACTTGTGACATACACAAGAAGTATGTCTACCTGTCTACAAAATTGAATGAGAGCACAGTTCCATGTTTTTTATCCTCCTCTTTTTTTCCCATTCCTGTCTTTTTGTGCCTGTTCCCTTTCATGTATTTCTCCCAGTCTTTTTTTGTTATTTACATCTTTTGTGGTCTTTACTCACTTCCTCTCCCTTGCTTTACAGAGAAATCTTTGAAAGCCCATTGATCGCACTGATCGATTCAACCTGTAAGGGGTCTTGGTGTGTAAATGTTTGTGTAAAAATCAAGAATTCAGCAGTCCATTAAATTCGCTTCCAACCAGAGATGCTCAGTCACGTGTTGACGGATGATAGCACGTTGTCCTTTGTGTTGTTGTGTAACTGTGTGTGAAGTCGACAGGTCATGTCTGTGGCTGGGTTAATGGAAAAAAGATGGGGTGGACCTGGATGAGGGATGGGCTGAATGCTTGACTTGTATTTGAATAGAAATTTGTTTCTCAGTGATTCAAGTCCCAACAAGAAAAAAACATTGTTGCACTGTTCAAATCTTGCCAAGCTCTTGCTTTCTGATGAGCAAGTAGGGTTAGACAGATTCTGTGTGAGAATTGTTATGGTGTTCCTGGACAACTTCCATACCAGTTTTATTTACTTTCACCTTCATCCTGTGGGCAGGATACTTAAGTGGTCAGAGTGCTTGCTTTCCCCAAATCAGGCTAAAAAGCGTGGAGCATGGTTACCAGTTGGATGGGTGACCATTTGTGCGCTTAGGCTTCAGTATAGTCCCCCCCAGTTCACCCCGCTGTAAGTGGGTACCTGCCCTCTTTGGGGTCAGGGAAGATAAAGCAGCGAGGGGGAGGAGATAGTTGCCACCCTCAATAAGCTAGCCCCTAGAGAAGCTGAGGTCTCTGATGCCCTGCTGCTCTATGACCACAAAGGTTATGGGACAGCTTTACCTTGTTTTTTTTACTTTACCTTCACCTACCCTTTGGTCTAGTTGACTGTCGGGAGGTCACTGAAAACAACATACTACGAAACACTGAGAAGCAGGAGGAGCCGGTTCCCCCACTCTTTGTGGTTCTCAGTGTTCTGTATTATGTTGTTCCACTCATCCCACATTCTGATGTTGTCTCCTCATCTTTTTTCTCTGTCTGTCTTTTCGTCCCCCTCCTTGTACTGTTTGCTGTAGGACAGTCATAATTACGGCCCTGACCTTTTCAATTCTTTGTTGGTTATGTGATCTCTGTACCAGATACCAAGAAATTGCTTTGTAGACAACTAAAAGATGAGATAAACACGTTGATGATGTAATTGTTGACGTTCAGTGAATAGAAGAAACTCAAGCATATTCAGAATACACTTCATTCTCTACAAAACTATTGAGTTAAGTAAGAGGTGAAGGGTTCGTTGTGTGTGTGTGTGTGTGTGTGTGTGTGTGTGTGTGTGTGTGTGTGTGTGTGTGTGTGTGTGTGTGTGTGTGTGTGTGTGTATGCGTGCGTGCGTGCGTGTGTGTGTGGGAGGGGGGGGATCTTAGAACTTTGAGTTGAGCTAATAGTGTGCATGTTCTCCTTGTGAGATGGTAATTTTGTATTGACTGCTTTGATTCATGGAGACTGGCCGTTGATTGGTTTCCTTTGCCATCTCTTTTTTCTTTCTTTCTTTCTTTTTTTTTCTCTTTTTTTCTTTTCTTTTTTCTTTCTTTTTTTGTCTCTCTCCCTTTCATTCTTTTCTTGGCTTTTCTCTTTTATGTCTGTGTTTTGTTCTTTCTTTTTCTTTTTTTTCTTTCTGACTTTATTTCTTTTTTCCCTTTCCTGCCTTCCTTCCTTCTCTTCTGTCTTTTTTGTGTTTTTTCTGTTCCTCTCTTTTTTTCTTTTCTTTTTATTCTAGTGTAATCTCTTTTTCTTTAATTGTCGGGTTTTTCTTTATTTCGTTTTTTCCTTTCATTCTTGTTCTTGTTTATCGCTTTCTTCTCTGCTTTTTTCGTTTTCTTTTTGTTTTGCTTTGTTTTTAATTTAATGCTTTTTTCCTTTTTTTCTCTTTTCTTTCTTTTTTTTTGTCTTTTTCTGTCTTCTCATTCTCTCTCTCTCTCTCTCTCTCTCTCCTCTCTCTCTCTCTCTCTCTCTCTCTCTCCTCTCTCTCTCTCTCTCTCTCTCTCTCTCTCTCTCTCTCTCTCTCTC